>JAJEJO010050766.1:12240-87048 GCA_020662805.1 Glaucomys volans | reverse complement strand
CGCCCGGGCCCCGCGGGGGCCGAGCCCCCCGCCGCCGCGCCCGCCCGGCGCACCCCGCCAGGCGCGCGGAGCCCTGCGCGCCGCCGCCCTGCCCGGAGGTCCCGCCCGCTCTCCGCCCTCTCTCTGCCGGGCTTCCAACTTTGCCTCCCGCGGCGCTCTCTGCTGTCCCCTTTCCCGGGGGCGGGGGTGGGCCCTCGGGATTGTCCCCGGCACCCCGAGGACCGCCGAGGTTACGGGAAGTTCGGGGACTGGCGGGAGCCGGGGTGGGGGTGGTCCGCGACAGGGGGCCGGGGGTGCATCTTCCCCTACTTTTATGGTGGGTCCCAGGCGGAGGGAGCTTTCAAAGAGAGGTGGGATTTGCGTTTTATGGCTCAGGCCATAAAGCGGCCCCTGGGCTTGTAAACCTGCCCGCATCTTCGCGAGCCCGGGGTTGCCAGCCTGGGGCGCGGGGCTTCGGCTCCGGGGAGGGGTTTGCTTTGAAATTTCTAAGAGGCGAGCGAAGGCGAGGGGGAGGGGACCTGGGAATCCAGATTTTAGGGCCGCTCATCCGAGGTCGCCTCAAAGAAGGCGGGAGTGGAGGGCGGGACGCTCCCAGGCCTTTCACCCCCGAGCCAGGGCCGTGGGACTCGACTCATAGTGACCCGCCCGCCTGGGCCGCAGAGCTGAGGGCCTGGATCCGGGCAGGGCTGGCTGTTTCTCAGGGCGGCTGAGTTTATTTATTATAGGAAGTCATTCGCTCCTCGGTATTTATATTTGGCGAGTGGTTCGCCCGGCCCGGAGAGACGTCCAGAGGCTGGTGGGTGAGCTGTGCGGAGCCGGTTCCGGCCGGGACCCGGCGTTCGGAGCCCAGAGCGGAGGCGCGCATGGCTGGTTCTCCCCGAAAGTGGATCAGTGCCGCCCCCTCCTCCTGCTTCTGCCTCCCTGCCCTGCGGTTTGGCCCAGTTTGTGCTAAGGTCACTCCGGACACAACGTCCCGGTTCCCCTGCATAGGGCGTGCGCGATGGGCATCCACCCCAAGCCCCGCGGTGCCCAAGAGGACACCAGATGCTTCACCGCCTCCTGCACTAAACCTTAGATAGACGTCCCCCATGCGGTGGCCGGCTCTCTCCCCTAACACACCCTGGAGGTCCAGTCTTTGAAGTGCTTCCGAAACCCCCCACCCCTCCCGACTAGGATTTGGTCCATCGCCACCTGCAGAGGGGCAGTTGGAGGACTCGATGGAGGCGCACCCAGCCTTCTGCACCTCCCGCGCACCCAAGGCTCACTCGGGTGGTGTGGGGTGTGCTCAGTCTCAGCTGGGAACCGGTGCCCGGGGCTGATCCTGCAGGTTTCCGCAGCGTGGGAGGGGCTGGGTGGGCGGACCCCGCGGGGGTCGCTGCGATTCGGCCCGCTGTCTCCAGGAAGCGCCCAGGAGGGCGCAGGGGCCGCCAGGCACCCCTCCTGCCTGCCCAGCCTGTCAGCAGTGGCAGGACCCGGGCACTTCCTCCAAGAGGATAGACTCCTAATTAAAACAAGGCGTGCACTTGCACATAGGCAGGAAACTTGGGCGCTTTCATTCATTCGTCAGACGTGAAGCTGTGGCTGGCTCCCGCTTCCAGAGGTACAGGCAGGTGTTCATGCCCTCCGCCGAGCCCTTGGCCCCGGTGCCCTGATTCACGGAGGCGCTTGGGGAGCTGGGGTGAAGAGAAGTGGCCGAGAAGGTAGAAGCCAGTGCCTGGCAACTACCCCCTCCCGCTGTGTGGGTCCCCAGGAGGAGCGCATGTGTTCAAAAGACTGCCATTTTATGACGATAGTTGGCTCAGGTTTTTTATTTAGTAGTGAGCTAGTTTCAAAACCTTTAAGTTAGAAAAGATTCATTGGGCCTCACGTGGCTTTTCTAGAATTTTCCTTGCAAAAGGTCTTCCTGCGCCGGCTGGAGGGGAAGAGTCAAGTCCCGGAGCCGGTGGCAGCTATTTGTGAGAGTGCGTCCTAATTGATCCTCTCCGTGCTATTTTTATTCCATCGTGTTCAGACCCATTATTTTAGCCACTCGGATTGCTTTCTTCTCTTCTGTTTTATAAAAATGTCTGTGGAAGCTCTTGGTTCTGCCCAGCAGAGAGGGAAACCAACAAAATAGACATTATTATCGAAAAATGGGGACTCTGAGAAATCAGCAACTGGGAGATAACTCTGTAACTAATAAATGAAAAGGGGCTTTTGATGGCTTCAGCTGAAAAGATATTTTATTTTATTTTTTTTCCTGTGTGTGGGATTTGAGATGTGTGACTCTGAGGAGCAGCCGGGTCCCCTGCTGCTCAGCCCTGGCTGCTGCCGGCCCCCCTCTGGCAACTGTTATGGAGAATTGGGAGGAATTTTATGGCTGTCTTTCCCCTCAGCCCTTTTTTCTTTTGTCTTCTTTGAAGAATGACTTTAGACATTTTATTTACATATCTAACCATGGATGAAAGGGGGACAAGAAAGCATGGGGGCCGTCGTGGGAATAGTGATATGTTTAAATTAATGGAAATCTTATTAGGCCTCTAAAATTTCGAGCAAAGGTTTTTAATGAAACTTTATAATTAAACATGATTTCAAATAATGTGCAGGGGCCAGGAATATGTTTTGCTCGCATCCCCTAAAATAGATATATACCCACAGCAGAAAGCTACCCACGAGCATTGTCTGCCTCTAAGTTCTGGGAAATGTGCGCCAGGGCAAGCGTGAGACTTTTGCAAGGGAATATCTCAAGAGTCAGGCAGCATCTCGAACAGGAGCTGTGTGGTTTTGGAGGAGGAGGAGCCTTGAGAGAGAGGCCCAGATGCATCCCGTTTACACTAGCAAAGTCAGAAGTATAAAGTGCTTGGACACGGGTATTCCTGACAATCAAAGTTGTATCTTTTCTCTGTAATAGTCAATGGAAATTATAAGCCCTGCTTGAGATTTTCTAAAATGGGATTAGAGAAAACCCCAATAATCTCTTTAAGATAAAAAGTGCTGGGACATTCAGCAATAAAGAGGAATTAAACCGTGGGCTTAGCATGCTGCAAGCTAATGCGGCAGTAAACTCGCGGGTGTGAGCAGAGGTTAGAAAACGAAATGAAATCGAGACGGCGCTTTTCCCCGCAGCCCCCTTTCTTGGCACGATCTGGCGTGGCGATCGGGTTGTCTTCTCAGGGCGTCCACATTGTCTTCAGGCAGGTACCTTAAAACGGGTCAGCGATGGGTGCTCCCGATTGCCTGGCACGCAGGGGCTGGAGGGCATCGTCCCTGACCGCTTGTTAAGGTTCTCCAGAAACTTGTCCCATAGAAAACGTGGGGGGAAAGTTCAAACGCTGCTCCCGCCCCTCCCCCTGCGGGGCTCTGCTGCAGGGCAGTGTGACTTGGCGGAAACCACCAGAAGGGCCTTGCAGGCCCAGCAGATTCAACAGGCACAAGTTTAATCACACCTAAAAACCCTCCTGGTTACCAGGTTGGGGGGCGGGTGAGAAACGAGCAAGCCCCCCATCGCATCCTAAAAATGGATGAGCAGAGCGGCCCAGGCTGCTATTTTAAGGCCACTTCCCTTGAAATGTGGATTGAAATATTACCAAAGGTTCCGTGGGGTGCATTAGTGTGAATTGCAAATCAGAGCATTTCTTTAATCCTCTTTCAAGGCCCGGCCTTGGATGGCTGGCGTCCCCGGCTCCCTACTGCTTCTGGCGCAGAAGGGACCATTCACGGGGCAGCTTCTCTCCTCTATTCCCACACTCCAAAAAACAACACCGCAGACAGGCACCCTCCAACTAAATTAGATTAAACTCCTCTCTTCCACAGCACATTAGCCTTTTTACTGCCCGAGCGGCGCTGCTCGGCTCCTCCCCCTTTAAAGACACAGCCCTTCTTTTCTGTCTCAGCAGCAACTGCGGCGACAGCAAACAGGACCGAGAAAAAAAGAAAAGAAAGGACAGGGCGAGGGCGCTCGGGTCTCAGCGCCTGCGACGCACAAGGATGGTATCTGTTACGCAGGAAGACCCGGGGTGCGTGCTCGGGAACACGCACGCGTGGACCCTGGACAAGCTGGACCCTCCGCACTCCAGGATGCAGCGCTGGCGGGCAGCCTGCTGGAGGTACATGCCCATCATCTGCATTCACGCTTCCCTCTTGGCCGCCATCGTCCTGCCTCTGTCCCCCTCCGCGGCTGCTCGGGCACTGGGGCCACTGCCCAGCATCCCGTCTGTCTCTTTCTGTGTCACTCCTGGGCTCTGGGATCCTTTCCTGCCTGTCCTCAGATGTGGGTCACCAGCAGAGGGAAGCGGATCCAGGCCTGGGCCCTGCACAATGACGAGGAGGCCAGTGCCAGACAGGGACACTGTCGCCTTAGGGACAGTGCAGGGACAGCCTCCAGAGCCTGGCCCTGCCTCCAGCAGGAGGAACAAGCTCCTGCAGCCCCACCCCTGAGGGCCAGGGACCTGGGGCTGGTGCTGGCTGGGAACCCCCTTGGCCACGGTCACGTGACCTCTGCTGGGCTGCTTCCACTGTCTGCACCTCAGTGACTTCACCCGAAAATGGGACCAGCGGGCCCCCACCTCACAGGGACGCGGCAGGGGGCTCTCGGGAAGCCTTTAGAGGGGAGCACACCCTGGTGCTGAAGGAGGAGTGGGGGGGAGGCAGCTCTGTGGGCGGGGAGGCCGCAGGGTTAGGCCACAAAGACAGGAGCTAAGCATCCCAAGAGTAGAGGGCAGAGCCGGGAAGTCGGTCAGGCTGCCTGAGCTCCGCCATGGAACCAGAACCCTGGCTCACCCCGGGAGGGAAGGTCCCATCACAGATGGGAACCCAGGCCCTGGGAGTCCAGCCGCAGCCCCAGGCCCAGGGCTAGGCTGGACCAGGGCTCCAAGCGCCTCTCCCCATGGCCTGCCTCTCACCTGCATTTGGAGCCAGCCTGGACTTCAGAAGGGGTCCCCTGTGGGTGACCTGTCAGCAGCCAGCAGGACGAAGCCGTGGTTATGGCTCTCCGCCATTCTCCTGGACTGGGACGCTTCTGCTCACTGTTGTGTTTGGAAAGGACCATTTGGCATCAGAAATAGTGGGGAAAGGTGTGTTGGTTTGCTCCTGGCTTCAGCTGTGTGACCTCAGATAAGTCACTTAACCTTTCTGTTTCTTCTGCTATCAAATGAAGATAATACCCCCTCTTTTGTGAGCTTTGGGGTAGGAGTGAGACAACTCTTCTCAGCACTTAGAACCATGCAGCTTGCTCATTTGTGGGAGCAACTGGTCCACAACTGGTTGCTTTTTCTTCCTTGAATTTTTCATTTGTCTCCGTGGGTCAGAGACGAGCTGGTCCCCAGCAGCATCAGGGCACCTCTTTTTCCCGTGGCACTGTGGACCTTCCTGGGTATGCGCAGCCTTAGAGAAACGGAATGCCGATCCACAGCCCCCCGCCCGGCCCAACCATCAGCCGCAGCCCCACCGGGCCCCTCGCGGCCTGGGCCTGCCCTCCGGTCCAGTCTGGAAGTGGACCCTCACATCTCCCGAGCCTTTCCTGTCAGGAGGGCCGCCTCCATCCAGGCCGCCCGCCCTCTGCTCCGCCTCGCAGCAGCAGCAGGTGGGAAGGGCAGTCATGTCTCAGGGCAGGACTGGGGCAGGCCTGGCTTCTGCCCCGCAGCCACTGGACCAGCGTGACTGGAACCAGCACTGGGTCCCGCTCAGCCTCCGCGCTGTGGCTCTGGGCACGCGCACGCGCAGCTCATGCGGGACCCCATCTCTGGAGGGGAGAGGAGGACGGCCTGGGCCTCTTCTGCCCATCCTCCCAGCACCACTGACCACTGCTCCAGGGCAGGTCGTGGCAGCTTTGAGGCCCTCCATCTGCTCTGGAGAGAGGAGGCCCTGGTGCAGTGGAGGGCACCTGGGACGCAGGGGCAGCGGTCAGGTGGGGGGTGCCCCCGGAAGGTGGCGTTAGAGGAAAGAGCAGCCAGGGCAGTCCTTGAGCCTTCTGGAAGGGGGCCTGCCAGGCAGGTGACTCCAGAGGCCAGCCCGGAGCTGCAGGGTGCCCAGGAGTGCCTGGGGAAGGACGGGGTGGACGTGGGCTAAGTGCAGGAGGGACAGTGTGCCGAAGCAGGTGGTGGAAGATGAGTTCACAGAGCTGGGGAGAGCCCACCAGGCCTGACAGCCTCACTTTACTCTGAGTGAAATGGGGAGCCATGCAGGGTTCTGGAGAGATGTGGGTCCCACCTGACTTGGATCTTCCCAGGATCACTCTGACTGCTATGTCGAGGACAGGTGGCAGTGGGGGAGGACACACCTGAGAGCTCGTGAGGGACATCCTTGGTGCTTGGGGGGACGGGATGGGGACTTGGACCTCAGAGGTGAAGACTATGGTCAGAGGGGACTGGACTCTGCTAGATACCCAGGAAGCAAGCCCGCCTGCCGTGCCCCCGACTCCTGTGGAAGCCTCTGCCCCATCCTGCAGGTTCCCTAGAGGCATGCACACTGCCTCCACTTGGGAGGCTGCAGCGCTGGCCTCCACCAGACTGCAGCTGGCTTTCCGGGGACGCCTTCGGAGGTCCAGCCGAGATGACCTCGACTGGGCCGGGGAGGCCTGGGTTGGCTGAACAATGAAGCATCTCCGTGCGCAGGGACACAAAGACGGAGGCCGAGAGCTGGCTCCAGAGCAGCCTCGGCCATCGGAGCTCCCAGCTCTGCGCCCCGAGTGCTGCCCCACAGATGCGCCCACGTCCGAGCCTCGCGGCTCATCAGGGTGGTCTTACCGGGGAAAAGCCACGTTATGTGTCTTCATGTGGGGATCTCGGGATGGCGTGGCTTTGCGTGGTCTGCGTCGGCCCTGAATCCGATGACAGGCTTCACCGTGACGGAAGGTGGAAGGCGATCTGAGAGAAGAGAGTCGGGTGTGGCGGGGCCAACCTGGGAAGCTGGGGCTGCCGGGGGCAGAGGGCAGGAGGACCCCAGGGACGCCCCGCAGCCTTGGAGGGAGCTCGCCCTGCTGGCACCTCGAGTTCAGGTTTCTAGCTTTGGAAACGTGAGAGAACACATTTCCGTTGCTTGCTTAGCCTAGCTGAGGCCCCGACGTGTGCTGCGTGTCCTACACCGAGGGCTCAGACCAGGGCAGTGGCCCTGAGGTCTCCTAGTCCCTCTGCTTCCCCAGCCACAGCGTGGCCTTCCCATGGTGCGATCCACCGTGATCCTGCTCTTGGTACCAAAATCCCAAAGATGGTGCCCGAGTGGCTTTCTCTGCAGGGATCAAACCCCAGGCGGCTGGGGGTGTGCAGTGTGCCCCCCCCGCTCTGCTCTGGGAATGGACCCGAGGGTGCATGGGCCTCAGGGCTCGGCCCTGGGAGGGCTTCCTCTATGCCCTTAGCTGTGGACAGCAGGAGGGCAGCTGTCAACAGGGAAGGTTCTGGGTGGTCCCGTCATGAGGGGCCATGACCTGGAGGTGGGGGTGGGCGGCAGGCTCTGGCTCCGGCTCAGGAGGTGCCAAGAGCCTTCTTCTTTCTTCCCCACCCTTGCTCCTCCCTGGGCAATGGGGGCCTTCGCCGCTCCATGCCATGCACAGGGAGCTGAGGTCGGTGAGGTAGGGAGCCCCCTCGGTGGACGGGGCCAGAACTCCTGCAGACCCAAGGCCGCGCCTGCTGCCTCCAGCACCCAGAGGCAGGAGCCAGAGGTGGCGGATGGCAACAGGGCAGGCAGGACCGCAGGCCCGGGACAGGGCGGCCCACCTGTGCCCACGCGCCCCGTGGCTCAGGCGCACACTGGCCCCTCTAAGGTGATGCTGCTGCTGAGTGTGCTGGGCAGGGCTGAGCCAGGATGGCAGGCGAGTCCGGGCTGTGGTCGGAGCAGGAGATGGGAACTGAGCTGCCTGGAGTCCCAGAGGGAGGAGTGGCCAGGCAGAGATCTGAGCGGTGTGGCCGTCGGCATCGGGCGTCAGCTGACCAGGCCACGGCCCCCAGGTCTTCACTCGGACAGGCCAGTGGGACAAACGTCTGCAGGCCAGCCCTGCGAACAGGAGGCCATCCTGGAAACTGTGGTGCCCTCCAGTGAGGTGGGGGGCCCTGGAGTTGGAGGCTGTGCCCGTGGGGACTGCCAGGCCCTGGGACTCGCCAGCTGCCCCACGAGCACAGCAGTCCTACTGTGTGTCCCTCTGGATAGACCCTCTTACAGAGGTCAAGAGGCTGGGAGAGGTGGGTGGGTTCCGGGTGCAGATGCACATCACAGGCTGGGTCAGGGCCCCGTCGGTGCGTGGGGGAGACCTGCACAAGGCACCCAGTGTGCTGCCAGGCCCTGCACCGGGCCCTCTTCTAACTGCCACGCAACCTTGACGCCCAGTTCTACCAGACTGCGGCCTCGGAGGTTACGCAGAGAGGGCACCGTCCCCGTCCTGCAGAGCAGTGGCTGCAGTGGACGGCCCTGCTCGCTCCTCGGGCCTTCCTGAGCGTGTTCCCCTGAGCTGAGCTGACAGCATTCCGGCAAGAGCTTCCCGCGGTCTGCCCTGGGCACCCACGATGTTGGCACTTGGTACATGGGTTTCAGCTGGCGCCTAATAATTGCTGGCGTTCATGGGGTCTGATGCACTCCTTGGATTGGTGCGTACACCATGCAGCGGTGAAACGGGCGTAAGTAGCATTTCCGTCACATCAGATGCTCACGCTCCTTTGGGATAAGACCATCCAGAGTCCCCTGCTCTGTTTTGAGGTATATCTGACATGATGTTAGCTTGTCACCTGCTGTGTGACAGAACACCTGCACTTAGTCTTCCCGTCTGATGTAATGGGCCCTCGTGGGCCACCCTCCTCAGCCCTCTCCCCTGCCTTCCCCGGTGACACCGCTCTTGAGTCTCCGCCTCTGTTATTGTGTATCATTGACATATTAGTTAGGCATCTTGTTAATAGGTGACAAAACCCAACTCCAGCTGTGTCCGGGGGTATAAAGGGTAAAGCATCAGGCAAGGCTGGATCCAGGAGTTCAGACATCACACAAACCGTGTGCTGGCTTCCTCTGTGGGGTCTTCTCCACGCCTTTCCCACAAGTTGCCAAAGGAGGCCCCAGCAACCCCAGGATGAGCGTCCTTCTGAACTCAGCCTCAAGAAGGACCTTGGTCCATGGGTTTCAGCAGAATTCCTGGGAGCACGATGAATGACCCCACGCCAGGGGCTGCGGCAGGACCCCTCTGGCTGCTCAGGCCACGGTCTCGGACCCCTGGGTTGGGGTGTGTGTGAGGGGAACTGCATGAACCTAATCCACACCCTATGGAATGTCTAGAAGGACGAGGGCCTCCATGCTGGAAGGAGGAAAGGGATTCCAAGGAAATCATCATCCCTGTCACCACCCACTGCATTAAGGCAAGTTTTGAATCCACTGCCCAGGTTGGTGTCTGGACCGATGTCCCTCATGGGGAACCACCCCAGTTAAGATACGTAGGACAGAAGCCCCAAGGGGAGCTGGTTCGAGCCCAGGAAACCTTTTCAGCAGGCCCCGGCTGCCTGGGAGGAGGCAGCAGCGCCCAGCCGGCTGGCAACCTGGGAGTGCATCGCCAAAGGACTTGGACAGGACCTCGTCACTCAGCTCCTGGAGGACATGTCACCCCTGGAGTGGCTGTCCCCACGCCCCATCCCAGTGGCCACCCTTGATCCCCACCAGGCCCCTCCGCCCACTGCCCTGCTGGACCAGCTTTGCAGCACCATTGGAACCCGCCCTTCTGACACTGGAGAGGAGCCTGGGCTGTGCTGCGGGAAACCCGGGGCGCAGGGGACCCAGCAAGGTCCTTCCCGGGAATGGCAGGGCCGAGCCCACACCTGGCGGCTGTCATGCTGCCCACGACTCGGGCAGGGCCCAGTGCTGAGGGCTGGCCCCTGAAGGCTTGCCGGCCCCACCTCCATGCCAGCCTGGGCCGCCTGCCAAGGAGCACGCCCCAGGGAGGGGAGGAGTCCGTGGGCGCCTGTGTGGGCCGCTCCCACCGCCCTGTGCGAGCCAGGGTGGGCGCCGTTCACCATCCACTCGGGCAGCCGGCCTTAACATCATCTGACATTTAAAAACTACTTTTAAAATTGGGGTGTGTGTGGCACCCCAGCTTTGTCACAGTGAACCTCCAGGTTTGCTCTGTCACTCTGTTCAGGCCATTTGCGTTTACATAGGACAGCCTGGGTGTCCGCCTGGAGCACCAGCGGCCTGGAGGGAGCTGCCCTGTGCAGATCCTCTGGTCCTGGTGCCCGGGTCAGAGCACAGGCAGCACCCGTGATGGAGGGTGTGCTGCTCCCCAGCAGGTGGGGGACAAGCTTGGGCCACAGGCGGGTCCAGGGTGGTGTCCCCAGCCCCTCCTGAGGTCGAGGAACAGCTCTGCCACTCGAGGTGGCCCCGCCGTCCTGCTCTCCAGAAGCTGCGGTCTCTGGCATGGCTCCTCCTGGGTCAGCAGGGACCTGGTCCCTAGCAGCAGGAAGGGCAGCAGGCGTCCCCAGCACCCTTCCAACTGGCTCTGGGCCCGAGTGTCCGCACAGGTCAGCTGTGCCTCTCCTTCCGCTGCGAAGCCTGTGGCCACCGAGGACTCACAGCCGTGGGCCACGTCAGAGGCCATCGGCATGATGCCCTCCTCCTGAAACCTGTGGCCAAGGGTGACCGTCCCAGACCCAGTGAATACAACACCCGGAATGCGGAAGGACGGTGCCTTGCTGGGGACCCCAAGGCCTGGCTGCAGTCCGGCCTCACCGTGGAGTGCAGGGGCGCCTGTGTGCTCTCACGGGGTCCCAGACGCACCGGGGGAGCTTCCTGGCGCTGGAGGCAGTCACACCCCAGCAGCAAGTGGCCCCTGCAGACGACTCACACCCGGCCCTGTGGTCACCCAAGGGGTGGTGTCCTGGTGCCCACTGCTGACCTCCACCGCTCAGGCAGAGGGCCAGGGTGGGGGCTTGAAAGGACTTTCCTCCTGCTGGGGACGAGGAGGGGACTGGGTGGGGGGTTTCTGGCCCGATCACTGATGCAGAGGGCTGGGTTCTGAGGACCCGTCCCGCCATGCTGGCCGCAGCCTGAGGGCCAGCTCCACAGGGATGTGCCTGGTTTCTCAGATGGCCACTCTGTAATCATCTTTTCAAGGTTAAGTATTGAAGTATTGAAGACAAGTACTGAAGTCATACTTTGGCTTATGGGGTTAGATAAAGTAGGTTATCATTATTTTGAATATTTCTCTTTGTTTTTTAAAGTTACTGTAAGGCTGGGCATGGTGGCCACACCTGTAATCCCAGTGGCTGGAGAGGCTGAGGCAGGAGGATCACGAGTTCAAAACCAGCCTCAGCAACTTAGGCTCTAAGCAACTAAGAGAGACCTGTCTCTAAATAAAACATAAAAAGGGCTGGGGGTGTGGTGAAGCACCCCTGGGTTCAACCTCAGTACCAAAAAAAAGAGAGAAGAAAAGAAAGTCACAGCCAGACCGCGCCAGACTGCGCCATCCCACTCAGCCTTTCCTGGGCTGCGCCAGTGGAGGCACAGGTCTGCCTCTGCTCAGGGGTTTCCCTGGCCTCGTGCTGTGTTTTACGGAAACGGGGATGTGGGGAAACTTCAGTCAGCCCCGTGTTCAACGGAAGAATCAGAGCTTTGGGGTCCTCAGACTCTCCCATCTGGCAGGGGCCTGGCTGTGGGGGGGCGGCACTGGACTTCTGCCTCCAGTCCTGCCTGGCCTCCCTGCCGGCCCCCTCCCTTCCGTGGCCGGCATGGCCTCTGGGCACAGAGGGCCATGTCAGGTCCACACCCTGGCTGTGGGAACGTCTCAGGTCATTCGGGGCCACCTCTGCAGGTGGTCAGATGCCAGGCAAGGTCACTGGGGCAAGGACCCCGAGAGGCCTCTGCCTTGGTCTCCCGCGTGTGAAGCCAGCGTAATTATAGGTGTGCTGCGAGGTCGGCGCTGGACTGCTGCTGGGAAGCTGGGAGGACGCCCCGAGCCGGCCCCCGCGAGGCGTGTGCCACGGGGCATGGGGGCAGCCCTGCCCAGGGTCCGGCGCGTGCTGGGCTCCTGCGGAGGAGCCCTCGGAGGCCAGGCAGGGTCCCGCAGAGCGGCTGCAGGCGCAGGGGAAGGGGTGGCGGGGCAGGGCCGGCGCGTGAGAGCTCAGGGGCCTGCAGACACCGGCCTGAACCGCTGTCTCCCGCGGGGCCCGGGAGCTCTGGGCTCTCTGGACCCCTCAGGGTCCATTGGTGCCCAGGAAGGAGGAGGATGGCTTCCCTGCCAGGCACTGGGAATTTCAACGCTCCCCTGCGAGTGGGCACGGAGATGGTTTCCAGTGGTGGGTTTTCTCCTTAGTTTCATTTTCTGCTTTCCACATCGTAGGGCATTTTAGGAGAGCAGTCCGGCTTTGGTTCCGGCTTTGGTTCCGACTTTGGTTTGGCTTTGCCCCCAGTCATGCTGGGCCACGGGGCGTCCCGGTCGAACAGCGGGAGGTCGGCTTCTGGCTTCTGGTCCGTTGCACACCCAAACAATCCCCATTCCAAGTCTCAGTTTAGGGTGCGGAATGCAAGCTGGCTGTTCATCCAGTTTTTGGGTTGGGCTCAGAATGTGGGAACGGGTGGGCTCCATGCCACCGCAGTTCCATCTGGATGGACAGGTTTCCAGAGGTGGTGTGAGGTGCAACAGAGAGGTGGAGACACTTACCCAAAGGCACACAGTACAGTGTGCCCAGAATCTTTCCTCCCCCAGCCCGCGGCTTTGGCACGCATCCTCTCGTCGCAGTGAAAGCCTGCAGCCAGGCCTCTGACCTGGAGTCGTCCCTCGGGCGTGCCTGCAGAGTCTGACTCCCTGGGCCGCCATCAGGAGCACCTGCTCTGCCTGCAGAGTCCTCCCTTTCCATCGGCGGCTGATGCTTCACAGGAGGGAGGAACTCGGCGTCCAGCCACTTCACACTTCCCCTGACCTCTGCCACCCCGAAGAGGCTCCAGAGGATGTGGAGGACTGTCTCCGAAGACGTCTCCCTCCATTTACAGACGGAGACAGGTCACAGACGCATGCTCACCAGATGTGACTGGACCAGCAGGACGCCCGAGGGATGGGGCGGGGGTGCAGGGACAGGTGCTTCCCTGGTGGTCGGGGCCTCCGCTTGAGGACTGCAGGGTTCTTCTGCGGGGAACTTCCCTTCCTGCACATGTGGGTGAGCCTGGGCAGGGTCAGGCATGGGGGCAGGCTCACAGGGTCAGGATGGGCTCTCTGTGTGGTCCGAATGCTGGGACAGGACTGTCCCTCCCAGGTGGAGGCACTACTCAGGAGGGTCAGGGCCATTAGGGGCGCTGGACCCTGAGGCCTGCTCAGCGACAGAGGCTCGGGCTGGGGTCACCCTTCTCCACTGCAGCCGGCATCCCCTCTGACATTCTGGCCAACCCCAACGCTGGGTGGACGGCCAGCTCGCTCCTGTCTCTTTGCTCTGCGCTCCGCTGCCGGCTTCGGGCCTGGCTGCACCTGCTGCCCCCACTGGCTGGCTCCCCACCCTGGGCAGACTGGACAGCCTCTCTGCCCTCTGCTCCCTCACCTGAGAGGACAGCTGGGTGCCCACTAGGCCAGCTGCGGTGCTGCAGGGTAGGCACATCCTGGCCTCGGGCTGCCTGTTTCAGATGCAATCGTGTTGGCAAGTCAGGGAAGAGGTGGCCTGATGATGGGGGCTTCCTCGGTCACAAAGGCCTGCTCAGGGGAAGCCCAGGCCTCCTAGGAGAAGGCTGCTGCCCAGACAGCTGCACGCACAGGTGGGCCAGGCCCTCCAGAGCCTACTCTCTGTCTGTCCGTCTGTGTCTACCTATCTTATCTATCCATCCATCCATCATCCATCCATCCATTATCCATCCATCATCCATCCATCATCTGTCATCTCCCCATCCATGCACCCATCATTCCTCATGTACTGACCATCCACGCGTCCATCCATCCATCCCGTCTATAATCATCTATCCACCCATCTGCGCATGATCCCTCATCTCTCTCCGTATCTCTCCATGCATCTGCACAGCTGTCTTGGTATCTTTCTATCCACACATCTGTCTACATCTCTATCTGCCACTTACCAACATCTCTGGTACCAACCCTCCATCCACCTCTACCCAGCTCTCGACATACCATCTCCTTGTGCATCGTCTTTCTAGCTGTCAATCATCTATCGGTCCATATACCTACCTATCTCTCTACCTATCAATGATTTATCTATATCTATTTTCCCATCTCTAGTGACCTACTGATCATCTACCGGTTCACAGGTTCACATACCCACCCGCCTAGCTGCATGTCCATCCGTCTCCACGCCCACAGCATCGTCTGCATGTCTGTCCTGGCAGCTGTTCTCTGGAGCTCCATGCCTGGGACAGGCAGGTGGCAGTGGGGTCAGTGAGTCGCTCTATGTGAGTGCCCAGCACTGTGTCCAGGCACTGAGAGGCTTTGGTACATGATAGTGACGGGGGAGACTGTGCTCAGGGCAAAAGTGGAAACATGTTGGAATTTCTTTTCCTCCCTGATCAGCCACACTGGGTTCTGAAACTGAGCCCAGGGCAGGAGGAGCCCCTGAGTCACGCTGTCCAGGTGACAAGGTGCATCTGTCCCGCAGCACGGTCTGCAGGGGGGCCTCTCTGTTCAGCCTCCCTCTCTGGATTCACCCTCTGCTTTCACGCCCAGGCTGGGATATGTCAAAGCAGAGTCACCAGCTCACTGCCAAAGTTCCAGCAAGCCCTGTTTCCCCAAGACCCTGAAGGAGGTGGCGTCTCCCACCCAGCACCACCCATTCCCTGAGATGCGCCCAGACCAGAGCCCGCCAGTGGCTTACCTGCCCTACACCGCCGATGACTAATGGCCAGGGCCTCGGAGTGTTCGAATCACCCACAGAAAACACCCCCGTCACTGGGTTCTGCATTGCCCTGGCCTGGCACCCGGCCCAGGAAAGCTGGTTTTCAGAGCGGGTGTGCCGATAACCTCTCAGGAAGGGCCTGCTGTGTGCCAGGAAGGCCAGGCGAAGGGCGAACGCGGCACTTCTTCCAGGTGTGACTGCACGTTTGAACAGCCTGCCCACATCAGGTCCCTGTCATAGCCGGCTGCTGGCCCTCCCTGAGGCCGCAGGCCCCACATGGGGAGGCTGTCTCCAGGCACAGCTGTTCCCTGGCTCACAGACTGCGTCACTGTGCTGAGACCCAAGGCTGATGCCCCTCAGGAACCCGCCACGGGCACCCTGCTCCTGGGAGCTGCTCTGAGCTGTCTGTCGATTTCTGCCAGCAAGAGATTTTGTGCATCTGACTCAGGATAACGGCCCAGAGGCTTCAGGGGCATGAAAGAGGGCTGAACACCACAGTTTGTACCGGGTCCATTTTGAGGCATCTAAATGGGGTCCCTTCAGAGCCAAGGATCCTCTTCGTTCAGGTGGAGAACCCACCTTAATTTTATCTGACAAATGCATTAGTCCCCTGGGACTGCTGTGCAGAGCACCAGCCTGTAACTGCCACACCACAGGTCACTCTCCCGCCCAGGACGGTCTGGAGGGGAGGCGTGGCAGGGCCGGCCCCTCTGACGCCTGGGAGAAGCCTGTGTCCCATCCTGCTGGCTGTGGCCTTCCTTGTGGTGGCCCCATCGTCCCGTCTCTGCCTGCATCTTCACGGGCCTCCTCCCTGTATGCTCCCCCCACTTTTCCTCTGAGATCGGCACAAGCGCCTCCTAGTGACCTTATCCACAGTCACGCTCTGCCGGCCTGGTTGGGCCTTCAACAGACCTTTCAGGGAACAGAGTTCAGCCCACACACTCAACCACGTCTCATCCCAGGGGTGACAAAGCAGGAGTAGGCCTCCTACTCCAGCTGAAAACCTGGACAAGGAGCACAGGCACAGGTGGCAAGAAAGGAGGGTCGTGGGTCCCGACGCCTGCCCGGTCCAGTGGGAGCACCTGGCGGACGCCTTGGGCCAACGTGGCCGTCCTCACAATCAGTCCTGTGAGGAGGCAGGCTCCGGTCTACACCATCTGGAGACACTCGGGACAAAGCACACACATGCCCATACGTGACAGCTGCCTCCCACTCTGGGTCGGAGATGGGAGAGGGTCAGACCTCAGGTGGGCAGCAGCCGGCCGGCGTAGCAGGGCTGTGGCTTCCCCCATAGACGCTGGACCAGGAGTGAGGTGAGTGGTGTAATTGGTGACCAAAAGGAACTCAAGACCCTCAGGTGGACTGAGGCCTCAGGGTAAACTTGGGAAGGTCCTTTTGCTTTTTTTCTGACTCATAATAACAGGGAAACTGAGGGTGACCTGGTGGGGGTTCCAGAACCTTCTGTCATCAGTAGAATAATGGACCCCAAGATCCTGATCTTCAGGGCCTGGGAATGTGTTTCCTCCTGGCTGGAAGGACCATGCGGAGGCACAGAGGGATGAGATCCGAATCCCACAAGCCTGACTCCACATTCTTATAAAAATTAGGAGGTTAACTGCAGATTCATAAAAAGTGATACAGCTCCCACCTCGCTTTGTCCAGTTTCTGCAGTGACCCCATCTGTGGGCCAAGCTGTGACACACCATCATGCCCGTCACTGTGCTGCTCCCCCTCCTCTTCTCCCCATGACACCACACTGACCTTCTGTGTCCTCCAGAAAGGCAGCTTTGGTCCAACTTTGAGTCTGAGGTCAACCTGTCTGGGTTCAGTGACACCCATCATGCAGAAAGCTACTGTAGAAAACCTTCTATGGGGTTGAGCCAGTCACCTCACAGACGCTTTGGCCTCAGGTCCTATCTGGGTCTAATGCACTCACGTCTGAGGCAGGCTGAATGTCACAAAATGGCTGCAACACCACCACTCACCTCACATGCTCTTCCATAGTGTGACCCCCCCCCCATCAAGAGGAGGTGCATGTGGTCCTTGAATTCGAGGGGGCTTGTGCCTAGAGGAAATGATATTACCAGGCATCTGAGGATAAGGCAAAAACAGTGAAGCAGCTTCCCCCTAGTTCTCTTCGAGTGCTCATCCTGGAATCCTGCTGCCGTGCTGTGAGGAAGCCCAAGCCAGCCAGTCCTCATGGACAGGCCACATGGAGAGGCTACAGAAAGGTGGTGTGGTCCATAGCCAGCCGAGGCCCAACCCACAGAAAGTCAGCAGCAACCACCAGACATGTGAGTCAGAGCCCTCCAGGGGATCCAGCGGCCAGTCACTGAGTCACCGTGGTGACAGTCCAACCTGGCTGTGCATTGTCCAAATCCTTGCTCCACAGAGAGCCCATGGACATTGTAAGACGGTCATTTTCTGCCATTAGTTGGCGTGACTTCTTAGCTAGTGTAGGAGCTGGAAACTACCATGTGCCAGACACCACACTCTTGGAGAGACGCAGGGGATACAGTGGTGGGTGGGACCAGGCACAGGCCGTGCCCTTTGGCACCCCCATTCCAGTGACCACAGGGGCAGTGGGGTTGTCACGGCTCCCATCCTCCTCATGCCAGCATGTTTTTCTTTCTGTTCTATTTTATTTTTAAAAGAGGAGGAAACTTGGACTCCGTCCTCTTTGGGCTTTGATGCTCTTGCCAAATGAGTTAGCCAGGAGTGTTTTAACGAGCTGTGCCAAGGCAGTGTCACCTCCGCAGAATCAGCTGTGAGTCACTTTCTGCTTTGCACTGAAGGACCATGTCCCCTGGTGTGTGTGTGGCCCTCAGTTCTCTGGGGTCTGACCTGAAGGTGGGGGTGGCCGGCTCTGGGAAAGATGGCCTGTGGGCTGGGCCCTGTCTTCTGAGTCCCACCGGGCTCTGCATCTTTGGAGCCAATTCTGAGCATCTGAATAAGGCCCCAGGGTGGCCAGGGTGGTGAGCATGAGCCGCTGATCACAGGAAAGGGGGATTTGGCTTGGGTGACAGTCACAGGAACCTACTGTGGAGGTGGATGCCAAGGGCTGAGGGTCCAGCCTCACTAGCTGCGAGCCTTGCCTGGGACCCCCATCTCTCCTGCCCCTCAGAGGCCCTACCCACTGTGTTTTTAGGGCCCTTCCAGAAGCCAGGTGGGGATGGCAGTGAGTGAATGGAAAAAGCTGATTATTTTTCTGGTTTAAGGCCAAGACCCTGGTTTGCAAACTCTAGGAAAACAAACACGAGGGCCAATGTTCCCAGTCCCAGCAGGACAGAGAGCAATCAGGAGGGATTCCAAGAGGGCAGCCGCAGCCTGGAGACTGCAGAAGCAGAGCCGAGGAAGACCCAGGGTCAACGGCCCGCGCCCAGACCCCAAAGCCTTTCCCGTGGGAACCAGGGACGAGGAGTCCAGGTCTCCGGAGGGCACTGAGCGGCAGCCGGGGGTCACTGCAGGGTCCTTTCTGCAGCTACTGCTTCCACCAAGGCCCACGGCGCTGGAGTACTAGACTGCAGTACCACTGCGGCCGGCGCTCCCTCTGACCCCGGAGCCCTTTTCTCGTTTTCCAGAGACAGGATCCTAAACGTCCAGAGGAACCTTCTCTCCCCTGCAAGACGCCATCACCGGCCGCCGGGAAGGTCACGTGAGTCGGGTCTGGCCAATCAGAGCGCCGTACCTTCTGGGCCGCAGTGATTGGTTCAGGGACAGGCACGTGACCCAACCCTGGCCAATAGCCATCAGGCTGAGCCCTTGGCTCACACAGGCGGGAAGGACCCTTTTCCCGGGGCTGGAGGCAGGAAAGGTGCGGCGAAGCGAGGTTCCTAAGTGGGGACCTGTGAGGACACACCCGTGGGGACACAGCCTGTGGGGACCCTGTGCTCTGGAGAGTGCGGTCGTGCAGAGGCGAGCGGTGCCCAACTGCCCAAGGGCGGCGGCCAGACCCGGCCTGCCCTCGAAGCGAGTCCCCGCGCGCCTCTTAAGGACCTTGGCGTTGGGTGGCCTGGCTGTCCCTGGAGCGGCGGGATGCACCCCTGCCACCGCCACGGGAAGCCTTCGTGGCACCGCAGGCCGGGCCCTCATGGCCGGGGCCTGCGCACAGGCATGCAGAGCGGATCTGAGCTCCCTGGGCCACAACCTGCGCCTTGCGGGGTGCGGGCCTTGCAGCTCCAGAGCCCTGGACCCCAGCCCCGTACTCCAGCCTCAGAGGCTCCGTGTCCCATCTCTGTCCTCCAGTCTCCTGGTGCCTCTGCTGGGAGTGGCTCTCCAACTTACAGCACTTCCAGGGTCAGACCCTCGGGATGGTCGCTGAGCTGCCATCAGGGTGCAGAGTGCTGGGTCAGGAGTCGCGGCTTCCAGGATTTAGCACTTGGACGGGGGTGGGAGGATGGCTGCCTGCGGGCTGCAGTCCTGTGATTAACTAGCCGGCTGTTATTATGCTCCTGTTGTGTACTTGCTATTAGTGGAGAGCTCACACGGTTGGTAACAAGTTAAAAAGAAACATTCGTGAAAGTTTGATGCCACCTTGGCTCCTTGACTCCCACCTGGGACTGAAGTGCTTGCCTGCTCCATGGTGGCCTTGAGCTCCTGGTGACAGACAAAACAAGAGCCCCTTGTCTGCCTCCATCCCAGTCCATTGCAGTGTCACTGTCCCAAGGATATCTGGTGTTCTCTCTGGTTTTGTCTGAGGACAGTACCTCACAGACAGCAAGTGTCCAGCAACTGCCCAGCCAACCAGGCCAACTTGTGAAGGAGGAAGGAGCCTGTGCCTCCCAAAGCTGGGGCATCCAGGCATCCAGACTGTCAGTTCCAACCTGGTCTTGGGACTGAACTGTGCTTTCAGAGCCTTGGACTCCACAGAGGAAGTTCTCCCTGAGGCCAGTTTCGCAGAGAGGCCACCTGGAAGGCGCTGCCTATGGCCCTAGCAGAGCCGCCTTGCAGCCCGCCCTACCAGGTGTGAGAGAGGCCACCTGCCCTGCAGAGCAGACCTTCCCAAAGGTAAGCCCAGCCCCTCAGGTGGGACCTGCTCAGCAGGGAGTCCTGCTGCAGAGGGGCAGGGTGGGGGAGTGTTGGTTTCCAGCTGCTGAGTTTGGTGATCATTCGTTCCCATCAAAAGACGATCTGCACACCAGGTTTACATGTGTGTGTCTGTGTGCGTGGGCAGGTGCGTGCATTAGGTCAGGAGTGCTGGGAGTTTTCATTTTTAACCCCAGTGGCAATTCAGCACACCCGGAGCCTGCTGTAAAAGGGATCCTATGGGTTCTAGGAACTCGGAGTCTCACTCCTCACCGAGTCTAAGACCCCGCTGTTCCATTATTCCACGTCACCTCAGACTGAACCATGACAGGCCACCTCAGTTTGAGAGGTAATTAAAATGCAAAGAGTGTGTGTCTTCGAACTAGTGAAAACTAAGTTTAGTTTAGAATTTGCATGCCAGAGTCCAAGGATTCACATGCACCAGTGATCCCTGGGGGAGCCCTGGACAGGCCCGGGCCCTCTCACAGGCCTGTCATTACACACCTACGGTGGCCACAGTGGCCCGACTATCCTCGGTGCTGTCTGATCTGGGCTCACTGTTCACTCTGCCAGGTGAGGTGACTGCTCCCTGGGACTGCAGGGAGGATGAGGTAGGAGGAGGCTCCAGCCCTTTGCACTGTGCCTGGAACCCCCAGGTGTGCAGGAAGTGTAGCCATGGTAACAAAGACACTGGTAGCTTTGCATTTCCTGATGGGGGTTTCTTGTCCAAGCTGAACTCTCCTGGGTGAGGCTGGTTAAGTGCTCTGCCTAGGTGCCCTTCTGTCCAGGGGCTCTTCATAATCTCAGCCAGGTCTGCAGAGGACCCAGTGCTATGGTCTGAATGTCTGTGTCCCTCCAAAACCCCGGTGTTGAAATCATCATCCCAAGGTGGGGGTCCCAGGAGGTGGGGCCTCGGGAAGATGATGAGGTCATGAGCGTGCAGCCCCCTGGGTGGGATTGATGCCCTTATGGAAAGGGCTGCAGTCAGCAGCCTTGCTCCTTCCACCTGGCAAGGACTCGGGGACAAAGTACCTTTTATGAACCAGAAAGTGGGCCCTCAGCAGACACCGAATCTGTCTCCATCTGAGACTCTCCAGCCTCCAGAGCGGTGCAGATCGGTCTTGCTCTTTCTAAGCCACCCGGCCTCTGGGAGTTCCCGACTGCACCCAGACTCGGACTCCGTTCCTGGCCCTCCCCTCTGTTTTGCCTTTCCTCTCCCGTTCTCTCCACCTGCTTCCCTGCTCTCTGTTTTCTCCCTTCAGTAGGTGTTGTTAAACTCTGCCTGGGGAGTGACCTAGAAATGGCTTCTCAAGACGGAGGTAGAGTTAGATCATTTTCCCCGAGGGCACGTCCTCATGTTTGTTTTGCACTGTCCCCAATTACTCAGGCGGAAAGCCCAGACTCAACAGCTCTGCAGGCTTCTTAAAACTACTTACTGGATGACCTTCAACTGGCCTAGTGCAGTGGAACATTCTAGAAGCACAGTGTCACTTGAGTATAAGGGATGGCTCTGCTGGCATGGTTGAACTCAACCCAGTTGACAGGAAGGCTTGCCAATAAACAGGAGCTGAACTTCCTGTTAGAAAGTGGAGCGTTTGAAGTTGAGCCTTAATTTAATATTTATGACAGCATAGAGTGGACTCCCTGATTTGTCCTGATCTGCAGAGGCAGCAGGCCCAGCATGGCAGGAGAGGACATGCAGATAGTCCCTGGTGGAGGCGCTGTCATGGTTATTGAGGTCATTGTCACTGCTGTGGAGTTCTTTCTTCTGCCACCCAAATTCCAGCCACCCAGAGGTCTCCTGTGAACATGCACAGGGAACCCTCATGGGGGTCTGGCTGTGCCCGCCTGCTCTCCAGAGTCTTCTCCATGCCTCCCAGTCTCCAGGGTGGCCAGCTGGGCCCCCTCCCAGTTGGAGCAGAGTGAATGCCCTTCTACCACGTCCAACTGGGAAAGGCAGCTACAGAATTCTGCCTTAGTAGATTTGTATCAGAATTTGGGGCCTAATTGTCGCCATTGAGATAAAGCTCTGATTTAAAACTCTCTGTTCCTTTGTCTTTAGCATACCACCACAAAGGCCGTGCCCACAAAGTTGGGTCCAATTTTGCAGGCAAGCCCGGCTATCAACACCCAAGCTGCGACATTTCTGCTTTGGGCAGAAGCTCTTCACTCATGAGCTTTGGCCCCGTAAGCCAGTTGACTCCCATGGTCTATTTCAAAGGCGTTCTTGGCATTCAGACTGGTGTTTTAAAAATTAGAGGTCTCACTTTCTAAGATGGAATGAGATGAAGGAGCACGAACCCAACTCTGTGGACCCGTGGTCCATGGTGCTTGCTTGGCCGGCTGGCCCTCTGCTGCCCTCCCAGACCCGGGCTCCAGAGCTTCCTTGGCTGTGGACTCCCTGTGGAGGAGACACAGGAAGAGTGACCCTTCCTTCGTGCTACGGAGGCTCACGGCCCTTTGCATGGACTGTCTCGTTTCTTCCTGTGACTGGACACACTATACCCATGTCCATCTGCCCATCCCTGGCGCTAGGCTGCTCTGCAGACATCACATGTAAGGAGGGAGATCAGCTACAGCTGTGGGCTTGGGGATCCTCTGCAGATCTGCTTTCTCACCTTCAGACCCAAGGAGGCTCTGATGCAGCCAGGTGTTGGGGGAATCAGTTTCTGCTCTCCCAGCTGACTGCAGGATCTGCTGGTGGACCCGAGACAGGACCCCAGACAGGTCCTGAGACAGGTCCCGAGAGGCATCGGCAGTGAGCAGAGGCCTAGGACACCCATCAGGCCATTCTAACCTGGGACTAGATTTGTGCCTCAAGAGCAGCTGCAGTATCAGGTCCTGCCCCTTGTGACACACTCATCCCAGGCTCCAGGGCTGAGGCCAGTTCAGCCCCAGGGTAACTTGTCTTAGGCTGGGCTTCCAGGTCCGCAGGGGCCAGGGCGGGGGCAAATCTGAGCCAGCACTGCAGAGGCAGAGTGAGTACAGGATGGTGGGTGCTGAGAGGAAGGCTAGGGAGGCCTTCAGGGCCCAACTGTCATGAGCGATGTCAGCAGCACAGCCTGGGCAGAGTGGAGTCTTTCCAGTGTCAGAATTTATTGAAAACCATAATAATTTCAAGGGCTGCATCATTGTCATTCATGACAATTCACCAGAAATACTGGTGGGCCCCTTGGTGTCATAACCAAGGTGATGGCTAGTTCTTCCATTCCCTTCAGTCTTAGTTTTTAATATCCATAACACTCAAGTCACATACTGTACTTGACACATGATTGATAGGTTACAGGGAGACTAAGAAAGGGCAGGGCAGGGCCGTAGGACACTGTGCCCAGAGCTCAGGCACAGACCATCTAAGGCAGAGTCAGGGAATCACGGGAGGTGGTCAGAGGGAGGCTTAAAAGACCAGTTCTGCAGAGTTGTCAAGGTGAGGGGCTGGGTGGACAGTAGTGTCAGAGGGCCAGCTGAAGGTGTCAGCATGGAGGGGGCCCTGTGGCATGTGATGTCAAGGGCAGGAGCAGCCTGAGAGCTGCTGTCCTGCATACCATGGAGTCACCCAGGGCAGGAGCAGCCTGAGAGCTGCTGTCCTGCACACCATGGAGTCACCCAGGGCAGGCGCAGCCTGCTCCCCACACACCTGTGCTTCTCTGGGTTCTGGCGGTGGCCGCCATGTTCCTCCTGATGGGACTGCCAGTCCTGGAGACACACAGAGGGGCTACTCTGGGCCCTCTTGCTCGGAGCCTTCAGTCGGCGTTTCTAAGCCCCAGCCCACGCGCCCCGCAGTCAACTGGATGGCAAGTTCTGTCTTGTGATTTTTACGTGAAAATGAGAAATACAGTTTGTCAACAGCCTGGAATTCTTTTCATCTCCTCACCTCCTGCTTAATTGCTTTGGGGGAGCTTATTCCTTTGTGCATCTGGGGTACTTGCTCTCGTTTCCTCCAGCCAAGTGAGAATAAGGGATTGGTTTCTGCCAAAACTTGCTGTGGGAGCTGCCGGCACGACACATCCGGAAATCCGTGATGGAGAGACTTTTGGAAAACACGTAACCATCAAAGGGAGGCGTGGGGGAGGGCTGGGACTTTCCTCCACTTTCGCCCTCCCGCGGTGGCCTTCCCTCACGCCCTCCTGCACCCTCCCCGTCTGCTGGAGGGCAGCGTGGCTGGGAGAGCTGCTCCAGCCGCCAGCCAGGGGTGTGAGGAGCGTGGGAGGCAGGTTTCGGGCAGTGCGTGGCAGACGAGTGTGGAGGGGCTTCTGTCTGGGAGGGCTCCCAGGACAGTGATTCCCATCTGCAGGGTCCTGAGGTAGCACTTGCTGCCCACTTTCCACAGAAGGCTGGACCCCCACGCCCAGCCGCTGACCTGCATCATGACCAGGGGGGAGGGTGCACTCGGCAGCAGTGTCTCTTCTTGCAAAAACAGCCACACAGTGCGTGCCTGAAACAGCGCACTTCTTCCTGCAGCACGAGCTGGCAGCTGGAATGAGCCTGGAGGCAGGGCGGGTTCCTCTGGGGTCCTGTGTGACCCCTTCCATGCACCACACTGACCTGCTTCCCTGTTGACATAGTCCAAGAAAGTCTCCCATCCGCACTGAGCCACCTGCACAGGCCCCTTTGCCATTCAAGGCCATGTGGTCCTGGCTCCCCAGGACTAGGATGGGGACTGTGGACTCAAAACCTTGGGGACAATAGCCCATCAGAGAGGGGACACTTCCCTCAGTGGGAACTTGCACTCACAGCCTTGTTTGGGCCAGCCGTGGGTGTCCAGGACAGGGGCAGTGGCCCTGGAGCTGGTGTCTGCCCAGTGCAGCTCCAGGGCCCCAGGGCCTGTTCTCAGGGGACGCTGGCTTGGGGGTCTCCTTTGCTCTGAAGGAGTGATCCTGATCCTGCCAACGCCGTGCATGGAGAAGCGGTGTGGGCCTCACGGGAGGAGGAGGCTGCCGAGTGTGAACCCTCCCTGCAGAGGTAGGAGCCCTGCCGGAGCTGAGGCTGCTGGGAAAACAGCAGTTTCCTTGAAGAAGAGACAAAACAGCAAGGAAACCCTGGAAGGTCAGCAGAGGCCTGGGCAGGCAGGGCCACCGCCTGGGACTCAGCCCTGCGCCCCAAACCTGCCAGCCGACCCCTGGGAACTTCCCTTCTGCTGAGGTGAGGAAGCCCTGCCACAGCCCCCACCACGCCCTGCCTGAGGCCAACAGTGCCCCAGCCCTTCTGGAACATTCTCTGTAGCCATGGAGACCAGGACCCCTGGCTTGGCTGGTTCAGAGCCCCTGCCTCCCCTCCCTGTCCCCACCCTGCCACCAGCCTCATGCCAGAGAAGACTCCTCCCCAAAGGAGGCTGCCCTGGACAGGCCGGGGGAAGACGCCGGTGGCCAGGCTGCACGGCTCAGCCTCCTTCCTGAAGCAGGTTCGCAGCTGCCTCAGCAGCGCAGTTCGGCAGGGCATGGCGTGTGGCGGCGGTCTTCCCAGAGGAAGGCTCCGTGGGTCCAGCAGCCAGCGGCTCCGGCCCCACGCTGCCAGCGCCTTCTGGAAACCCTGGTGTTCCGTGTGGGCGGGGGTATTCCCGAGCTCAGAGAAGTGGAGCATGATGGGGGTGATGGGGGCCTCCTTCCGGCCCCCCACGTCACTTTCCAGGTGACTCTGGTGGACTTCAGAGGGTGACGCACCCTGGCCTCCCTGCCTCCCGGGGTGGGTCTTAGATCCATGGCACCTGCCCCTCCACACGGCCCTGTCGTGCCAGCAGGCTGGCGGCAGGAGGAAAGCACAGAGGCCCTGGAACTCCAGGGTCAAGGCCCTCGGTGCGGGGCCTGCTTCATGGTCAGCAGCCTCCTGCAGCGGCTGGGGGGCTCCCGGCCTGTGCGCCAGCCCAGCAGGTGAGCTGGGCTCTTCCTGGCCTTGGAGGCCCGCTGCCCAGAGGCAGCCCAACCCATCGCTGCTGTTCTTTGAAGCCACCAGCCTCTCACTGGGAGAGAGGCCGCAGGTCAGTGTGGGGGATGGAGCCCGCACAGCTGGCCGTGAGGGAGCAGTGGGCACAGCTGCCTCCGGACAGCCTGGCCCGGAGCTCTGCCCGCCCTCCGACCACGGGACCACCAGGCGGTGTTGGCTGGGTCCCTCAGCGTGGCGTCTCTGTGACTGTCAGCTGTGTCCAGGAGCCCAGCAGAGTCCGCTCTGGAGCTGGACTACAGTGGACAGCCTTGGGGGCTGAGCTCACTGCAGTGGACGGAGGCAAACTCTGGGAAGGGCCCTCCCCTCCACCCCCTTAGTGATGGCCTGTCTCCAGGGACCTCTGTGTGGAGTCTGCTGAAGTCAGCTCCCCTGGGGGACAGGCCAGACTCTGGCTGCAGAACTCTGAGTAAAGTAGGGCCTTATTCTGAGGGACCCTCCTGCCCTGCAAGTGGATTCTGCTCTGCCCAGCTGGACCTGCACACTGCCCCATCCTGTGACCCCTGAGCATGGACCCCAGTCTGCAACCCCGCCGACCGAGACTGGGAAGAGCGTGCAGAGCCTCTCGGCTCCTGCTCTGAGGTGCCCCAGTTCTGTTGGAGGGTGAGGTGGGCTGAGGGGGTTCACTTGCACCATGTTTTATTTCATTTAGACTCAACTGTGGGGCTGGAATCCTTCTGGCTGACCCCAAGCAGCAGGGTTTCTCCACCACAGGGGCAGACGCAGCTACCCAGGGTCTGGCCACAGCAGGACAGCGTGGGAACTGGAGGGAGGGGATCCGCAGGCTGCCCGCCCACTGCTGCCTGCAGCACCACACATCCTGACCATTCCATGTCCTTGCCAGGGGACAAGCCCCATTACTGCCCAACTTTGCAGATAAGGAAACTGAGGCCCAGAGAGCTGGGGCAACATGCTCAGAGCTGCAGTGAGTGGCAGCCAGGGTTCAGCCAGGGGTCCACGTCTGAAGCTAAGTCCTGTCCTCCTTGAGCTATGACGGGGTCACACCCACCCAGCAGTCGCATCCTCCATCAAAAACATCCTAAGTAGAAGATACGCTGACGGAATCACCATATCCAAACTGCAGACTGGCCAGGGCGCCCGCCCACAGATGAATGGAATGTGTGTGGGACACTCAGGCCAGTGAGTCCCACAGAAGTGTGGGACACGGGCACCACGGAATCCCACTTGGCCATAGAGGAGAAAGAAATCGTGGCATTTGCAGGAAAACGGGGGAAACTTGAGACCATCATGTTAAGCAAAATAAACCAAAATCAGTAGGTCAAGGGTCACAAGTTTTCTCTCATGTGGAAACTAAAGTGGAAAAAGGAAAAGGTGGGGCGTCTCGTGAGCCCTGAAGGGAGGTCAGAGGAGGAGAGGAGGGAACTGGGTCAGGGGAGGGAAAACCAGGGAGAGACATTGGCCAGTCATATGGTACAAGTCCCTCTGTTACGTACAGGTGATGCGCCAGTCACAAACCCTGGGAGAGGGTGTCAGTCACACCCCACCTGCCCAGCGCCCTCCCTCAGCAACACAGCACCTCTCAGTGCCACTTGTCCCCCTGGGGGTCCCGCTGACTGAGCTGCTGCAGGCTGCCCTGCCCAGAGTCTCAGGAGCCTATCACATCGCGTATCACCAGCCCCTTGAAAGGTCCAAGTTCAAAGGTTGAAGTCAGCTGGGTACAGTGGCACACACCTGCAATCCCAGCAACTGAGAGGCCGAGGTGGGAGGACGGCAAGTTGGAGGCCAGCCTCAGCATCCTGGCGAGGCCCTGTGGAACCCCAGACTCTCTCTGTGGCATGTCCTTTATGTCATCACTGCTCATCTTACAAGTCTGACCATGACCCCCAGGAGGAGTCGACAGTAGTGGACCCCAGGCAGCAGATTTTCCCTCCCGGGGTGAGAGCTGGTCATGGGCCCTGACACTGAGTCTTTCCTTGTCCTCACCCTACTCTCAGACACCGCTCTTGGGGACGGGCAAGACCAGGCAGGACGGCCCAGGGGAGGACAGGGAAGGCCTCGCTCAGAGCCTGCGGCCCTACCTCTGGGCTGGCTGGGTGCAGCCTCTCCCTGTGGGTCTGTTCTCACCACTCCAGCGGTGCCCAGCTTCCCGCCTGTGTGCCCAGTCCCCGTGTGCAGCGTGTGGCACATCAGGCTTGGGGCTGGAGGCCACGTGCAGCGTGTGCCGGGGAGGTCCTGCGTGGAGGCCCATGCCGCTGTGGGCTGCCCTGCAGGGGCACATGGCTGGGGCTGGAGGCATGCCTGTCTTTCCAAGTCTTTCCATGCAGCTTTGTGGCATGGGCTGGGGAACCCAGGCTTCCTGGGTCGTGGTTCACAGACCTGAAGGTGACATCCAAGGGGCAGCAGGTAGAGGCCGTGTGGCCTTCTGTGACACTTCTGAGGTCATGAGGTGCCACTTCTGCTAGGCTTCAGTAGGTAGCAGGCACACCCCTGGATCCAGGGCAGGGCTTCAGAATGCAAGGTGAGGTAGGCCAGCTGATCAGGAGAGGAGGGTGGGCTTCTGCAGATGGTTCCCAAGAGGAGGGAGCAGCCACGCTGCAGGGCCTCGCGGCAGTGCGGGATGTCAGGAGGCAGGGCCTCCGGTGCTCTTCCTGGCAAGGAGCAGGGCTGGGGAGCCACTGTGCTCTGCCAGGTGGTCAGCATCTCCAGGCAGAGGCTGGCCCTGCCTGGCTGGCCCCTGATGGGTAACTGGGGCAGGTGTACGGGGCCTGAGCGAGAGAGCCGTAGAGGAGCTGACCAGGTGCCTGGTGACTCACCAGGCCACAGCTCTCCAGGAGTTGGCTGGCCAGGGCCCAGCCCCTCCAGGTCAGGGAGGACCCAGTGTAGAGAAAACAGGCACAGTGGACAGAGCACAGCCCACCTCTGGATGGGAGCCCTGGCTGCTGGAGGTGCTGGGGGGCCACTTCTGGGAAGTACGATCTGCCCAGCTGTCGACCCCAAGGGCACTCCGTAACAGCCCTCTGGCTCTTGTGCTCTGGCTCTGGTTCCCAGGATCCCAGCCTGGGGCAGGACAACTGAATTATAGAGGAGAGAGGTGCGAGTCACCCTGCAGACCAAGGGGACACATGCAGAGTCCATCCAGGCAGCACCGTAGCCGGGGGCAGGGCTGGATGGCAGAGTGCCTTTCTTGGCCACCCAGAAGTGGTGGGGGCAACGTGCAGGACCGAGAGCCGCTCCCAGGGCCAAGGAGACCGAGCATCACTAGGCTTCCTGTGCACAGTGCCCTTAGAGTGCTGAGTGAAGGGAGGGACGTCCTGGCCCTCGCTCTCGGAAGCCCGGCCCCGATGCCTGGGTAGCCATTGTCAAGACTCGCTCTGTAGAGACACGTGGGTGTCCCTGGCCTCTGCCCATGTACCTCCCTGGTGGGAAGGCTGGGGACAGGCAAGAGGGCTCTGGCAGGCCACAAGTGTGCGGTCTGCTCAGATTCTTTCCAAAGGTGGGCGTATCAGTTTTATCAAAGTCCTAAACTTGACTTTGTGCACCAGGAAGAACTGTCTGTCTTCACGTGAATTTCAGCTTGGTGGTCAGCCTCAGCTCCTGAAGAGGAGGGCCACCTGGGGACCCTGTCCACCTGTTGAGCTGCTGATGGGGTCCAGGCAGCTGCCTCCAGGGGGCTTGATGTGTGGCCAGTGCTCAGTAAGTCTCGATGACTGTGATCAGCATCTCCAGCTGTCCGTCTTCCTCTCTCCCTCCTTCCTAAACTCAGGACCGTGAGAACCCACCGTTGTGCCTCATCTCCAGAAGTGCACAGCAGCTAGAAAAAATAACAAATATCTTGCAGAGCACAAAGCAGAGAGAAACCCCACGCCGCCCCTGCCTGTCCATCTGTCAGCCTGGGGATGCAGTCAGCGGTCAGAGGGAGGACTCAGGAGGCGGAGCTGATAGAGAGCCCCTTAGCGGCAGCAGAGAGTGAGGATGGGATCATTGGTAGGTCGCGGTGGGAGGTGGGGCTTCTGAAACACAGTAGATCTAGTAAATGGAGCCACCACTCAAGTCCATGCTCCATTGGAGACCCAGGGCTGGAAGGGGTTCCCTTCAGTTCCGCTGTGCGGGCACGGGCACCGGAGCATGGAGGAGAACGTGGAGACGTCCATCTTGGTGGTGCCTCACCTGCCCTGATCACGGGCAGCACAGTTGACCCTGAAGGTCTGCTCTGAAGTGCACTCTTGCTTCTCTTTTTGGCTGCCAAGGGCAATGAGCAGGGAGAGGTATTCTTCCAGGGGCACAAGAGGCGTATCTGCAGCTGATTTGGAAATAACTTTAAAACTGTGTCACGCCGGTGGATAATGGAAGGCAGACTGGTGGAGAGATGTGTGGCGATCAAATTGGGGAGGTGGTAATGGCAGAGCAGGCAGTGGGCGCAGTGCTCACTGTGCGAGCCAACTTCCGTGCGCGCTTGGAAGTGTTTTCAATGTGCCTAATAAGTCCTATGAAGTCAGGTGGTGCAGCGGCCACATCTCCCTGAAGAGGATGTCCTTGTCCTCTGTCATCACACTGGCCACAAATTCCTAGCACCCAGAGCTCAGCAAGCTTTGAGAACACCATGTCATGGGATGCAGGTCACATGCCGATGGAGTTTTCATAGGGTTTGTGCCCCCAAAGCGCATGCTGAGGCTTGCTCCTCAGTGTTACAGTAGTGAGAGGGGGTAGAACCTCTCAGAGGTGGGGGTGATTCAGCCACTGTGGAGACCACCCTCAGAAAGGACCACGCCAGACTCAACGGGAGTGAATTACATCTTGAGGTAGTCAATGAAACCTCTTTTCTTTATAACTTCCCAGCCTCAGGTACTTGTCATAGCAACACAGAATGCGCTAAGACCCATGCCCCTGATACAGGACAGCTAAGGAGGGCCTGTGCCCTCCTTAGTGCAGGGGACTCTGAGGTCTGCGTCCTGCAAGACGTACCCCAGTCAGCTAGGAGGACGGACAGGTGCTCACTTTTAGTGTCAAGAGAGGCTCGGGGTCATGTGGATGCCTTCGCTTTGCAGACGTTCCATGAATTGTGCAGAGTAGGAAAGGACCTCCTGGCCTCCCACTGCGAGGAAGGGGTGGGGTTGGCCCGCCGCTCCATCTTGGTCTGCTGCTTGTGCGCCGTGGCCTTGGGAGATTGTCTCTCCTGGACCTTCACATATTGTCCTTCATCAGAACCAGTAGAAACCACCTAGAGGCCACACGAGTTGGTGTGGGACTTGGCAATGGGGCGAAGGGTGTGCCTGTGCCCCTGGGCTGCGGGACCTGGTCATTGCCCCTGCGTCTGCCATGTTCTCCACTCAGACCCGCCTCTCATTGCTCCTCGGCCCCCTTGGAGATGATGTCACTCACACATCTCTGCCTCAGGTCAGACCAGGCCAGCAGCCTCTTGGGTCCAGCTCCTGATGTCCAGGGAAGAGGCGCCCTGGCCCAGCTGGGGTGGAGTGCCCCTCCTGTCGGTCAGCTGCTGTCAGGAAGGGGCTCCAGGGTGTCTGAGCTCCCTGCTGCCACCACATAGCACAAGAGAGGGAGGCTGGATCCATGTCCCTATTGGTGATGGTCACTGCCTCCGTCCCCTCCAGCTGTAAAATCTACAACTGGGCAATACCTACCTTTCGGGTCCATGAGAGTGCCCATCAGGGAGACCGCGTGTGGCAAGTGCAACGTGGTAGTGCCTGCCCCCTCAGAAGGAGGACTCCGATGCAGCTTCGGCACCTGGGTGCGAGCGTCTGGGGTGCAGCCCTTCAGGCATCTGATGTTGAATGACAACCTACTCCAGGACGTCGTGGCACCAAGCGAGCGTCATTAGTCTTGCTCAAGCACGCGTAGCATGGTGGGGCTGCCCCTCTCAGCTCCCTGCAGCGTTAGCTGGTGACCCCAATCCTGGAGAATCCACCCACTGGCGCCCCTCACCTGGTCGGGAGCTCAGCTGGCCTGCAGGTTGGAGGGCTCTGCTCCCCCATTAGGGCCCTCTGCTGAGCTCCGCGGCCCCTCGTGTTGTCTCAGGCCAGGTGAGAGGCCCAGGTGGAAGCCAGGTTTCTTGTCTGCTCGTGCTGTCAGGCCGGTCACCAATGTGAGCTCACATTCAAGGGAAAGGGAATTGCATCGAGTCTCATTGGGAGGAAGTGAGCAGCTGTCATCCCCACACATGGTCCATGGACTGGGCTCTAGCAGGGGGGCTTGGCCTTGGCTGAGGTGGTGTTCAGAACACTCCTATCTTCCACACGCAAGTGCAGCCCCCGGCCCTCGCCCTCAAACACGCGGGCAGTCAGGGAGACCAAGCACAGCCTCTTGCTGAGACCTCTGCTGCACGCGCTGCGGATGCGGCGGATCTGACCAGCGTGGGAGCAGGTCAGGAGGACCAGAGCGGGTGCTCACGTGGAGGCCTGAGCTGCACTCCATGCTGCTGATTCAGGGGGTCTGGAGCAGGCTTCTGGCAGCAGGATCAAACATCACCTTTGGAAAAGGGACTGTGTGCATTTGGTGCAGGATTCACCCGCACCAAGGAGGGTGCAGGGAGAGGTCAGTCTTCTCTTGCGCACCCAGCCCCAGCCGGTCCCTCCTCAGAAGTGACTGGATGCCGCTTCCTTTGCTGGTGTTTGGAGATATTTTAGGCATATACATGTATGTGTTTAAATAGGACTGGATGCCAGCATATGCGGGACGTGTCGGTGGAACCTGTGCAATCCCCGTCAGCCAGACGGGTAGAGAACGACCAACAGGACGCGCACACAGCCCAGCAGGCTGGCCGGAGGACCAGCGACTCACCTCCTCCTCTGTGATGTCACTCAGGATCCAGGGACAACACCGGTGCTCCCTCCTCAGGAGTGAGGTGGGCTGGCCCAGCTCTCAGGGGATCCTGTCCCTTCAGGTCAGCGTTGAGGGCAGAGGCGCCTGGGCGGGTCGACATCGAGCTCTTGCACCATGGCTGGTCCTCCTCCAGCAGCCACAGGGCAACCAGTGTCCACAGCAGCCGGGACCCCGCAGGCACTGGTGGGGCTTTTCCCAGGTAGAAGTGCTACACACTTGTGCTACTAAAATTAGATTTCTTGTTCACAAATGAAATGCTACAGTATCTGGAATTTTTAACCGGGGAGCAGGCAGAGGTCAGAGGCTGGGCCGGCCCTGGTGCCGTGGAGCTGTGTCGTGGACTCTAGGATCTGTGGTGTCCTCCTCTCTTTGGAATCTATTTTAGATTTTCCATGGTAAGTGTCCTGGTGGAAGCTCAGGGATGACTCAATGCACCGCTGCCTCCTCTGCGTCACCAGCATTTCAGTCGCAGGCCCACACTGAGCACTGAAAGCTACTTTACGTGCCATGCTCACCCTGAACTGGCAGAACGCCCCCACCCCGTTTCATCTAAAGACAGAATCCACCCAAAACTCCTGACAGCATCCAGATGCCTTGAATCGGCTGTAAAATATCTCAGGGTCTCAGAGCAATTTAATGCCCTATGCAAGTAAGATAAATTGTGTACAAATAATTCAATAAGCTCAGGGAAGTGGGGGAAACATGAAGCGTGTCACAGATGGCACCTCCAGGCAGTGTATCAAAGCGAGTCTCATAATGTAAGGAAATCCTCCTGGCGTCCCGCACAAAGGCCTTCCTGTTTGATCCCTTAATAAGACCGCTTAGTGCTTTCTGGGGAGCTGGCTTCTGGGGCCGGCGCTGTTTCCAGGCATTAGCTAATCAATCATCAAAGGTGCTTTCCACGCAGGCGGGCAGCCCATCGGGTCCTCGCTGGGCCACGCCAGAAGTGGCCGTGGAAGTGAGGGACTCTCCCAAGGTCAGTCAAGGGCAAAGGTCACAGAGGGGTCCCAGCTTAGGAGATCTGGTTTCCTCTGTGCTCCCCACAGTGCCGATGCCTGTGGCCTGTGCTCAGCCACCTGGCTGCAGGGAGGGAGTCCCAGGAAGCGGGCAGCTCCCCTCAGCACGTAGCTGCATCTGGGACAGCGATGTGTTCACCAAAACACAGCTGCGAGGTCACCTTGACCTCCCTGCCCTGGCTCTGTGGACCGTTCCCTGATGGAGGTGCAGCAGAACCAGCCCCTGCTTGTCCCCCAGCCCAGTGTGGGAGGGCTTAGCCATACCTCCCAGGGCATCCTGGGAAGAGAAGAGCCCCGGGCCAGTGGGGACCCCTGGCAGGCACAGCCGACCCTGGCTCCCCCTTGCCCATCACAGGATCCAGAGGCGCCAAGCAGGGCGAGGCGCTGGGTATTCCAGCCACAATTCTTAAATGTCCCCTGGGTGGCCCAAGCGGGGAAGGGGCAGGAGGGAACCAGGGAGAGCAGCCTGGAGGCCTGAGGCTTCAGCAGTGTCCGCTCCCTTGGGACCCTGGGGCGGGACAGGCCCTCTCACCTGGCACCAGCTGGCCCACCGCAGGGCTTTGCTGGTCCCCCAAGCCACCGGCAGGGTGGAGAGTCTCTGGCGGGTTTTATTTTGGATGGTGTGCTTAGGGCTGGTTGGTCTGGTTCTGGTTGGACTCATAACAGCCCACAGTTCATCCTGCACTCAGGGTTTGAAGGAAGCCCAAGCTGAGGAGGGGCCCATGACACTCCCGGCCTGCAGAACGGGAGCTGTGACTGTGGCCAGGGCTGGTGAAGCAGAGCTCCCTGCACTGGTGAGGGGAGGCCCTGGTGACATCCACACTGAGCAGAAGGTGCCCAGAGTGACCTTGTGGGCGTGGTACCTGGGCACCTGGGCCTCTTGGCAGAGGCTGGAGGAGTGCCCTGTGGTTCCCTGGGTGCTGAGGCTTGAGAAGCCCTTGGTAGCGACGTGTTAGTGATTTCTACACTTCTCCCTGTGTTGTGCTTTAATCAAGAGTCAAAAATAAAGGCGCCCAGATCTGAGCAGGCGCCCAGACCTGAGCAGGTGCCCACTGTCCGGCCAGCAGCACAGCAACACAGCACCAGGCTCTGCGAGCCGCTGAGCTCGGCTGGACGTCGAGTGCCCAGTGTCCTTCACGGAGGCTGAGACTGAGGTCAGGCATGTCTGATGACCGTGATGCTGCCACAGCACGAGATTCGGAACACAATTCTTTTTGTTAATTTCTTCACTTGGGCAAACAAAATAAAGTATACAACGTTGTGATCAAGTTGTGTTTTTTAATTTTGTTTATTTGCAAAGACTTTTAAAAAATCCCTGGAATTTAAGTGATTAGCCATCGGGTTAGGATAAAAGCAGAAGCGATCTAAGTTAACCAGGTCACTGAGCTGACCTTCACCTGGGAGAGCACAGGTAGAATCACAGGGGCTGCGTTTTCTGGATCCAGCGCAAAGCTGGGGGGAAGCGGAAGGCGCTGGGCTAGGCTCACAGCAGCAGCCCCGCTAGGATCAGCAAGGGCTGCTGAGGGTCAGCCCTGGGGATCCCTCTGGCGCAAGCCCAGGGCTATGCTGGGAGAACTCCAGCCGGAGCCCTGCCCCAGGCTGGATTGGAAACTGACACCCAGAGCATTTGTGTAAAACCCACAGAGTTGCCCAGGGCCGAACTCGTGGTCCTGAGCATCAGGGTGGCCCAGGCACCGTGTGGAGGAAAGCCCACCACCTCTGACCCCCGCCCCAGCAGGCCCTGCTCCCTCCCCACCCCAGAGCTGAGCACAGCCTTTATCTCCACTGCTCTTTGATAAAGCAAAGTCTCCTCTGATTCCTCTGCATTTTCCCAGCTCCTGTGTCGCACAAGCCTTTTACATTATTAATAAAAGTCTCGCATTCGGTGACTTTGCTCTTGAATATGAAAGGTTCTCTTTGGGGGACTTTGAAACACGCAAGATGCAAACTCGCCATTAAGGCACTTAGAGAGGAGGCCTCCTGATCATCCTCCTTTGAACACCCAGAGGTTTTAAAAAGCAAGCCCGCCCACGGGATCCAGAGTCGTATTTGCACTGAAAGAGAACACCGGAGAAGGCTCGAGCGCGGCTCGAGCGTGGGGTAATTAAAAGTTTACTTTCTGTGCACGGTTGCCATGGGAGCCACGTCTGCTTGCAGGCCTGAAAGTCACAGAGGCCAGTGGGACTACATCCAGGCAGCCAAAACCATCTGGGGAGGTGTCTCTGAGAATGTGTGGCCTGGACGGGGCAGGGTGGAGGTGAGGAGGCTCAGGGGCAAGGCCTCCAAAGAGTTCCTTCCACCTGGGCCGTTTGGCCTGGAGGCAGGTTGGGGAGGCTCTCTGACTTCCCCAAGTGCAAGTCTGGAGTTGCAGGAGCGCCCTGCTCCCCGAGGGAGCTGCCACACTCAGCATTCGCCAGAGGCCAGAACGCAGGCCTGTCCCTGGTCCCTGCCGATGGCGGTGTCCTGTGCATGCAGGTGTGGGGTGCAGGGTGGCTGCTCTGCAGGCTGGAAGGATGGTTTCCAACCTGGGAACCAGGGCCTGGCTCTGCCCAGTCCCTACCTTCTCCAGAAGGCCCTCCCCGATGACTTTCTACCAGGTGGACAGTAGCTCTTACCTGGTCCCCTGCAGCGTCTGGCTGTCGTCCACACATTGTTGGGGGACCACCTGCCTGGTCAGTCCATGCAGCTGCCGCAGACTGGGTGCCACACGAAGGCATGAGGAGGTGGGGCCTTTGGGAGGTGACGAGGTCATGAGGGTGAAGCCCTTGCCAGTAGGATCAGCGCCCTATAGAAGGGATCCCAGGTGCCCCTGCTCCTCCTGCCAGGTGAGGGCCCTGCCATCCGCAACCTGGGGGGCATTCCCAGCACCCCCAGGCTCCACCCTCATCTCTGGCTTTAGCCCAGGACTGTGGGGAACTGTCCCCTCTGTGGGCCAAGAGCTGCCTGGGGTCCCTTGTCAGAGTGCCTGGAGCATGGCCGCCCAGCCCTTGTCTGGACTGCCTCTCTCAAGACAGCTCTCTACCTTCTGCTCCCCGGCCAACACCCCTCCAGCACCAGCCATGGCCGCTCACTGCGGCACTTCTTTCTTCATCCAGGGACACACCTGGAGTGGGGAGTCATGCTCAGGGGAGTCTGGGGACCTGCCTGAGGCTGCGGAGCCAGGCACATGGAGACCCGGTTTGCACCTGAGCTGGCTCCTCCTCAGGCCTGACAAAGCCCTGCCTGCTTGAGTGGAGCGCCTTCAGGAAGAGCTTGGCCAATGCCAGGTGCAAAACCATTTGGGTGTTTTATGGGGCGCCAACAGGGACAATCAGCGCCCAAACAAGCTACAGGGAGGGCACTGCCAAGCCTGGGCCAATTAGAGCAAATTATAGACTTTTACTCAATCCGACAATCAGAAATCCTTGCAGGAGTCTTTAATTACCTTGTAAACCACTAACTGTCCAAGCCCGCGGCACGGAGGCTGTTGTTTGTGTGGCTCGTTCCCAGCTTCCGAACGTGGTCCTTACCGAGTCTCTGCTGATTCAGGCCTGGGTCACCACTGCTGTTATCTGCCCGGTTTTGCCAGCATGGCCTCCTCCAGAGCCCACCGCCCCAAGAACCTGTCCTTGCTCAGGCATGGTGTCCCCCATCTCAGCACCCCTGGAGGCAGGACAGGCCCTGGAAAGCAGCGCCCTGAGGCCGCAGCTCAGAAGCAGTGTCCCTCCTGGGCTAGCGTGGAGGTACAGACTGGCTCCAGGCTCCTCCTCGCTGGCCTTGGCCGAGCTACTGGGCATGCTGGCAGAGCAGCCCCTCAGCGAGCGAGCCGCGTGTGCCCTGGCATGGGATGAGCTGAACTAAGTGCAGGCGTCCCTCTGGGGCACGCTGCTCAACGTGGCAGGAATCCTGACTCACCCTCAGCCAGAGATGGCAAGACCCCGGGCTCCTGGGTTCCCGGGCTCTGCAGATGGCGACTCGAGGGAACTGCATGGGTGAGGACTGCACCAACAGAAGGGCAACCCGCAGCTCCCAGGTCACTCTCGTGGGTTGGCAGGTGTGGTTCTCCCACAGAACCACAGCTGTGGGTGACGGTGGCCATTCTCTAGACTGGAACTGCCAGTGATGCAGGTTGGTCAATGTCAGTGGTTTAAGACTGGCTCAGCCCCCTCGGGACTTCCTGAAAACCACCCCCTCACCCTGGCCCTCTCTCTGGCACTTCTCGTTCCATGCCTGGGAAGCCTGAACTCCAGACCTGCACCAGCTCCAGGTGGGTTCCCCAGAGGTCAGCCCGTCATCCTGCAGGCCACCCCAAGCCTGGGATGGTTTCCTCACCCAGATGAGCCTGGGGACCAGGCAAAGAGCCACGGCTTTCCCCTCAGTTCCTGCTGCCAACTGATGAGCCAGGGACCCTGTGGACCCTGTCCTTCTGGTCCTCTGTTCAGGTCAAAGGAGACATAGCACTCAGAGGTGGAGGGCACTCTGGCCCCACCCTTGGCTCTGCTAGGTCCACTCTTGGCTCCTGTGGTTCCCAGACCAGAGCTCACAAGGACACCACTGACCCTCCCAAGGCACCTTCTCCCTGCACCCGTCTGGGGGGAGATGGCAAAGGCTCTGGCTTCACCAGTAGACAGGGCACCACCTGTCCATCTTCCTAGGAATCCCAGCACCTAGAAGCTTCCTGGCCTCTGCAGGGACTTGCAGAACAGTTGCTTCCCAGTGAATGAAAGGGCTCCTTGTATATTTGGAAAAGAAAACTTGAGGATGCTCTTAATGTCCTGAGCAAGCAGGATGGCCTGAGTCGGGCCCCTGGAGTCCAGGACAGACCAGGGCAGGTGCTGCTGGGCAGGTGCTGCTGGGCGGGGCGGGAGTGTTTGTGGACTCACCGAAAGCCCTGACCTCAGTGCACCTTCCACACCCTAGCTGGCAAGGGGAATGTCACTGTTCTCCACATTTCAGGTGACATTCCCACCCAAAGCAACAGCGCCGGTGTTGGGAAATGGTTTCCCTACCCAAGGGACCACTGGTCTCTACTTAGTTGTTTAGATAGTAGTATTGGTATGCTGTTAGGTAAAAGAGTAAGGCATGAAGCTTTGCAGAATTCACCTGGAGAATGCAAATGTTTGTGAATGACCCCCAGGGAACTGCACTTGGGGATCAGTAATGGATCAGAGGACCTGGGGGAATGTAGCAGAGGGGTGGCCCAGGGCTTTCTGGGGGCAACAGGAGGCCATGCTGCTCATGGCTCCCACTGCCTCTGCTTGCAGTGAGACTGAGCCCTGGTGTGCTCCTGGGTGCCAGGCCCCGCTGGGCATCTCTTCCACGGTCCTTCCTCTGGTCACAGCCCTGCCATCCTTGTGTGGTTTATGGAGAAACCTAGACTTGGAGGTCCAATGATTGACCAAGGTGCAGAGTTAGCAAGTGAGGCCTGATTCGGCTCTGGGCAGGGCAGAGCCAGGGCTCTGCTGACCGGCTACTGAGGAGAGAAGAGCTGAGCCTCCTGTGGCCCTTCAGGAAAATCACGTGGCATGCGTGAGTGTGGTCAGGAGGCCGAATTTAAGTTTCCAGGAGAGTGGGTCAGGGTTGGATTATCCTACCTGCTTTTAACTCGGGCACACGCTGGGTTTGCACGTACCCGTGGAGAGTCGAGTCAGGAAGACAAGCAAACCACTTCTCTCCAGAAGAGAACGTACCCCAGAGTCATGGGGTCTTTCCACCCGGGCGCGGATCCACCAGTCTTGCATCTAGTTGAATGACCTGATTCTAACAATCCTCTTTCAAAGGTGCGTATGAATCTGAGTCCCCCCAACGCTGCTGAACCACTCTGCCATCTTACAGCCTCCTCGGTTAAAGGGCTGATGGATCCTGGAAGCAGGCCTTGGCGTGGCTGCATCCCACCCGCAGTGAGACCCAGGGGCTCAGCTTTTGAGAATGTCGGTTGGCAGAATTAGCATCCCCACATCAGCTACCATGCCGGAAGACCATCGTGGATTGAGATTGCGCTCGCAGGCTGGGTGTTCATTTGCACACGACTTGGTCGTGGGTCAGATGATTAGAAACTGGTCTTCCCTGATTGCATCACCTGCTGGAGAGGACTGTCCGTCATGGCCTCCCTCAGCACCTCTGCGCTCTCCACCATTCTTCCCTGGGGCAGAATGGCCTCCCAGAAGCCACTGGGTGAGCGTGAGCTGCGTCCTGTGGACTGCAGGGTCAGCTCTGACTCAGCAGAGGTGGACACCCTTCACGTGGACCAGTTGCTAGGCTCATGGTCAGGGTTCTGGCTTCCTTCTGTGCCATCCCCCTCTTGGGCCCCCTGCCCATGGGCATCCCACTCACATACCTGGGCTCCCTTCTCCTCCTTGGAGGCTGGACGCCCGCGCCCAAGGGGCCAGGATAGCAAGAGGGCGCACTCAACATTGACGCACTGTGTGAGGAAACATGAAGGGTTATTCCTCTGGTGCACGCAGGCTGCACACCTTTCTCTTCCCGTCATGCTGAAACATGGACTTCCTGAACCACTTTTTGCTGTCCTACTTGGGAAAAAAAATTGTTTTAATGTGACAAAATGTGTCTTCCTTAAAACCTGCCGTCTCGGTCACCCAGGACGCAGTTCAGTGGCTCTAAATTGTCCTCCCGGCTGCGCAGACTTCCCGTCCACCCACCCCAGAGCGCTTTCGCCCTTCAGAATGGAAGCCTGTCCCCACGAAGCTTGTCTCCTGCTAGGCCCCCTCAGTGACGCCACTCTGCTTCCTGTCTCCGTGACCTGGAAGGCTGCATGTGGAATTAAACAGCAGGGTGTCTTTGCAACTCGCTTATTTTACTGATGGTAATGTTGCCAAGGTCCATCCCTGTGGTGGCCGGAATCTGAATCTCCACCCTTCTTCTCGAGGTTGAGTAGTGCCCAGGTCCAGGAGCACAGCCCATTTGAGTATCCGTGGATGCCTGGGTGCCTCCCTGGCCCTGAGCACCTCGAGGCAGGAATGCCGGCTCACATCTCCGCTCCCGTCGGAGGGGTGCAGACCCGGCTGTGAAACCCTTCTGTCTGAAGGCACTGCCATCCTGTCTGCCTCCAGGTGTCTGCAGCCTCCTTCTGGTGGAGGCATGAGAAGAGACGCGCCTCCAGGGAGCAGCCTGTGGGCTGTGGGCCGGGGCCCCCTGGGCTCAGAGCCCACTTCACTGCAGGGGACGTGGTGGCTTGACCAAGCTCTGGGCCTCCCTGCCTCTGTGTCCTCAGCCAGCAGATGGATTTCATCAGAGCTGAATCTGGGGCTGTTGGGCACTAGGAGCCCTCAGGGGGACACAGTGCCCAGGCCTGGAGAGGTCTGTGAGGCCATTCAGTGAGACACAGTTCGATCTGGCCAGGTCGTCCACATTTGTAAGAAAAACTTCAGATTTTTATATGAAATTGCCTAATTTAAAAATGTTGGCAAATAGTTCAGATTAAAATAAAGTGTGGGCTCCAGAGACGCCTGAGGGCCAGCGCTGTCCCTGGCTGCCTGACCTTCCAGGGCCACAGTGGTGAGCTCCAGAGCCACAGCAGGGTTCAGTGGAGGCAGCCATCTGAGGAGGAGGCGGGCACCCGGCTGCAGTGCCCACAGCCGGTGCCAGGAGAGCTGGGGTGGAGGGCCCAGGAGACGGGAAGGCCCAGCTGTCCCACAACCCAGCCTTGAGGACAAAGTGGCTGCCTTTCCATCTGCTCACCAACGTGGTCCTGGCCCTCGTCACACAACCCCAGGAGACAGCTTCTCTGTCTCCACCCAGTGCGGGGGTCACAGCCATGCGGCATCTGCCCCTGTCACCAGCAACCACGATCCGGCGTTCCAGAGCCTCTGGCCTCAGAGGAGAGCCCCCCAGCCCTGGTGGGGGAGCCCATTTTCTGTGTTGCAGGCTCCCGCTGGAGCACAGAACCACCCTGGCCCTTCTCTCCAGGGGACACTGTCCCAGCCTCACGTTGTCCGTGGTAACGTTAAGTGACAGCACTTCGCAGCACCCTGTGGACACCAACAGCCCCTCCTCACGCCAGAGTCCCTTCTGGCTTGTTGTCTGCACAGCCTGGACCCCGGGCCCTGGAGAGCATGGATCCCCTTCCTGTTTCCTCTCTCACACATGGAGAGCCACGAGACTCTGGGGAGGTCAGCGCATCAGGAACGGGCAGCTCTGGTGGCTCGAGCAGAGCCCCACGTTCTAGGAGATACATGTTCCGTGTGGTGTCTGGGCCCCCACCTGGACACAGGAGGAAAGAGGCCAGCCCTGGGGGCTCCGGCACAGCCACTATCCAGGGCCTGGAGTGGCTCCCAGGTCCATGCAGAGGGTTGAGACTCTGACGCTGGACCTGCACCTGGGACGCCAGCCTGGAGCCCTGTGCAGCTGCGGGCAGGAGACCTTCCCCAGGGTTGCTCACTGCTCAGCCCTGCCTGGAACTGCCCCACACGTGCCACTGCCCATGGAAGGGGCACCTGTTGCCCACTGAACTGCCCAGTAAATGCAAGCCACCCAGGGCCTGCGTTGGCCAAGCAGCCAGCCTGTGTCCACGTCCTACCTGCAGGGCCAGAGCGCTCCTGAGACGGGCAGCACCCACTGCCTCCACAGAGCTGCCCCATGGGGATGTCCCTCCCCAGCTCCAAGGGGACAGTCCCCAAGTCAGCTCTGCAGGGAGCTCGCCACTGCCTCCTTCCCCGCCACCCTCACTTGGAGTCTGGGCCTCAGCAGGATGGACAGTGGGGGCCGCCCTGTGTCCTGTGGGGTGACGAGCAGTATTCTCTGCCACACGTTCTCACCACCCCAAAGGAGACAGCACCACTCACCCCGCTGCCCGCCAGCCCTGCGACCCAGGCTGCTGCCCTGTAGATTTGCTTATTCTGGAAAGCATACGGAAGGTGCCCGATGACCTCTGGTTCTCTTGCAGCCCAGTGCCATCGTGGGTCCCCTTTGGCTGCTGTGAGGAGAAGCTGCCTTTGAATTTGCAGTTCTCTGGTGACTAGTGACGTGGAGAAGCTATTCACAGTCCTCGAGGGCCAGGCATCAGCTGTGCAGCCTTGACCAGGTCCCTTCACCTCTCTGAGCTTCAGGGTTCTCACCTCGTATGCAGAGGTCCCATCCTGCCCCGCAGGGTTATTTTGAGGGCCCCTGGAGAGCCTGGCCTCGGGGATGCCAGCTGCCTGGGTGATGTGCCGCCCATCGCCGACTTCTCCTTGAACCATTGCCGAGCCCTGGTGGAAACTCTGGGCTGTGTTTAAAGGTCTCCTGAGCAGGCCTGGGCTCAGGGGAGTGGTTTGGAAGCTGGATCAGGAGCTCTGGGCCCCTGTAAGCCAGGCTCAAGATGGGAAGGGGCACCTACCTGGGGGTAGCTTCCCAGACCTGGGTCTCAAACAGCTCCACACACTGTTGCTCCCCGCCCCCGGCTGTGGCCAGAGCCACTGCCCAGATCAAAGGTGGAGCCCAGGGCTGCGAGGGGGCAAGCAGTTGAAAGAGAAGGTGCTAAATACAGCATCCAGGCCTCCTCCTTCCTGCAGAGACCAGACGGAGGGAGAGGGCCTGCAGGGTGGGGAAGGCAGGGACAATGGCCATGCTGCTTCCGCAGGGCCACAGGGTCCCCAGCTCTGAAATGGAAGCAGGGAGCACTTCCTCGCTGGGCACACTCTCCTGCCCTGGTCTCCAGAACAATCCAGGGCTGGACTCAGTGCTCTTGGGAATAAAAATGGGAGACTCCAACCACGGCCCCTCAGGCCTGAGGGCGTCAGCCTTTGAATAGTCTGCTTCAACTTGGTAAGCCAGCGGCTTCCAAGAGTTCTGTTACCTGGGTGGGTTCACCTGTGAGATTCTCCGAGCTGCACAGGTAGATGCAGAAGGGCTCGGCAGAGTCGAGGACACGCACCACATCCTGCTCTCCTACACGCAGTCAGCTTAAGGGCCCTGCGTGCAAACATGCAGGCCCCAAATGCAAACCTGCAGGCCCTGCCTCGCCACCGGCTTATCTCCAGCCTCCAGGTCCTCAGCAGCTAAATGGTTCCACCAGGCAGGGGCTGAGGATCGCTCCCGGAAAGCTGTTGGCTTCCGCAGCACCCTGACGGCTTCCTGCCAGTGAGCGGCCAGGATGGACGTCAGGCAGTTGGAAGGACGAGTCACCTCTCCAGGGCTTTGATCTTACCTAAGGAAAGCTCCAATCTGTCCCCCGGAACCTCTGCGGTCAGGACATGAAAGGCGAAGGCAGGAGAGAGGGAGCCGAGCAGGAAGCACATGCCAGGCTGCGAGCTGAGCTGGGGCCTGGCCGTGGCTCGCCATCCCCTCCCCAAAGGCTTCCTTCCCTGTGCTCTCGGATGACATGGGCACCTGGGCTCTGACTGGTGTGGCTGTGAACACCCTGGTCACTTCATGGGGGGAGGCAGTGGGGTCCTTTCCCAGCCCTCAGCCTTGTAGTGATGGGAAGCTCAGGGCCCAGGGATAAAAGGGCCATCCTGCTCTTCCCACAGGCCGCAGACGTGGGCATGTGAGGAAGAGTGAGGGGAGGCAGTGCCTGAGGCCCCTGGGTGCAGCCTGGGCTGGGCCTCTCCTCCTGTCTCCCCCGGGCTGGGAGCCCTGGTTTGGATGCGCATCTGTCTCTGCCGGGCTGGGAGGCCTGCGGAAGGTCCCAATCCATCCATGGGCACCCTCCCTTCACTGCTGAGCCAACAGAGTCCAAGCTGGGCAGGTGGCCAGGGCTACCCAACACCCCCAGGCCCTGTGCAGAGCCCCTGGGTCTGAGCAGCTGCCACACAACCTCCAAGGGGTGACATCCTGGACTTGGTTGTGGTCATGTGTGCACCCAGCTTCCCATGCTCCCTTCCTCCTGGCAGGGGACAGGAGGGACCTGAGTGCCCGTGGGACATTCTAGGGGACCAAGGGCAGTTTCTACTGCCCCCTGTAGGAGAGGAGAGTCTCCTTTGTTCCTTGCTTCCTCTCCCACCTTGGCCCTTCTCGAGCAGCTGACCAAACGCTCAGGGTCACAGAGGGCTCTGTGCCGCTGTCCTGGGCAGACCCTGGTCACCCTGCTCCAGCTGAGGAGCAGGCGCCAACAGGGGCCCATTTCACGGTGGAGGAGACCATGATTTATGACGAAACCTCGGGTCACACAGCTGGGAAGTGAGGGGCCAGAACAGGGACCTTGGCTCTGGCTTGGAGTCCCAGGAGGAGGGCCTGCTCCTGGGGCGGGCAGCACCTGCCCTGCCCAATCAGGAGGACGGCCCTGACTTCCTGCAGTCACCCAGTGCCAGGGGCTGTCCCTCTGTGCTGCCCACGGCCGAGGGCAGGAGCAGACCTGGCCGGCAGTGACCTGGCCTCCCAGGGCCCTCGCCCAGGTCTCCTTAGGCTCTGGTGGCCAGGGCCACACCTGTCAATCTGGAGGTCGAGGGTCTCTCGCCTGAAGCACTCCGGGGGGCTGGGATGGATGCCCGCCATGCATTCTGGCTGCCAGCCCCTCCTGGACACTTGCATACTGTGTCTGAACGACCTCTGGTCTCCGAGTCATGTCTCCCCGAGAGAGACCCTCGGGCCTCCAGAGGCCCATTTCCCTGTGACTGAGTCACAGGCCCCAGTGCCCACCAGTCAGTGCACCCCTCCAGGAGGGACTTGGGTTGGTCAGGAGCCTTGGGGACAGTGCTGTGGTTCAGGGGGTCCCGGGGCCCACAGTCCCAGCTAGAGGACTCTGGGTTGCCCAGCAGGCCTTGCTCTGGGACACTGGTTCAGCCTGGCCTTCCAGCCTGTGGATGTTCTAGGAGGTCCTGAATGTCCGGTCAGTAAGCTGCTGCCTGCTGTCACTGGAGCTGGGAAACCTGGCTGTGAGGGGCCGAGACGCCCGCAGCATGCCTGCCACCCTCTGCCTTCCTGCCCGTGCCAGGCGGCTCCCGGGTCTTCAGCCCTCGTCCTCCCGTGCTGCCTTTTCCATGGCTGCGGCCAGTTCTGCACAGCAGCCCTCCCATCCTGGCCATTCTCTCCTCGGGCCACTGGCCTCCCAACCCAGCTCACTGTAGAGCAGAGTCACCCACCACCTCCTGTCAGGCCACCCCAGCGCTCTCTGGCCCTGCCGGCCAGGACGGGCACAGCTCGGGTCGATGCAGGGGTGTTCTCCAGGGCGTGGGACGTTCTTCAGATGTGACCCACAGTTCCCTAGGGGGCACTGACCACATCCACGCAGCTACCAGCCCCTCGATGCTGTCAGACAGGCACGTGCATCCCACACGTGCCCACCCCGTGTTGACATGGTCACACGTGTAGCTCGCACACGCCCATGCCCCGTGCATGCACACACGTGTTCACACACACACGTGCATGCACACACACACACTCCTGTGCTCCATACATGTAGGCACACACGTGCTAGGAGAGGACTGGTTGTAACGTGTGACCGCGTGCTGCACATTCGTACATGATCTGTAACACGCAAGCAGTGCTCTCCTCTGTAAGGAGAGAGTAGAGAAGACGCTTGTTTCACCAACCTCACGGGGTTGAAATTAGAAACTTAAACTAATTTTGGAAATTCCAGGCACGCGTAAACAGCGACACTGCACGAATGTCGGCGAGTATTCATCCCTTGTCTGCCAGACTTTACCAGGCCAACCAAAAACTCACCCCAAAAGCAAAAGCAGCCCGTGAAGCCCCACAGGAAAGGGCTTCTTTATTGGTGACCGTGGCTCACTGGTGTCAAGACACCCTGTGCCCCGGAGGGCACAGGATCCTGACTTGCTCTCTGTTTTACAGACCAGAGGCCCGAGGCTCTGAGATAGCCAGGGCTTGGCCCAGGGCAGAGGCTGGCTGCGGGCAGGCTGGAGACCAGCCGGGTGCCCTCTTTCCACCCGGGACCTGTCCTCGCTGTCCACAGGCCTCAGGCTGCATGTGGTGACGAGCTCAGGGCCAGCGCCTTCCTAAAGCTGGATTTTAAAACGAGATTGTTCTGAACAGTCGTCATTCCATCAACCCTTGGAAGGTCCTATTTTTCAAAAAGGTAAAGCGAAGGGAGACCCATTATTCACCTTCTCCTTCCGAATGGCTTCGCTGGCAGAGCCTCCCGCCACGCTTCACAACCCTGTGCCCTGGTTACCCTGCTGGGCAGGAGCGCTGTCCTGGGCAGTCCTGCTCCCTTTCAACATGGGCACCTCGTCTGACCGCAGGGAGGAGGAGCCCTTCTGAGGAGGGCCACTCCCCGCCATGGCCCAGCCAGCCAGGAGCCGACCCGGGAGCGGGAGACCCTGGGAAGTTGGGGTCGCTGGTTTGCCTTTGTGCTGCGGTTTCCACGGCCCTGCCTGCTCCGTGGCATCTGGGGGATTGTGTCTCTGGCAGGGAAGATGGAGAGCTCCGCACCCCCACAGAGGGTGTGATTGGCACCAGAGCCGGAGCCCAGTGATGTGTGCAAAATTCATTATTGCATTTGGGCTCCGGATGCCTGCGGGCAGCCGCTCCTCTCTCCGACTTTCCCACACGTTTCCTAGCAGCCCCTGTGTCTTGGTTCTGCCGTCAGCTCCCCAGAGGAGCCAAGTTTCCAGAGTGATGATTTTTGGTAACCTCAAGGGCAAGGGAAAAGGTGTGCAAGTCCTTTGGCCTCTGCTATCACTGGATCCGGCAAAATCAGGGGCCCGGAGGAGGAGAGGGGAAGCAGAATGCTCAGCACTGACAATGGCCTTGCTCGCGGGGACTTTCTAGAATTTGGGACCAGCTGGGGAGGAGGAGAGCACGTGGAAAGGACAACCCAGGGGTCCCTGTACTTGCCGCTCTTAGGGTTGCCTGTCCACCCTGCATGTGACCAGCCACAAAGGATCCTGGAGGTGCCAGCGGTGCTGACTCCCCACGGCGTTCAAGTTCTTCCTCGTACACTGAGTGTCACACAGGACGGAACCTTGAGGCAGGTGAGCCTGAAGGTCCATTTTCACTCTTCTCTGTGGAGGGAGGGGACACCTGTATTTAGGTCCCCAGGACACCACACTCACCCACATTTTGGTAATAGCTCAAGACAGAGCGAGCCGTCCTAACAGGCAGACGACAGAATCAATGTCACAACTCTGAATCTGTGTGTCCTTCACGCACTATTACGCCCCAGCAGCAAGTGGGGGGCTGTGCTCCCTGTGTTCATGGGGGACCCTGGCTAAACAAGCACGCCCCGTTTAACACCGCCACCTGGGGCACCCGGCATGGCAGGCAGCAGAGAGGTGAGCAGAGCACGAGAAAGTTCAAGGTGGGGGTGTTGTGGGCCAGGTCCGTCCACTTTCTCCTGGCTAGGGCTCAAGAACATGGCTGACTTGCTTCAAATTGCAAAGGAGGCCGGGAAATGCGCTGTCTACAGGGCAGGAGGAGGCGGGCAGGGTTTCAGAGAGCAATCTCTTCAGGAATTGCCCCACACGCTCAATCCCTGCAAGTCTACACGGCAGGCGGCCCCGCCTCCTCCCACCAAGGCGCGGGCGTGTGATTCAAACCTGGCCAAAGCGACTTCTTTTCCCATGACTTTTAAATTTGAGTGGCATTTGCAGGACAGATTGAAATAACAGGGATTTAGGCGGATTGTTCCCAGGGGCAGTGGGTGAGACATGAGTGCTTGCTGCCACCGAGCCCCCTGGGGGACACCTTTGTCCAGGGCTGGTCGCCAGCCTCCCGCCCCTTAGGGGAGCTCTCTCATGGCCGCAGTGGATGGGCTTCCAGGTTTAATTAGACCAAGACGTTGCCAGGAGCACCAAGCCAAGAATGCTCCCGACGTGGGCTGTGCAGAGGAACCGGGCGGACCCACGGGGAGCCATGTCATGCCAGCGGAGAAGGGGCTGCAGCCACATCTCCGTGCATGCCACCCCCGAGTGCCCTCTGGGCCTCCTGTTGGCAGCCTTGGATGCCTTGGAAAGGGGCGTAGGTCGCTGCGTTCTCCCAGGGCAGACAGAGTCCTTGGCTTTGGACATACATGGTGCAGGGATCCGGTGTAGCTGGTGTCCCTGAAGCGGCTGTGTCTGCTTGGTGACAGAGACCCGTCTACCTGCGACTCTGTGAAGAGTGAGCATGGCAGTCCTAGAGAGGGCCAGACTTGCTAGAGAGCCCCGAAGCCGCACCAAAGCGAGAGAGCCTCACTCCGAAGGAGAACCAGGAAACACGAGGTGCAGTCAGGACTTGACTCAGCAAGCAAGTAGCCAAAATCAAAACAGATCCCCTGGTCAGCTCTGAAGTGGACAGACGTCCCCAGGGCGAGTGCCAGCTAGTCCAGGCCGACACGGGGTGGCCACAACACCTGGGGGCTGCCGGGGTGAGAGCCAGATCCATCCTCAGAGTGTTCCACTTGCAGGTTTTGGAGTTTTGAAAAATTGAAGTTTAAGAACCAAGATGTTTAAAGCAAACCTTCTGACTTGCTCCCCACCCCCAGCAATCCCAGGTGCCCCTTTGCCACTTGCTGCCTTAGAGAGAGTCCTGGCAGAGGCTGGGGACAGCGCCTCTATTTGCTCATTTGCGTGACGAGGTCAGCCCAGGAGGCATTGCGGGGCGGTCCCCAGCGGGGGCTTTGAGTCTGTGAGAGGCAGGGCACGCTGCCAGCCCCCAGACACCACCTGGACCTGCCTCACCTGGTCTCGAGGCTCCCCTGGGTCGCCTGGGTCCCTGTCCTGGGGCGCAGGGGAGGCTGTGGTAGTCAGGTGGCTGGGAAGGGCACAGCCAGGCGTAATGACTACCTGGAGCCAAATTGCTCTTAATGAGCTTCCCAGCCCCCTCCAGACGCCCACCCACCCCTGGGGGGAGGCCGGCCAACCTTTAACAGGCCCGAGTCCTGCGCTGGGCTGGCGAGGGCCAGGGCTGGGCTGTGCACCACCAGGATAAGCATCAGGGTGGGTGCGAGATTCGGTGCTGATCCAGGAGGCAGCGCGGGCAGCCGTGGGATGAAAGGAAAGGGGAGTTCAGGTGCAATGTCGGGAGGATCTTCCCAGGAGCAAGCCACGGAGCCTGCGAAGTCGGGCCGCACAGCAGCCCTGCGAGCCAGCCGGGAGGCGCGTCTGCGGGAGGCCCAGGCTCCGGGGTCTTGGGCCCCATTTCTCCAATTTCTCTAAATGCACGTGAAGCCGGATGTGCTTGATCTCTAGATCTGCTGCAGCCGTCTGGCCTGGGCTTGCTCCCGACCCAAGTCCTCAGGCTTCGGCTCTGCTCATACTTCCTTGGTGCTCAGAGCTGGGGCCGCCCCCTCTCCTCCTTCCAGCGCAGATCGTTCTTCCTGCTGTCCTGACCGCAGGGTCCTGACCACTAGCGGCCTTCCAGCCCTCTCCTTTGCCCAGGCATGAGTCTTGACTGGGTCCACTAGGAGCAGGCGTCCCACCCCCAGAGCAGAGGCAGGAAGCAGGAGCTGCTCACCACGGTCCACCTCCAGGGGACAGCGGGTGGACCGCATCTGAGGACATCGTCCTCCTCCCCCAGGAGCCTGGTAGTTGGGAGTAGACTGCCTAAAGGACCGTGGCCTGTGGGGGTCAGGTGACCCAGCCCTGACCAATGAGATCGATGACTGGGTGCGGCTTCCCTGGGGGTAGGCTGTGCCTTTGACCTTGGACTTGAACTTCTGACACGTGGTGGCGATGCTCAGTCCTCTCCCAACCTCGAGGACAGAGGCCCAGGGGAGCATCGAGGCACAAGGAGAAACGGTCCCTCCCGCAGAAGCCAGCGCTGGGAGAGTGGGTCCTGAGTGATGGGGTCCAGTAGGTAGTGTTCATCACCCAGCTCCGTCCTCGGGTCCCATCCAGGAGGATAGAGACTCCGGTAGCGTGTGTGGAGGCCCCGCTGCCCTGAGTTTGGTCAAGGTGGCCATCAGCGTGCTGCTGAAGGGCAGCGCACCAGGTCCAGAACCTTCTGCTGGAGGCCAGGCTCCACTGCGCCTCCACAGGGCACCTCTGTGGAATGAGGCCAGAGCTGTGGGGCCGTCTTGACCAGGCTCAGAGAAGTCCCAGGAGGGGTTCCAGGGTGGGAGACGATGACCCATCAGTGACAGGAGGCCAAGGAGCTCCATCCTGCTGCCAGGGCTCCAGGGCCGCCGTGCTTGGCCTACCCCCTCCCCCAGCCTGGCCTCTCCCTCCTCGTGGGCAGCTCCGGGGTCCCCAGGCCTCAGCACTGTGCTCTGCTGACCCTGTGTCCCTGCTGCCCTCCTGAGTGACGCAGTGTACAGGGCAGGGTCCTCACTCCCAGAGCTGCTCTGCTTGGCACACAGACGGTGTTTCTCGGCGGCAGCCCACACCTGGGCATCTCCGCTGACCTGTCTCCACCCCATCTTTCCTCTTTGCCCTCTACCTGCTGGGGGACCATCTACCGGCCACTGTGAGCATGGCCACTGACGGGCAGAGGCAGGCACTGGGCTCTGGCTCTGGCTCTTCCCACCTGCGTGCCCTCATGGTCCCCAGCCCTGGTCTACTCATGTGGAAACGGGGACTTGCGATGGGCGCGTGACTGAACGTGGGCAGGCCGGACACTGCGCCTGTGGTCAGCGTGTTCACGGGGCGTCCGCCATCACCACCCCAAGTCGTCCCTCTTCCTCTGCAGTTGGCACCATGAAGATCTTGCTCCCCTGGAACAAGGTTCAGCGACGAGGGGCTGTTGAAAGTTTGGTCCAGGCCCGTTTAGTCCAGGGGCAGGACAAATGGACCCCGGGGATTCAGAAAGCAAACAGCCCGCAGGAAGTCTGGAGGCTGCCGCCACCGTCTGTAACAACAGCGGAAGCCGAGAAGGGCGAGGTGCGGTCTCTCTGGTCAAAGGGAAAAAAGCAAACGGATGTGTCCATGCCAGGGAAAAGCGGTGCGGCCAGCGGGGTGGACGTCCAGCCTGGGAGGCTCTGGGGATGCCGCCTGTCTCCAGCCAGGTCCCAGGGTCCCCTGGGTTTGCACCAAGACCCGCTCTGGCTTCCCGGAGGTCTGCTTCCCACCGGACCTGAGCGGCAGCGAGCTTTCGTTACACAGGGACAGGGACGATGGACTTTCCAGGCCAAGGACACCAGCAGGACATGACCAAGCTGCTTCCAGCCAGGGCTTCTGCACAGTAGGAACGAGGCCAGGGAGGACCTGCCAGCACATCAGCTCCCCAGCGTGCGGGGCCTCGGGCTTCTCTGGACGGGCCGAGGCCCCGAAGGCACCTCATCCACTCCTGGGTGGCCGTCCACGGTGCCCCTTTCAGAGTGACACTCGTGTGACTCGGGCTGCCTCTCTTCCACAGGCGAGTGCCAGGTGGGCACAGGAGGGTGGCCTCACCCCTCGCCCGTATCCTGTGCCGAGCATCCCCCAGGACGGCCTGTGGACCCTGACGGGAGTCACCAGCCCGGACCGTGCCCCTCAGGCTCGCCCTGCCACTCTGCAGGTCCTCGGGCTCTGAAGAAGGAGGCAAAGGTGCTGCTGTGACCGGGTGGTTGTTCCCACACTGCTAAGGGCTCCCAGCGGTGGATGACAACGTACCAAAGAATCGGAAACTGCTTACAGCACAGGAGGAGGCCAGCCCGGGCCAGCCCTGGTGGCCTCATCGGCAGGAGGAGCTGAGACCCACGTGCATCCACAGGGGTTTCCACAGGCCCTTCCCCACCCGGAGGAAGGGGTCGCTTGGTGACCCTTGCCCATGACACTCAGCTCTTTGTCCCTCTGGCTAGCAAGGACTCCCGCTCCCTAAGGAAAATGCCTGGAGGGTTTCACAGACACTCTTCAAGAGGTGGAAGGGTGGCTCTCCCTTCAGGGTGGGCTGGACTGGGCCACGTGCTTCTGAGACATAAAAGACGGTGGGGTGGGGGCATGTGGCATCTGAGACTAGGTCACCAACGCCAGGGACGGAGACCTTGCTGTCAGTCTTGGATCCCTCACTGGGAAGGAGCCAGGTGCCACATCATGAGGACACTCGGCTGGTTCTTGGCCGAGGCCAGGTGGCAAGGTGTCTCCTGGCCACAGCCCCGCGAGCACTCCCTCCTGGGGACAGGCCTCCACCCCTGTGGCCCAGGCTTGGCCAACCTCACGAGCAATGCTGGTCCTCAGTCGAGCTCCTGCACAGCCACGGCTCCCGAATTCCGGACTCACAGCAGCAAACGGGATGCTCAGTTTTGGGGGACCACTCGGAACTCAGGAGCCGATATCCACACAAGACGTCCACGTTCGTGCTGCTCAACTTTCTGACGCACCTTTCTTTGCTGTGTCCACCACACAGCTTTGTCCCCTGGGTCCTTTGCTACTGAAATGGGGACCACGTGCCTGGGGCTGTGGTGAGGAAGCTCTCAGCACAGTGCCCGGGGTGAGCAGGTCCCGGGTAACAGTGAGCCGTCTTCACGCCAGGGCCGGGCCCCCAGGCCAGCCAGGCAGCATGGCTGGTGGCCCCAGGACCTTGCTGGTGGTTGTGTGCACCCTGGGGGCCGAGCTCCCCCAGCAGGGTTGCAGCCACTCTCCAGAGCTCATGCTCAGGTCCCCAGCCACCCCCACAAGGACCCGGTACTGCCTCTCCATGGCTGGGCCACCGCGCAGACGCTCATCTTCACCTCTCATTCCCGATCCTGTGAGGACTCCCGCTCCTCTGGGACACCAGCGTTGCTCCGGCGGGCCACGTCACCTCTGATGGGTGTGCAGAGGGCAGGATCCTGGGACGGAGGTGGACAGGAGTGTGAGGTCATCAGCGCCTCTCCCAGCGGCACTCGGAGACCCCCTTCCCTGTTGTCCTCCCGCACCTGCTCCTCGGGGAAGCGCGACGCTCAAGAATGAAGGTTCTGCGGGCGGCCTGGGCGGCTCCTGGGTCTCCTCCCGTCCCTGGCACTGAGCTGGACTCTGGGGTGCCAGGTGGGGTTTCTGTGCTGTCTTTGCTCCATTCTTGGCAGCCACCTGGGACAGCCCTGCGGAGGGCGGGTCTGGAGAAGGGCTGACTCGCCTCCCTCTCCAGGGCCCAGGAGTGCCTGGTGCACAGTGGGCTCTGCCTGGCGCACAGTGGGCCCTCGGGGGGCTCCATGTGGGTGGGCAGGGCCATTCATTCTCATGGTGGTCCCCACCCACCAGCCTCCCACGTGACCCCTGGGTCCACCCCTTGCCCTGGTGGTGCTCCTCAGCCCAGGGAGCAGAGCCCCTTCTCTCTCAGGCCCTCAGTGCTGCTGGCCAGGCCGGCCACCCCGAATCCCACAGAACTTCAACATCGCGTGCAGCGGGTGGAGGTGGGATGGTGCTGGCCTCCTGTCCACCCAGCTGTTCCCTGTCGTCCTGGCCATGGAAGCCTTGGCTCGATGTCCGGGGAGTCTAGTGGGCACCACGAGCAATCTCTACCCTACATCCAACAGGTGTGGGAGGGCAGGAGGGACGGTGGCCCTGTGTCCATGTGCTGCCTGGAAGGGGCTGAGCTCTCTAGGCCCTGCGGGAGCTTCCTGCTCGGCGGCCCTGGGCTCTGCACGGGGGGCCAGAAGCAGGAAGCTGGGCTGTGGTGGGTCCAGGCAGCCAGGGGCCTGGAGACTTTGACAGCTCTTCTGAGTCTGGCAGGCAGGTGACGCCACGTGAGGCTGGCGGGGTAGGCGTGTCCCCTGTGGTTTGCCGTGTGCGCAGCATCCTGGTTCCCGACTCGCTCCAGGTGGCTCTGAGAACCTGGGCAGACCCAGCTGGCCGGACCCAGTGCGCCCAGCAGGAGGAGGAGGCTCTGGAGACCCTGGAAAAGGCCATGCCAGCCGGGCTGCCCTGGATGGGAGCAGCTCACTGCCGGGAGACCAAGGGCCTGGATGTCCCCAGTGTGGCACCTGTGCACTGTCCAGAGCCCTCCTTGGTGGAGGAGGCCTGACCTGCTCCTCGGACACTCCTGGCGGCCAGGAGGAGACAGGCCGTAGAGCAAGACTGCCCCACGCTGGCACTGCCCTGCAGAGGGGGGGGGCGGGGAACACCATCCCAGCTCTGGTCCTCAAAGCTGCTCCCTAAGTGGGTGGGTGTGTATTTGACTGTAGGCACCTGCAGGTGTGTGCATGTAGAGGCATGTGTAGGTGCACGCCTGCATGGGCGTGTCCAGGTGTGTGCAGGTATAATTATGTGCAGGTGTGTGCATGTGGAGGCGTGTGCATGTCCACAGAGTCACGTGCAGGTGTGTGGTCCTCCACCGCATCCCCGTGGCTCCCCACGCCCCTTGAGCCCCGGGTCCTGCCTCCCCCTGGGACCGCGGGCTACCTGAAGAGGAATCAGGCCAGCCGGCCGCGCCCGGGCCACGGACGTGTCCTGTTTGCTGTGGTTTTACATTTCTTTCCAAAACATTGTTGACAGCATTTAAACTTTAGAAGAATCTTCGAGTTTTTAAAAATAGAGATTCCTACTTGAATTGAGAACTGGAAGCTCTGTGCACTTTGACCTCGGGCCATGTCCAGTTGGAGCTCTGTGCACTTTGACCTCGGGCCATGTCCAGTTGGAGCTGACCTCATGCAGCCCCAGCCAGCCCTAGTGCCCCTGCCTGTCTATCCCAGCCTTGGAGGTGTGAGCCTGGCTTCTGCAGCCCCTGGGAGGTCCAGGCCAGGTGGTCACAGGGCCTCACGAGGGGAGGCCGCTCTGAATTGCCGGCTCCCCGCTCCCAGGAGGTTTCGACACCCTTCCTAATCCTTGGCCCACCCTTCCTAATCCTTGGCCATCCCAAGTTTGGTCTGATTTCTTCTTCAGGGTGGACTCAGAGCAGATGGACAGGTTCATTAGCAGATGCTTTGCTCAAGAGGCATCTGTCTGCTGGGAAGACCAGTGTGACCCCTGGGGGCTGCAGGAACGGGGAGCAAGCCCTGTGGGTTTTGGGGCACAGAGCTGCATACCAACCCTTTCTTTTGTGGGAGCAGAAGAGAAGAGGCAAAGAAGCATCTTCCTGGCCTCTGTAGGGACCCGTGCCCACCTCTTCCCAGCATGGCTTCCGCTCTCTGGTTAGATACTGCCCACCCTCAGAGGTGGCAGGCCATCCCCTTGCCCCACTGCCCTGTCTCTCTGCGGCTCAGGACCAGGCCTCTGATCGCCATCCTGAGCCTGAGCATTCGGACCCTGGGCAGTGGATGGTGAATGGGAACATCCAGAGGCCAGCATCTGACTCAGCAGGCACAGCCCAGGGGCGCATCTGCATGGCCTCCTGTGTCCAGGGGTCCTCCCTGAAGTCCACGTGGGACCAGAAGTCCTGTGCTCGTGCTTGCTGTGTGTTCCAACTAGGGCACTTCCAAGCTGTGTGACCCTGGGCAGGGTTCCTAACCTATCTGTGCCTCAGCTTCTCCCTTGGCCTCCTGAGGGTGATCATGGCACCTGCCTGGAGGAGAGCCTAGGGAGGCGGGCACCGCCTGCACAGCTGGCCTGGTCCCCCTGGGTTCGAGTTGCCTGGCTGCCCTGGTGGCCATGGGGGAAGGGCTGTCAAGGCTGCTGGCACTCTGCCCTCGCCCTGGCTCCTGGCTTCTGTCCTCCGGCCATGGCTGTCCCCACCCATCCTGAGGAGCCGTGGTCCTCGCTCCCTCGCCCGAGCCTCGAGTTCCCTCCCACCCCCAGTCCCTTCCCTCATCGTCCAGTGGGCTCCCCGTCACCCGTGAGACCCCCGGGCAGCTGGCCTGTCCACTCACCCCTCAGCAGAGCCTCAGCGAGCACCTGCCGGGTCAGCAAACCGGCAAGCGACGGAGTCAGCTGGCCACCTGTCCCCGAGCTCCCCCTGGGGGTTTCCACACTGCTGACCAGAAGAGAAGAGAATCTGCTTCATGACACTTGGAACTCTAAAGGCCTCTTGTCGCCTGGCCACCCCTGAGGCTTAGGCACGCCTATGGCTGTGTCCACCACATGAGCAGAGCCATGGTCGGCCAGGCCAGAGGCGCTGGCCTTTGTAGCTGGACGAGGGGACTTGCCATCTGCCTCAGGCGCCAGGAGCACAGGAGGAGGGGAGCAAAGAAACCTCAACTCCGGAGCTGTCTGGCCTCCGAAGGCAAGTCGGGTGGGGACAGAGGGCAGGCCACCTGGACGCCAGCACAGCACTGCCTGTCCAGTGGCGGCCAGCAGCCAGGGGGAGGTGAGGTCAGGTCACGGCCCCGGGAGCTCGAGACTTTAAATTCAGTGGCCAGCGGAGCCCCATGGGGACCCGGAGATGCCACTAATGCAGGCCTTGCAGAGGACACTTCCCTGGAGGTGGGAGAGAAGCACCAAGCCCTGCAGGGTGGCCACTGGCCCTGAGGGGTAGGGGGCTCCTGCTGGGGGAGGCACAGCCAGGCTCCAGGGCCAGGGCAGAGAGAAGGGGCAGGGCGGGGTTCTGGGGCACCACAGGGGCTGAGTTGTCCTCTGAGGTCACTGGGAAGCCCTTTTCCTAAGAGGCCATTTGAAAGCCAATGAATCCTCAGTGTCCAGCATGTGCCAGGGCCACCCAGCCGTACCTCTGCCTCGTGCCAACAAGTTTCAACTGGGGGAGCAGGGCCCTGGGCAGCCCTGCCCCTGCCCTCCCCTGACACCCTGCACTGGCCCCAGGGCTTCCTAGGGGATGCTGTCCAGCTGTGGGTTGTAGGACACCTGGCCAACCCCTTGGCTCCTCTCCCCCGCACTGAGGTCTGTCCCCTGGCGGCACGTACCTACTGCCTGTCCACGTGGAGGTCATTTGGGAGCCATTTCTACCCCACTGCGGGGCGTGGGGGTGGAGGTGACTCAGGGCTCCAGGTGACCAGTAGAATCCGCAGCCGCTTCTGGGATCTCATCCCACACCAAACGGATCAGAAAGACACTCTGGGGCTGCCCGTGGTGTTTTAAAGTGACCACATGGGACTCTCGTCCAGCCAGGGACCACGGAGGCTGGTGGCTACAGTGTCCCCTGATGGCCCTACGGTTGCACAGCCCGGCATGGTGTGGCTGCCCGGGTGCGGGGAGCGGTCCTGCCTGGCAGCCCCCACCCAGGGGGCCGGGGGCCGAGCCACCAGCTCTGGCAGCAGCTCCCTTTGAATTTTAATAGCTGCTCCAAATTGCCCGAAAGTGGCTCTGCCGGTCTTCTCCCACCACTGGGAGTGTCCCTGCCCCCAACCTGATGGCATCACACTTTAATGCCCCTGCCCATCTGATGCACACAGAATTTTCTTAAATGCACCGATTTAAAGAGAGCAGTGGGGACGTCACACACCAGTCTGGCGAGATCTTGAGATGAACCGTGGGAGGAGAGTCATGTCACCCCGGGGGTGGCGGCTGGGCTGCTGGAGGGCAGGTCACACCGTCCAGCTGCCTGGTCCAGGTGGATGAGGAGGGGACACTCCTGTAGGGCGGGAGCCTACAGGGGGCTACACTCAGCAGGTGCCTCGGGGCCTGGAAAGGTCAGCCCTTCACAGACGTCCCTTGGGGTTCACTTCTAAGTGGCTTAAGGGGCATTCACGTGTGGGGAGCAGAGGGGGTGGGGAGAGAGGGGGCGAGTCTGGGGGTGTTCATGAGGCCCACTCAGGAATGCTGGCAATCCGAAAGTATTCAGAACAAAACCTTAAAACAAACCGATGACAGACGCCTTTGGTCCTCTAAGTCGGGCACACCAGGGCTGGCTCCCATGCCCGCGGTCCGGGCTGGCTGCTGACTCTGGGTTGCGGAGTCTTCGAGGGCCCGGGGCAGGGCAGGTGGGCAGGGCAGGGCTGGTGGCCAGGGCACCCACACGGGGCAGGCAGGCCCAACTGCTCCCTCTCCCTCCTCCAACAGAGGACCAGGGCAGGGAGGAGCGAGCTGCAGGGAGGAGTGTCCTGCTCAGGCCAGAGGGCCTCCTGGGAGTGAGGTTCAAAGCCATCCTGGGCGGGATCTGCTGGGGCCGCTGTTTGGCACGGGGATTTGAGCGGATTACCCCGGCCCTTGTCGCAGGCGGGGTACCAGGGCCTCAGGTGCAGGAGGCCTTTGATAAACACCAGCTCTTTGGGGGCCCAAACAAACTGAGGACAGGCCAGCTGGGCTTCCCGGGAGGGGGCCTGGCGGCTGACCCTTTCTTTCCAGTCTTAGGAAAACAAATACTTGATATTCCAAAGGCTGTGTAAACTCATTAAAAGGATCTTGGACTTCCTGCCTTTGCTCTGGGATTGGAGGCTTCGGCCAGCTCTGGGGGCCGAGCCCTGGGGAGGCCCTGGCCCTCCTGCGGCAGAGCTGCCCCGCCAGGCCTGGCCCTCGTCCCTTCCTGCAGCCGGGCCAGGGCTGCTGTCCCCTCCTGCCCTGGGCCTGCCCCACTCCTCCCTCTCGGCCATCTGACGCTAACCTGAGGGGACATGTCCTCACTTTCCTGCCTCCAGCCACAGAGGGGCGAGCAGCCTGCCTGCGGTCAGCGGTCAGCGCCTGCCTGGGAGATGCAGACATGGCCTTGCTTAGCACGCGCTCAGATCTTCTTTCTCCCAAAGATGCTGCTCCCTTGGTCTCTGGTCCTTCAGAGACGGTGGCCGTCTTCCCGTGTCCTCACGTGGCCTTTGCACAAGCACAAATGTCCCGGTGGCTGGCCCCTGTCATCTCAGGACAGGCCACCCTAGATCGGGGCCACCCTGATGGCCTTGATTTGACACAGCGCCTCTCCAAAGACCCCGTGTCTGAAGGCTTTCATGCTCTGAGGTGCCGGGTGGGCTTCGGCCTTGAGGTTGGAGACCCAGCTCAGCCTACAGGGGTGGTCACTTGCCAGGTGGCCAGACTGGCCCAGCCAGGATCAAGCCTGGCCTGGGCTCCAGGGCCTCCCTGGCCAGTGGACCCCAAGGCTTCCCAGGAGCCTTGACAACCTCCCTGCCTCTTACAGCTCACACGGCTGCCCAGACCTCCGAGCTGCTCTGTCGCTCGCCCCCCACATTCCGGCGTCTCCTGCTCACATTCCCGGCCTTCCGCGGCCTTCTCGGCTCATCAAGTCAAATTCGCTGCTAATGCTCAGTCTGGGTCCCCACAGGAGGCTTCCGTGGGTGCTCACAAGGCCAACGGTCTCTGAGGACCTGCAGGTGGACCAGAGGCACAGGCCCCCAGCCCGCTGCCCACAAATGCAGACGCCCTCCAGGGGCTTCCTGGGGGAGGAAGCAGGGCGGAGGTCGGGGGCTGCATGTTCAAGTGCCTCCAGTGGCCTGCGGGTGAGGGGTCGAGGAGGCACAGCCGAGGAGCACCAGGGCCCCGGAGTGCGGCTCCACCTCCAGGGAGGCCGCCTCCACTCTGGCCACATGCTTCAGCGCCCAGTCACACAGTGCTGGGGATTTGGTGGGTGAGAAATCCCTCGTGTCCAAGTGTCAGCAGCTCAGCTGCTTCTCTTGCCTTTTTTTATTTTTTTTTGGAACCGGGGATTGAACTCAAGGACACTTGGCCACTGAGCCACATCCCCAGCCCTATTTTGTATTTTATTTAGAGACAGGGTCTCACTGGGTTGCTAAGGGCCTCGCTAAGTTGCTGAGGCTGGCTTTGAACTCGCGATCCTCCTGCCTCAGCCTCCCGAGTCACTTGGATTACAGGCGTGTGCCACCACGCCCGGCTTCAGCTGCTTCTCAATGGAGCGGTGGACCCCACGGAGCACGCCCACCCGGCAGGCCCTCCTGCAGGCCGGCGAGCCCAGGAGCAGCTGGCAGGGCCACGCTGGGAGAGGCCTCCACCCTGGTCCTCTGCACACTCCCCCTTCGCAGGGTCCCTGCTAGACACTCTGCTGTTCAGAGCTGTGCATGTGCACGTGGACACACGTGTGCCGTGTGCAGTGCCTGTGTGTGCCCATGTGCATGCACGTACAGGAGTGTGCTTGTGTCCGCACACGTGTGTGCCACACGCCGAGGTGTGCATGTCCTGCGTGCACCTGTCTGCAGTGTGCTTGCACGTGGGGGTGCTCCAGTGTGCCTGATGGCACGTGTGCGTGAGCTGTGTGTGTGGACGTGTGCACTCTCATGCATGACCGTGTGTGTGTTCAGGTGTGGGTCCTGCTGTGCCTGCGTGTGTGTGCACGAGTGTGTGTGTGTGTGTGTGTGTTTAGGGGCGATCGCTCTCACAGGCGTGTTTCGGGGCTTGCTGGGCCTTGTGCAGAGGGTCCTTGGCTTCACCCTCTGGGAGGCAGGACCCCGTCCTTCCTGGGCAGCACTGGGGTGGTGAGCAGTGGACTGGAGGCAGTGGGTGGGGAGGCTTGAAGGAGAGGGCACATTTGGGGTGGGGACCAACGGGAACACAAAGACCAGATCAGCTCGCAGGGCTCCCTGGGGGCACAGCACAGGGTGCGTTCTGCCTGCTGACCCTGGGCCAGCCGAGGGGCCAGCGGGCGGGGTGCAGGGGAGGCCTCTACCCCGCGGTCTCCAGCCCAGTCCTAGCCAGGCTTCAATGCACAGTGTGAATGCCGCCCTCTGGTGGCCGCGTGGGGACACTGCAGGTGGGTCCGCTGGGAGCTTCTGTGCTGGGCTGCTGCTCTCCCAGGGGAGCCGGCGCACCTCTCTCTGCTTGTTCACCTCTGTCTGCGTGCTCACGGAGTCGGGTTTCAGAGCCCAGAGCAGGTGCGTGGGCCTGTCCCCAGGACCATGGCACCTACCCAGCGTGGACTCTGCAGCCGAGTGGACTAAGCCCCCAGCCACTGAGTAAGGAGCAAAGGGTCCCCGCCAGGCCCGAGGTGGCCACTCTGTGTCCTGGAGGCAGTGTGTCTGCAGTGCTGGGCGCAGGGGGCTCTCGGTGACCACGGCACACCAGGGTAGCTGCTCTTGAGCCTCAACCACAGGAGAGCGATCTGCCCGCTGAGAGTGGGTGCGAGGGTCCGCGGCTGGGCAGTGCGGTGGGAGGGGATCCGCGCTCGCTGACACCCACGCGGTGCCCGGCAGCCGGGCTCTTGTCGCCTCACCTGCCTTCTTCAGCCTGAATTTCAGCCGCTGCCGGGGCGGGCGGCCCCAGCGATGGGCAGGAGTATGGAAGAAACCTGAGCCTGCGGCCTGGCCTCATGGTGTTGCTGGAAGACGTTTAGTATCAGGTTCTCGGGACCTGCATGGGACACATGTGGACAGGTCTCCACGTCACACACACACACACACACGGACACTTCACACACACACAGTCCTGTGCACACAGAGGCCGTGTACTTCACACACACTCAGTCCTGTGCACACAGAGGCCGTGCTTCCTGCATCCTGTCTCCTGGGATGGTCCTGGTGGCCCCCACATCCTTGGGCAGCCTCAGGGGCTGATGGGTGGAGTTGCCAGGTGATGTCCTCTGGGGCCCCACCCAGGCTCCTCAGCAAGGCCAGCCTCGCCCAGCCTCCATGGGCACAGGGCTGCTGGGCTGCTCCTGCGGATGGAAGCCCAGAGCCTGAGTCCTGCCAGGGACCCGCCTCGGGCAGGGAGGAGGCTGCGTGCTTCACGAGCTGCCCTAGAACCCGCCCTGGGGGACCTGGGGACCTCAGGCTGGCCCAGCACCAATCCTGCCCCCCTGCCTCCTCTCCCTCCACTCCCAGGCAGGTGCTGCCCTTCCTCCTCCGGCTCCTCATGAGCCGATGTGGAGGTCCGATGTGGAGGTCCGATTTGGAGGTCCCTTTGGCTCAAAGGCTGCAGGCAAGGGGGCCGTTAGCCCCCAAAGCTGCGGCTCAAGGAGGCACCTTCAGAGGACCTTCAGTGGGTGGACAGGCTCAACCCAAGGGAGACAGCTCATCTGCAACTGCTGTCCATTTTCCTGGGGAGACTGACCTCCTTGCTGGGAACCTGACCTTTACTGCTGGTGGCCACCTGACTTAAAGGACAGCCGGCCATCCCTGCACCTGGCCCCAGGCCCAGGTCCCCTGTCTCACGCCTCTCTCCTTCAGTTCCTTGAGCTCGACCAACTCCTTCGACCACAGGACTCTTGCATATGCTGCGCCACCTGCCTGTCCGATCTTCCTCTTCCTCAGAGGATTTAGACTTTGGCCCCAGCACAGTCCCCAGCAAGGACACCCTGGCCAGGCCCTCCAGTCCCTGTTCCTCATGAGCTGGGACAGGGAGGGTGTGGCACAGCCCACAGGAGCTCCCTCTCCGTGGCATTCCGTCTTCTGCTCTAGGCCACAACGTGGGCGCCAGGTGGTCGCCGTGCCTTCCGGCGTCCAGCACTGGTTGTGCAGGAATCTGGGTGTCTGGACACCTGGTCCCCTGCCAGCCCTGCCCTCACTGTGGAACCCGCTGCCTGCTTCGAGGGCAGCGTGCCTTTGTGAGGAGCATTCCTGTGGGGGGAGGGTCTGCCTCTCCACGTCGGCCACTGTCAGGGCGGTCCCCAGGGACGGCAGCCTGTGACCCCCACTCCACCATGACCCTGGGCTCAGCAGAATCCTGGGGCAGGAGGCCCTTGCTGTCCTGGCCTCTCTCTGCCTGAGCCTGTGGTGCGGCCAAGTGGCACCTCCCCCAGGCGGCCGTCACCTGGGCCTTCTGAGCCAGGCCCCGGCCGGGGTCTGAGGTACCGCCTGCCTTGGAAACCTGCAGGTCCAGGACGCTCATCACCTCCCTAAGGTTGCTAAGCACTGGCGCTGGCGAGGCTGAGATGAAAGCCTGCCTTGGCCCAGCGTGATGACCTGGATCACGGCCTCCCGAGAGGAGGGCCTTCTCCTTTGCATACTGGCCAGGCAGGTGTGGCGACCCCGGCAGAGGTGGCTCCTCTCCGAGGCTCCATCCAGCAAGTGCTCTTGCCTCAACCCAACCAAGTCTCTCGGCAGGACGGATGGGTCAGCAGAGCTGGATCCAGGTCACCCACCAGTTCACTAGCAGCCTGAGGCCTCCTTGTGGGAGCTGGCCCATCCACCCCACTGCCCTGAGCCCCATGGTGACCCAGCACCCGGGGCTCTTGGGGCCCCACTCCGCCCGGGGCCAGGCCTGTCTTTGCTTTGATCCTCTAGTGACCTGCTCTCCCTGGGCTTGAGGGAGACTCAGCACAGGGCAGTGTTAGTCTTACCAACTCCTCTGCCTATATATTTTGGATGGAAATTGGTCACGATCCTGTCCATCAGGAGATGATTGAGGAGCTCCCTGAGCCAGGCCTGGAGTTGGCGGGATGGTGGGACAGACAGGTGTGATGTTCTTAGGGCGCCACCATCTCAGGCAGGAGAGGAATGACAAGAAATGTGCATGTGCATGAGACTGATCCAGGGGTACATTGGGTGGAGCAGGTCACCAGAGTGACCACTGACCAGTTGGGTCCTGATGAGTGCTGCTGAGAGCTGGCTGCCTTTTCAGGGGAGAACACAGGAATCCTCACTTCTGCTCACTGCCCTCTTGACTTGGAGAGATGTGTCAGTTAGCTTGTTACTATCACAAAATGCCTGAATTAATCAACTTACAAAGAAAGAAAGGTTTATTTTGCTTCAAAATTCTGGAGATTCCATTCCTGACCACTTGACCCTGTAGCTCTGCACCCGTGGCGAGGCAGCATGACAGGTGGGGAGCAGATGCCAGAACAAACCCCTCCCCTCATGGCCAGGAAGCAAAAGAGAGGAAGAGCAAGAGACGAGGGCCCCACAAAAACACCGTAAAAGTCATCGGGAGTCCTGGATCCATCCAATTTAGAAAATGCACCAATGGACTGAAGTTCAGGCAGAGAGCTCTGGGGCCGTGTGACCCCAGGCCTCCCCGGAGCAGCATGGGGCTGCAGAGGCCTCCTGGGGTGCTCCTTGGCCACATGGGCCCAACAACCCATGGGCCCGAAGCCAGCCATTGCCAGCGGATCCCGGATCCATCAGAAATATTTTGGGGAACAAAATTGAGTCCCTTCACTGTACCTGAGTTTAAGGTCATGTTAAGATGGATTACTAGGGAGACATTCTTGCAACTGAAGATACTTGCTCTCCAACTCCGTCCAAAGTCTGTGTGCTCCAATCGGTGAGCTAAGCTGCTGACCAAGAAAGATGGTAAATGCACGTTGGCTTCAGAATTCCGTCAGAACAAGACCCTGTTAAGATTTCCTCTAAAATGCCAGCAAAATCATCCAGCCCCTTCTGCCCTCAGCTGAGTCTGATTTGTTGATTTGTTGCTGGGGTTGCAAACTCATGCTCATGGACAAACCCAGGTGGTTAACTGGTTTCGAAGCGAGTTGCCAGAGGCCCTCATTAGCTCCCTTTCCAGGGACGAGCGCCTCACGTGGGCCCTGGCTCCAGCAGTGCCCGCGTAGCTTCGGCTTGGTCCAGGGCTGGAGCCGCGAGGTCGCGGCTCGCGGGTGAGAGGCGTGGGCTGGGGGGTCCATGGAGATCCTGGAGGAGGCACTTCCACCTTCAGAGACCAGGTGGGGTTTTCTAATGCAGTCGTTCCATGCAGCATAATGTTGTAAACGAAGATTTCCGAGTTCAGGGGCCTGGGGTTGAAGTGAGGAAGCCACTCACCACAGGGACAAGATTCAACAACCCTGCGAAAAAATTCACTATGCACGCAATGCCAAATTCGAGAAAGATGCCGCTGCCGGAGCCCGCGGGAGAAGGAAAGACATCACAACACCTCCAAACCCTGCTCTCTGCTCATCCCACCGCAAGCGGTTAGGAACTGGTGGGCAACGGCTTTAACCTGCATTTGATTGAGGCCACGGTTGTCCAGGAACTTGCACCTGCGCGCCGATCCCGAGGGCGGCCACCAGAGGGCAGCAGCAGCCCGCGCGCCGCAGGCCTGGAGCCTGGCGTCTCTGCAAAGAGGGGCGGAGTCGGCCTCCCTGGCAACGCGGAAGCGTGGTGCCGTCGCCCTGCCCTTCACGGCTGTAAGCTGAGCTCACTTCACGTCCGACTGTGGCAGTTACTCTGGTGCTTGTGCCCGCGCTTGGTGCTGGGAATGAATTTGAACTCAGAGCGCTGTGCGCTGCACCCTCTCTGCCTCTCCCTGGCCTGTGCGCTCTGCAGCCTGGGGACTCTGCGCAGAGAAACGCGCACCCGGCGTGGACCCCGCCCCTTGCTGCAGGTCCCTGCCGCTGGTGGGAGACCAAAGGGACTAGATTCCCTGTCGGCTCCGAGCCTTCTACAGCCGGGTGGGCACAGAGCGACTCTGGGGAGGCAGCCTCCCTGCCGACAGCCTCCCTGCAGACCCAGTGCTGTGCTCTGCTCTGTGGCCTGGCCGTGGGGTTGGTTAGGCCGGGCACTGGCTGCTCCCTGTGCGTGCCGCGCATCCTGAGCTGCCTCTGGGACCTCCTCCCTGCCGCCCTTGCTCTAGGATCCCGGAGGCAGGTGGGCTCTGCGGCTGGAGAAGAGCCTGTGGCTGCGGAGAGGGTGGGATTTTTTTTTTTTTTTTTTGGTACCAGGGATTGAACCCAGGGACACTCGGCCACTGAGCCACATCCCCAGCCCTATTTTGTATTCTATTTCGAGACAGGGCCTCATCTCACTGAGTTGCTTAGTCCCTTGCTTGTGCTGAGGCTGGCTTTGAACTTGTGATCCTCCTGTCTCAGCCTCCTGAGTCACTGGGATGACAGGTGTGAGCCACCAGGCCTGCAAGGGTAAGGGTTTTGCATGAAGAAGCCACAGACTGGACCCGCACCTCTGACTCCCCTGGTTCTCGGGCCTTCAGGCTGGGATTGGAGCACTGCAGCCTTCCCAGGGCCTCCATAGCAAGGGGAGGCAGCGCCTCCGTCCCTCCCTCCCCTCCCTCTCTGGCTTCTGGCTCTCGCGAGAGCCCAGGCTATTACAGCGGCTCGCCTGCCAGGCCACGGCACAGCTTTCTACCCAGCGGTCCCTCAAGTCTGTGGCTTAACCAGACCCTTTGACCTCAGGACACTTGCTGGCCTCGCAGTTCAAGACCACGGCTCTGTGACTGGGAGGTGTGGTCCTTGAGGGCAGAGCTGACGTCCGCGTTGACCAGTTTGCCCTGGTGGGACACTCTGGTGCATAGGTGTGGAGTTCCTTCCCAAATGTCCCCTGGTTCTCCCCTTCCTGGCAGGTGGGCACCTGCTCCTCGGAGCTGGGAGAGGAAGATGCGGAAGATGCAGGCGGGAAAGCCAGAGGGGGCACTTTCCAGAGCCCAAGCCTCGGGTTATAGGGGCGTCAAGGAAGGAGGAGGAGAAGCAGCCTCAGCCCCCACAGAGGCAGGGAGGCTCCCCAGACCTTGGGGAGGAAGACCCTGTGCTGGGCGGAGGCTGGAGTGAGCCAGCTGCAGAGGCTGCCCGAGCTCCTCTGGAGTGACCCTTACTCTCTGCACCCGTGAGCCCAGGGGACCTGCCCAGCCTCCGTCGGGCAATGCCAAGTGCTGGCACAGAGGTGCCATGCCACCCTTCCTCCCAGCATGGCCCAGGAAGTGGGCGTGACGTCCATCAGCATCCAGAGACTCTGCTCAGTGTCCCAGCCACCTCACGTGTTCCACAATCACAAGGGAGGGGGCAGCTGGGCTCCAGGACCGCAGAGGCACAGTGGTAGGAGAGTCCCTGATCCGGACCTTGGTGCCAAAGGGAGCCATCGGCCATGCCCTGTGACGAGGGCCTCAGCGACCTCCCAGCCCACCAGTTACTACACCTGGATATCAGGTGTTGAGGGAGAGTCCTCGGAACAGGCCGAGCCAGATGTCACAGGAATGAGGACCCCAGCACATGGCTCCGTCATGTCCCCAGTGTGGACCTGGACGGGGCCACAGCCAGCCCACAGGAGACCAGAGGTGTCATGCACAGATCCAGCAGGACGGGAATGGTCAGGCAGAGCACACCTGGGTGATCCCGGAGTCTCACCTGGACCTCCAGCAGACAGGCTTCCTCCGTGGGCGTCCGGCCAGCGTGGACACTACAGATCTGAAAGAATGGCTTTGCATGGCTGCAGTTTCAATGCATCAGAGTTGCAATCGGGAAGGACAGAGGTCCAGTCAGGGGACTGGAGGACGCCTCCCAGGCGGCCGGCAGTTCCCCCTGCCGCACATCGTCTACACCCGAGGCAATTGGGGAGTTAGGGCTGGAGAGGGGCACCCACCAGTGCATGGGACGGGTTCCGGTCACCCTCTCTGAGGAGCCTGTCAGTGCAGCCCTGGCTGGTGGCAGGCCCTCGGGAGCAGGGAGGGCGCAGAAGAGGGAGTGGACACATGAGTGACCAGCATGAGACCACTTATTTATTACCAAGACCAAGAGCAGGGGTCCAGGAGGCCTTCGCAGGAGCAGCCAGCGCACCGTGAGCTGCCTGGAGACGCTGAGAGGGGGTCACCGGGAAGCACTGGGGGTCCCTGCCAGTGTGCGCACCCACAGTCCCCTACGGGGGGACGAGCTAGTGCCTGGTGCATGGCAGCTGCCTGGAGGGCCTGGAGGGTCTGTGACCACCCTGACTGTCCGGTTTCCTCAGGTGGACTTACCGATGAGCAGCCCTGCCTGCCGGCACCCATTTCAGGTGTGTCCGTGAGTTTTGATCAGCATGGGCTCCTGAGTAACCATGGCAACAATAAAGGACCAGGAGACCCTGACCCCATCGCCTCCCGCCCCTCCCCACCGGACCCTCCTCTCTGCAGAGCCCCCCACTCTGTTCTCTGCCTCCGTGGACTGGCTCTCCCTTTTGCGGAAGGGCAGGGTTGGCCTGTGTGACCTCTTCCTTCTCAGGAGGGGTTTGGAGTGATTGTGGCACTGCCCTGCCTGGGAGGCCACCGAAGGCGAGGCTCCTGTCCTCCCCACCGTGGGCCTGCGGCGTCCCTCAGCCACTCCTGAGCTCCACGGCTGTCTGTGGGAGGGCCCCACTGCCTGGTGGCTCTGTCACCCGGGTAAGTGGGGACACGCAGTCACCCTCACTTACTGCGGGGCTGAGCCCCCCGCACAGCACAGCAGACCTGCAGGTGTGGGGAGGCCAAGGCACTATTTCACCTGGGAGTCAGCGTCACAGCTGACGGATTGTCCTGTGTACCTGAACGTGGACACCCTGCGCTCCAGAGCAGCTCCGCTGGAGGAGGCTAGGTGCCGGGAGCCCAGCCTGTGCCCTGGCTGGGTGGCTTCCATTCGCCCTGCTTGCCGAGGGCTTATTGACCGAGGGCTGGATTTTCACTCTCAGGCTGCACGGCGACACCAGAGGCCAAACTGCTTGAAGCGCGTTGTTATCAGAGGCGGAGATGAGCAGGTCTGGAACCCTGACTTCCATGGGGCAGCGTGGGCCTGGGTCACCCACCCTGAAGTGACTGACAGGTGAGTGCTGGGGGGGCACCACTGTACCCCAGCCTCGGAGCCTCGGAGGACACACTGCTCTGGAGGGAGGGGAGTGTCGCCCAGAATCATTTCTATTTTTGGTCTCCTGCTGTGGTTTGTGAGAGCAAAAGACCCCAACCACCTCCCGGCATTGATCTATGAACTCAGCGGAATCCCCAGGAAGTCATGGGTCCAGGAAATGACGCCGTATTTCACTGCATAATCCTCACAGATTTTACACTATAAATTGTTTTTGTTTGCAAAAATGTAGAGTGTGAACATTCTCTGAAACCTTTACAAAATTGTGCCGATATTACTTAAAATCATTTATTACTAAACTGGTGCAAGATTAGGATGCACGGAATATGTGTGAATGTACATTCCTTCAGGGGTGATGATCAGGCAGGGAAAGAGGTACCCCTGCTTCAGAACTTCATGGAAGGACATCACAGACCCCTGCAGGAGGCCGAGGGTCCCGGAGGGGACGGCAGGAGGAGAAGCCCTGGACAAAGGTGTGAGCTGCCCAAGCCTGGTCTGCGGCAGGCTTCAATTTCTTTTAGGCTACAAATAACAAACAAAATCACAGGAAGCAGTTCCTTCCATGATCTTACAATTTCTTCTTACAAACGTTATTCGGTTTTGTCTGTGAATCTTGCAAACTTTGCAAGTAAATATTTGCAGTTTTATTAATTGCGTTTCAGGAGCCTGTTCGATGGCTCAGTTCAATGGAAGAATCTCGTGTTTAAAGTCGGCTGTTAGTTCTGAGTATTTACCATACGTAAGTAACTGGGTCTCAGTCTTCACACTGGGCACTGCAGCTCCAGCCCTCTCAAACACCCAGATCAGGTAACTACGATGAAATATCACCATTGTTAGACTCTCGAGCTCCAGATCCGAGTCCTGAATCCCGCTCATCCGCATGTTCAGCTGGGATTGCAAGTCTGACCAGCAGAGACCGGACCATTCAGAGTTGTTCTTATAAGAGGCGCAAACGTAATACTCTGGTTCCGATCGTTTCCTCTGGTCCACATTTAATTATAAATCTTCCCAAGGCTGAAAACCACTTTCACGCCATGGAAACAAGTCTGACATCGTGGGTGAACTTGGACTCGTCTCCCTGCCTGTGAGTCATGAAGGTGCACTCATGGGTGCGAAGGGAGGCATCTGCCATGGCCAGGGAGGGACCCTGGGCCCAGGGCCACACCTCTGAGGGGGACTCCAGGGTCCTCTTCCCTCATTCAACTCACCTCGTCACCCAAGTGCAGCCCCCGGGGTGCAGCCTGCCGTGTCCGTCCAGAGTGCTCCGTCCGGAGACGGAGGGCCGCCGTCCTGATTCCGGCTCAGCTGTCCTGGGTCCTTCACATCTGCCTGTCTGGGCAGCATGCAGAGCGTGGAGATACTTCAGGTGCAGCCAGCGGATGCCGCCCGTGTCAGGGGGCTTCCCCGACCCCACAGAAACAGCCTGGCCCTGCTAACGCAGGCAGGCGACCCTGGAAGCTCAGGCTGCCGAGGGAAAGGGAGGGGAGGCGGCTTCTCTTCCCTCCAGCTCCTGCTGAGGTTCCAGCCCGCCCGCTGCCCAGGATCTCATCCTTCAATTCAAGGCATGGACATGTGGCTTTACTCCCCAGTGCCTTGGAAAGTGCTTCCCTGGCTGGCCAGCCTTCCTCCCTCCTCCCTCCTCCTATTCCATGGAGCTCAGTCAGTGAAATCACAGCTTTGTTTCATCCCAACTGAGACAAATATCACAATATTAGAACTGTGTGTGTGTGTGTGTGTGTGCGCGTGCGCGCGCACATGCGCGTGCACACGTGTGTCCTTCTAGTGCCTCTAACCCAGCTGACCCTCTCCTGCCAGGGTGCCCACTCTGGAAGGACAACTGGTCAGATCTGTGTCCCATGCAAGGCTCCAGCGTGACCCCAATCACCCTCAGTCCAAGCCAGGGCTCCTTCACCCAGCACGCTGACGTCTGGCCCAGGGGATTCTTTGGTAGAGGGCTGTCTTCTGCCTCGTGGGGCATCAATAGCATCCTTTGGATGCTGACAGCCGATCCAACCCAACTGGCAAAGACTCAACTGTGAGGACCCCCCAGCCAGCCCCGCTCCCTGCTCAGCCCGCCCCCTCTGCCTGCAGACCCCTGTGGCTGGGTTTCCACGCCCAGGTGTGCCCTGGCTTGCTCCCTGTGCCTTTCTCCATTTCATCTTCCTTCCTCGAGAACTTGAAGTCCCCCTCTGGGAAGCCGCCCCGGCACCTTCAGGAGTACCGGGGATTCTTTTGGGGACACAGTAGCTCCTGTTCCTCCAGCAGCGGGGCTCGTCCTGGGTGTGGGATCCAACTGTTGGCTTCTCCAGAGTCAGTCTCTGAGCCTGTCCACCAGCTCAGGAAGCTGAGCCACAGGGCTCGGGAGAAGGATTCTGCGCTGTTCAAAATGAGTCTTGCTCAGGAAAATGCTCCCGGCCTCCCAGCCTCATTCCCAGTGGCAGGAACGTCACAGAGAATCTGTTCTCTTCACCCATCGTCTTGGCACCGTGCACAGATCAGTGAGATGCTGGGCCGACGAGGGAGTGGGAGAGCTGGTCCTGTCAAGGCTCCCAACGGGTACGACATTCTGGAAGACTGATTTTACATGTTGGTCCCCGAATCCTACTCCTAGGAATTTATAGTACGAACAGCTTTGAAAATGACCACTGACACGGCTACAGGGACATCCTCTGCAGCTTTGCTCAAGGTAGCAAATTATTGCAAACCCCCCAGATGTCCATCAGTAGAGATGAGATCATGGTGCATGTGCGGGTGGGGTCACCGCTGTGCAGTTATGAAGGAGGAGACCGCCTGGCCGCGCTCCCAGACCCTCCGGGAAACACCCCTCTGTCTCCAGAGCGTGCCCAGTGCTGTGCCGTGAGCCTGTCTGGGACGGAGGCTCTGTGTGGACAGGACTCAGCAGACCCAGGGCGTTTCTAGAGTCTCTGCAGAATCTGGGAGCTGGAGTCGCCTCTGAGAGAATGCAGAGGGAAGTGCTGGGGAGGGGGGACTTCCTTTCCGTCCTCTGTCTAAACAGACTGGTTTTGCACACCAGTTTGTAGAAGATTATTTCCTCCGATCTTGCCTGCGGATATCCACTCTCTTAGCCAAAATTTGTCCGTCCGTGTTGAGGTCTGAAGTTTGAAATTGTGTTCGGTGACCTGGGTCGAATGGTAATTTACAAAATTTTCTTCCATGCAAATTAGTTTGAGACTTCCATTTGCCAAGAGTCGGTTTCCTCTGCAACGTCGTGAGGTTGATTACGGCCCCTTTGAAAAAGGGTATTCGATTGTCTTTAGTTGACCAATAAGAAAGTCAATCATCACACCGTAACCACCGAGCTGAGGACGACCTCACCGGGCCTCTCTCTGGGCCGGGAGCCTGTGAAGGAGCCCTTGCTGAGAGCCCTGCCGTCCCCAGGGCTTGTCCTTCTGGGAGAGGTTGGATTGAGCGGAGCCTCCTGCGCCCTGAGGCCTCGTCTCCATTGCCAACGACACTGGGGGTCCGTGGGCACCTGCCTTACTCCCTTTCTGCTGTGGAGGCTCCACCCTTGTGCATGGTCGTCCTCACACAGATCCTGCATGAACACAGGGACGGGTGGAGGCCTCAGGTGCTGCTGGGACACCCCAGATGGCGACATCACAGGGACTGGCCACCTTCATCCTCACCTCCCGTCATCCTGAAACCCTGGCTCCTTTGGCAGCCCACCTGTTTGTGGATCTCCAAATCCTTCCTGAACGGTCTTTAGCTATGTGCCCAGAGCCTGGGCCTGTTACCAGAACCTAAGTGAAACGCAGGGATGATGGCCGTGGGCTGGTGACCTCAGCCGAGCAAGAGACCGCAGCACGTGGCTCTCCAGGGCTCCTGGGCTGTGCCGCCATTGCAGCTGCCCTCACCTGTGCTGGGCATCTGCTCAGAGGACACTCCAGTGACACAGTGTGACTCCTCAGGGGCCCAGGTCCCAGCTCTCTGCTGACCCTCCCTTCCCCTCCCCTTCCTTTCTCTTCCCATCCCACAGTGTTGTCTGATTGATCCCTGTCACCCCCGTGGTGGGCACCAGGGCTTCTGACACCCGCAGCTCCCCAGCAAGGCTGCAGGCTGACCATGGCCTTGCACTCGGATGTCTCAGCTGGTGCATCTTGCTGCCCACCTGGGCAGACCCCTCGTCATGGGGCAGAATGATGATGTTTCCTTCATGACCACCATGAAGCCCGGCACTGAGGGCAGGTGCTGCTGGCCTGAGCTCTCCTTGCTTCTTCCAGGATCTCCCAGAGAGCCGCCCGGTGCTCCGTGTGGTCTGGAGACACCGGCAGGGCTCTGGGAGTCAGCCGGCTCTCGCAGCCTCCATGTCTCCGTCCTCCGGTCTGCAGGGGACCGTCACGGTTCTCAGCCCAAGGCTCTGCCCCGGAGCTGCCTCCTTGTCACCCAAGGTGGTGAGTCTTGGTGGCTGGGGTGCCAGCCACTCTGGAAGCCCCCAGAGGAGGTCCCAGCAGGGGGTGGGTGCTGGGTCCGCACTGCAGGCGGATTTGCTCGGCTCACATGGTGTTTAGGCAATTTTCTCTCCAATATTTGAAAATCAGAGGATTTTCAACTGAAAATCAATTTCCAGCTTCTGTGAAAATTGGGATGATCTGGCACTTGACGTGCATGTTGCTACAAGAAGCAGGGTCTCAGCTGCTCCCTGAGCATGACCAGGCCCCACCATGCCCACGGTGTCCCTGGATCCCAGGCCCAGGCTCAGCGGCCACCATGGGGCTTCCACTACACCCCTTATGAAAAGACTTCCTTACATCCATGACCCCATCAAAACTGAGAGAAGGATGCGGTCCACGAGAGCCAAGTGCTGTAAGAACAGGAGCAACAGCAGCCTCCTTGTGCAAGGGAGCCCATTCTGTGTTCCCCATGCAACCCCAGGGGTCTGTGTGCAAAGAACACCTGGCCCTTCATCACCTTACATTGCTCGCCTGGCTCCTGTGGGCTCTCACCTCTCACCCTTACCGTGAATCCTGTAACTTCATCACTAATGGAAAGGGGCGGCTGTGGAAGAGGGAAAGAGCAGGAGAGGCATTTTATAATTTATCAGCCTTTGAGGACCAATTTCATATTAGCAGAGGGCACGCTGAAAGGCCGAACCCCTGGCAGAGTGACAATCTGCCAGTCAGCATGGAGAACCCCCAATCGCTGATGCTGACAGTCAAGACCTGGAGAACCCTGGTAGGGGATGTTGCCTGAAGACCATCACAAGGGATGGTGATGGCGGTGATGGTGGCAATGAGGACAGTGAGCTGGTAGTAGTGATGGTGATGGTGATGGTGGTGATGATGATGGTGAAGATGGTGATGATGGTGATTGTGGTGATGGTGGTGATGGTGGTGATTGTGGTGATGGTGGTGATGGTGGTGATGAAGGTGGTAGTGATGGTGATGGTGATGGTGGTGATTATTATGGTGAAGATAGTGATGATGATGGTGGTGATTGTGGTGGTCATGATGGTGGTGACAGTGATGGTAATGTGGTAATGGTGGTGATGATGGTGAAATGGTGATGGTGGTAATATTGATGGTAAGGATGATGGTAATGGTGATGATTCATGGTGATGATGATTATGATGGTGGTGATGGTGGTGATGGTGATGATGCTGGTGGTGGTGGTGATGGTGGTGATGGTGATGATGTTGGTGGTGGTTTTTCTGATGAGAGAAATAGTGACATTGGTCATGATAGTGATAGTGATATGTGATTTGATGGTGGCAGTAGTGATGATAGCGATCACACTGATGGCAATGGTGGTGACGTGATGGTGGTGGTGACGGTGGTAGTGAAGACCCTATAGGAACTCTGTGCCTGGCCTCTGGTTTTCCTTGGTATTGCTACAGTGTGACCTGTTTGTTGGCCCCACTGACGTGGTGGTCATCTTGGCATGGAGCTCCTATTGGGTATTGTCTTCATTGATCGGAAGAACAAAACCAGTTGTAACAAGCAGTAATCATCTCTAGATTGATTATTTTCCAGGGGTGCACTGATGTCCAAGCTGACCTGTGGGGAAGCACAGGAGGAGAGGGTGGAATGGAGGAATGATGTCAGTGATGGAACCTGCCACTCCTCCACTGTAGGAAATGTGGAGAGGAAGCGCTCATAGTCCTTTGTGCCTGGGCAGCGGGACAGGTTGCTGAGCCACCAGGGAAGACTCCGGAGAAGGGAAGTGACATGAAGGTCTGTCGAGAAACCTCTCTGAGCTTCGGCCTGTCTGTGCAGTGGGACAACAGTGTCACCTCAGAGGTAGATTCAGGTCCAGTGGTGGCAGGCTGGACAGGTGCCCCCTGCTCTGCGTAACCCCCAGTGCCTCACAGAAAA
>JAJEJO010050766.1:0-12140 GCA_020662805.1 Glaucomys volans | reverse complement strand
ACTGCCCCCTTCACTGGCTAGGGTCTGGGTTTTGGGAAACAGAAAGGGGCGCTCAGGGACCTGGTGTCTTCTGTCCCACTTGTCTTTACAGATAATTGGGATGAGCCCACCTTGTCTGCATCAGGGTTGCCCATGGCCTCCCTCGGGCTTCCTCTGCCACGTTTTTGGCCACTGGCTGTGGTCACAGGGCACACCGAGTGGACAGGCATCTTCCAACAAGAAGTGCTAAAGCAAAGTAGGGAAATGCACATGCTCTGGCCCTGGGCTCACGTTCTCCGTCCGCTGGGTGACCTTAAGCAAGTCATCAGCCTCTCTGAGCTTCAGCTCACCCGTGGCACGGGGACAACAGTGTCACCTCACTGTGCTGCAGGGAGATTCAGTGCCTCGACATGAGCACAGCGTTCAGAGCACCAGGGAAGGGCTGGTACCATGCTGACCCTGGCAATGTGCACCCAGGCCACACCGAGGTGCTCACACGGGAGACGGAAGCTCAGATGGGGAGACTTAGCTCAAAACAGATGGGACACTCTCCAGGAGAGCTGCAGGTCAGGTAGATGGCGAAACGACCATGCGTGGGATATATTGGGTTGAAGAAAATGCTCAGTTGCGGTGGCTCTCACCTGTTCATGGTTACTTTCGTAAGTGCCGGTGACGGAAAAGTCACTAGCGAATATGCGGCTTGCATTTCTATCAGACGGTGCTGGTCTCCAGGAGGGCTGGACGGCATGGGTGCCAGGCTGGCTTGTGTCCAGTGCAATTTGGGTGCGTGGTGTAGGGCACGTCATAGGGCATTCCTGAGCTCCATCTCGTCACCTGTGGGGGGTGGCTGTGACCCTCGCACTGGACTGCCGTGTGAAGCAGGGCGGCTTCTGAGATCGGGAGTGGTGTGCACCTGAGCTCGGTGAGAGCTGATGTGGTGGCAGGACGTGACAAGGTAGCCTTGCTGGCCTCTTTACTGCTGCCTTGGTTGTCACTTGGTCCTCACAGTTGTGATGTGTCCTTGTCCTGCCTAGAGAGCCCCTTGCAGAGCTGGTCTGAGTGACGGGTGGCTGCAGTACCCTCTGCGGGCACACGAGGGCGCCATTGCACCGCGTCTGCCTCCAGCGCTCACCCACACCTCCAGGCAGGTGCCTCCTTGGCCTTCTTTCCCAAGCTGCTCCTCCTAGGCCCGACCTTGAAGTGTCCTTGTCCTTCAAAACACCACCCGTCCCTTCTTTCCCTCATTTCCTCTCCCCATGCCCAGCCCCAAGCAGTTCAGCTAAGGATCTGAGGGCCACAGTCACAGGGCCCTCTGGCAGAATCCAGCATGCTCAGCTCTTTCCTTGGACCTGTGTCCAGCCCGTTGCTGACCGGGGAGGAGTCCATTCAGCACCACTGAGCCTGGTCCTGTGTCTCTCCCTTGAGCCAGGCTGGAGAACGTGGCGGCTCACTGTTGACTTTGATGTGGTTTGTACCCTGATGGCTTCAAGCTCCAGTGGGCTGAGGCTGATCTGGTGCGGCCAGGCTGAGCCAGGGGCCCAGTCCTGGGTCTGAAGGTGTCTCTGTAGTGTGACTCACAATCACAGTCAAAGGACTTAGCTCAAGGGATCGCCCTGGGTAACGTGGACAGTCAGTCGAAGGCCTTGGGACCACAGCTGAGGTTCCCCGGGAGGGAGTCCGCCTCAGGGCTGTACCACTGGACTCCTGCCCGGCGTCCAGAGACCGAGGCCAGCCCCACGGTGGGTGTCAGTCCACAGTTGGATGGGCCCCTCCCAGGATCTCTCCCATTACCTCTCCACCTGAATCTGTCACCTGTCTGTCCACCATCTATATGTCAATCATCTGTCACCTCATCTACCGTCCATCTACACTCTGTCAATACCTGCCAATCCTCCTCCATCCCGTCTCTCCCCTCCTCTCTCTCCCTCTCCCTCCACACCAATCCTCTTGGTTTCCCTCTCTGCAGAGCCCTGGTGGACAGAGGGATGTTGCCAATGTCCCCACAGGAACCCTGAGCCATCAGGACGCTGAGCCATATCATTTGCCCTTGGCTCACCTGCCCTGGCCCCTCGGGAGAGGATTTTGAAGCAGCTCATATCACTTTAAACACCTGCCCGGAGGAACTTTCCTGGAGAGGTCCAGGTTGTTGGTAGGAAACTGCACAGGCTTTGCGGACGGGCGGAAGCTCCTGGGTGCGCGGCTGGCTGGGTACCTCGTGGGAAGCAGGCAGCCGGATTGGCTGTGGAGGGGCCTGTCCACTCCCACGGCCCCTCACTAGCAGCAAACAGGGCCCGTGGAGGAAGGCAGAGAAGCCGCAGGGACTTGGCCCCTTTCAGAGATGCCCAGGGGCTGCTGCCCAGCTCAAGGGAAGAGTGCAGGGCAGCCACGCCCTTGCCTCAGCGTCTGCCCGCGATGGGCTGTTTGTCCTCTGTGATTGGCCCCCTTCCCTTGGTGCCACGGAGTCTCACTGGGAGCCACTCTCATGGCCGATCCCCGTGGTGGGGGCCGCTTTCCAAACACAGCCGTCCTCGCAGCCCTGAGTCCCCGAGCGTGCGGGGGTGAGGTGCGGGCCATGAACAGGGACACCTGGGGCTCTTCTGCTATTGGAGCTGTTGGCCTCACTTCCTCAGCCCTGGCGCAGCACTGGCCGGGGACAGTTTGGGAAGTGTCTCCCACGTCTGGGATCCATGTCACGTTGACCGCGACCCGGGTCTTGGATGAGTGCTTTGAAGGGCTGTATTGGACGGTCAAGGGATGCTCATCGGACGCGTCCAGTGATGCTTCGCTTGACACGTTTAGACTCCTGTGGAACAGCCTGTCCCCACGTTAAGTCAAGTGTCCCTTCGGGGGGGTGCTGCTGGCGGGGTGTCAGCCGGGCCCGCGGGAGCAGCTGTGTGGCAGAGGCTTGGCGAGGTCCAGACCCACCACGGGCTCCTCGTGGCAGCTCCGCTGCGTCCTGTCCCTCCTGCAGACAGGGAACGCCTGCCGGGGTCCTGAGCTTTCGGGGTGGGGGCCGGGGAGGCGCCGCTGGCCTGCCGCCCGCTCTGCAAAGCCCCGCTTACCACACAGATGCGGGAAGTCAGATTTTGATGATGTGCTTGGCTGTGAAGGAGGCTGTGGGCCAATCTCAGTGCCACAAAAGGGAGAAAATGAGGCTTTCTTCCCCCAGAAAGGGTGCTGATTGGGCTGTCTGTGCTTGGCAAGTGCTGTGGCCAAGTACGCGGAGCCTGGTGAGCCAGGGAGGGGACGGGCCAGCGTGGCCATGTGGCGGTGGCTTCGTGCAGGCCAGCCCTAGTCCTTGCTGAGTCCAGGGGAGCGTGGGTGGGTGTGGGCAGGCTAGCGGCCCCAGGGGCAGAGCGAGCCCCACCTTCCCACCAGGTCCTGCTGGGGCTGGGAGGCCCTGTGTCCCTGGGGAAGGAGCTATTTAACCCTTGGTCCCCGCAGCCATCACCGCCTTGTTCATGAGGCTCTGGTGCAGAAGCAAAAAACAGTCAAACAGACTTAGAAGAAATACCATTGGGTTCAGGGGAGCTGACCCCGCAAGGGCCGGGGCTCCTCTGCTGGCCACAGCCCGGTTCTGCAGTAGCTGGTGGACTAGATGGCTGGGGACCAGCCAGGGTCCCTGCTCAAGTTCCAACCAGAACTGTGCAAACTTCACAGCCCCTCAGGGACATTGCCTTCTAAGGGAACTGGCTGTCCTTTACATTTGGGGACAGCAAATGACCTACCCAACCAGCGCTTCCGAGAGGCACAGGAGCAATCCCGGAGCCAGCCGAGACGGACAGGAGTGCAGCCCCTCAGCCCTGGACCTCGATCAGACAAGGGTGCAAGGGTGACATAGAGCAGCCCCAGAGGAGGATTGGGTGGAAGAGCTCAGAGCCTTTCCTGAGCCTCTGTGGAGCTCCAGGCTGAGGGGTGGTGGCCAGCGGTTGTGGTGCTGGTGACAAGGATGGGGCATGCTGGGTTCAGGTGCCCAGAGCGGCTTTGCCCCAGGCGGCTCTGGAAACTGCCCAGGTGGCTGCAGGGTCCGGTTCCCAGCGTCGCTAACAGAGTCTGACTCTGTTGGGGTTGGGGTCTTGAGGACCCCCAGCTGGTGCCAGTCTGTGGACAACATGGGAACTCTCCCAGGGTGGCCCGGGGAGCCCTGCCTGCCTTCTGCCAGGGACACCAGGGACACCTCACCAGTCCCAGCCCCTCAAACCAACAAAGGGCATTTTGAACTTTGGTTCTGCTGCAAGGGAGGAGCGGGGCCTCCAGGGGCCTTTCCATGGCGGCCGGGGCTTAGTGACTGCGTGGCGCTTTTAGAGATCACGAGGGGCCACGGCTGTGGAAACACACGTGCTTCCTCAGCTCTTCAAGAAGCAGAGCAGGGTGGCGGCCAGGGTCGCCAGACACTACCCTTGGTGACATTAGGCCAGCTGTCCTCTGAAGCTGTTTCTGAGGTGTGGGCACAGCACCCACCCTGCCTCCCCTGGCGTTCTGTCACCCCCATGTGTCACCTGACCCTCCTCCACAGGCTCGCGGGTGGTCCTGAGTTCCCTGCACTCCTGCTTGGGTTGGTGCCTCCTCACAGTCCCTGTGACCTGAGACGCATGGCCCGGCCCTTCTCGGTCACCGTCTTGTTTCATCCTTGCCGCCCCTGGACAGCTGTGAAGGAGGGGCAGCAGCATTGGCTCAGGGTGCACTGCCAGCCTGGTGCTCTCGGTGGGAGGAGCCCCCCGTCACACAGGGAAGGAAGGAGACAGCGGGCCAGCGGGGAGTGTGCACGGCACGTGGACAGAAGTGACAGGGATACACACAGAGAGGTTGTGTGTCGGCAGCTGGAGACGGGGCCGTGGGAAGGAGCGGTCAGTGTGCCCAGGGACTCTGATAGACACGGCATGTTCACAGGGGCACTTGAGCCTCTGCACAGACGTGGGTACAGCAGGGACCTTGCTGGAGTAGTGACGAACCCCTGGCCACACAGAGAGAGGGACTGTTACCAGCAAGGGCTGGGCTTGTGTGCAGAGGGGAGTCATGTGGAGAGAGCAGCCCTGCCGGGTGGCGGCCCTGAAGAAGGGAGCATGGACAGGATGCGGGTCTCGCCCTCCTCCCCATTTCCCCCAGCACCACAGCTGTGCCTTGCAGCCCAGGAGGCAGGTCCACCCTGAGACCCACTCACAAGGCTCCCAGGGGTGGGGATCGGTGATGTCCCAGCCATGCTTGGTGGTGATGTCTTTGGGGTTGACACCAAGCAGCCCCAGGCAGTGTCTGCAGCCAAGCCCTGTGCTCTCCTGCCTCTGGGGCATAGGTAGCCCCCTCTCCACATCAGTGTGTCAGGTCAGGCTGGGCACTGTCCACACTGATGCCTGCTGCCCAGAGCAGGCAGAGAGCTCACACCTGCTGCGCTCAAACTGGAGAGTGCCTTCGCTCTTCCTGTGCGAATAAGTGGAGATCTACCTTACCCCAAACACGCCGCGCCCCTCACAAGGTTCCAACACTCTAGCTGCTTCCTGCGAGTGCCTTTGAAGACCACTGGGGGCCTGCTTTTCCTTATATTGAAGTGCAAAACCCTTTGAGGCTTCAACTGTGGTCCATATTACCCACAAACCATCTTCAACAGCTGTCTCTGAAGATCACGGCACTGACCACTCTAGTGAGCTAAGACCAGGAAACCACCAGCCCCATGAGCTGATCTGTCTGCTGGGGACCAGGGTGGGGAGCAGCCAAGGGGGTGAATCACTGGGTGGTTGAGAACAGAACAGAACAAACCACAGAATGGAGGCCCAGGAAGACCCCTTCCCTGGTGATAATTATTTGAAATCTGGGATGGACATTTCCTGGTCTTCAGTTACCTGAGTTCATAAATTAGCTTGTGGGTTAGTCAGGTTGGGCTGAGTTTTGTCAGTTAAAATGGAAAGTGTAGGATAGTAGAGTGAAGCAGGCATTATCTCCTCTTGTGTATGTAGGACTGCATGACCGATGTGATCCCACAATACATACAATCAGAAAAATGAGAGATCGCACTCAATTCATGTATGATCTGTCAAAATGTGTAAATGCATTCCACTGTCACGCACAACTAAGTAGAACAAATAAAAAAATTGAGAGTGTCACATCTTACTGAATGTTCTTTGGTGTGGGGACAGCTGTTGTCATATATGCCCTGAGAGAGGTCCCAAAAAGAGGGCAGAGCCTGGCAGAGGGTGCAGCCACCTTGCAGACTGATGGCAAAATGACAGGCCTGAGCTACCCACAGATGTCCAGCCCTCAGGGATCCTGGAGGACACCTGAACTCACACATGGATTATTCCTTGGATGGTTCTGAGTGCAGTGTGGGAAGTTTTACCTGTGCCAAGAAAAGCAGGTGCCTAAAGGAAGGAAGAGCAGTCTCCTGTGGCCCTGCCAGTCTGAGCTCCATTATAGGATGGGGCAGCTCCAAAATGTCTGGAAGATGGAACGCAGCAGCCAGGACAAGACTCGCCTCCTTGTTGAAATGGGTTCTTAACTTGCTGGAACCAGCCCATGTCCACAGTCTGACTTCTGAAGGTCCACTCTGGGAGTGAAGGGTGAGTGCAGGTCAATTTCCTGCATCTCAGAAGCCCATAACTGCTCCACACAGGTCACCTCTTACAGTCTCCATGGGACTCTTCATGGCAAGGGTCACTCTCACCTCCATGTGCAGATGAGGAATCTGAGGTTCAGGAAGCAGTTCCTGGTCAATGCACTTCACTCTACATCACACAAAATGTATTTTCTACTTGCTGATATTTATGTTAAATAAATAATGATGATTTTACAATTATTTCCATTTGCAGAATTGGGAAGAGGAGACCTTGGAGGGCACATCCCACCCTGCTTCACAGCATTAGAAATATCTTCCTGCAGACTGAAGAGATGGAAGCTTCAGCCATGTGCTTAACACAAGGTCAAGGCAGAAATCAACCCACCCAAACCATTACCAGGGATCTGCACTCATCAACCACTGGGTGAACCCCAGGGGAAGGCAGAGGTCAGGGGTGAGAAGTCTGCCTGCCAGCAATGGCAGAGAAGCAACTCTGTCCTCCCATCTCCCCTAGTTCTGCAGGCTTCAGCCTGACTAGCAGGGAGCACCAGATGAAGATCAGCCAGGGAGGAGATCTAGATTCCAGTAGCTGGTTGTCCCAGGTGGGGAGTGGGGAGCAGGGCAGGACTCAGTGTCTGCTCTCAGGCACCCAGTCCTGTGCTTTTGTCCTGTCCCTTGTTTCTTTGTGTCATCTGTATTTTGACTTCTTTCTGCATGCCTAGTTTCTCCCTGTTGACATCAACAATCTCCTTAGTCATCCCAAGGACAAGAAAGCGGACCCTTTTCCTCTGCAGCATGAAGTGCTATGGGAGGAGATTTATTGGTCAACCTGCATCCAGGTGCCCAGGGGTTTGGTTCCTGTGAAAAATGATGGCCGGATGCAAGGACAGATTCGAGGATGGGGAAGGAAAGCCAGTTTTCAGAAGAAAGGGGCAGTGTTCTTAGACAAAGGTGATAGCTAGGTAGACAAAAGTCTATATCCACATCACACCTTGTATAGGGTGGGCTGCTTTATGGGTGGCAGGTGATGGTGGACAGCAATTGCCTGACTTTCATGTCCTTCCTCTCTTCTTCAGGCAGGAGGACTTGTTTATGTCTGTGGAATTCACCCCTTCCTGTCTCCTGCTCACTTCAGGGCCCTGGATGTAGCCAACACCACTCTGTTCCGGGAGTGGTCATGTGACTCAGCCTTATCCCTTAGAGAACTCCATTCCTCAAAGAACAGCAGTTGGCTCAGGGACAGGTATGCAATCCATCAGAACCAATGACAGTGAGTGGAACTAGGAACTGCCTGTTTTATTCATATGGAAATACATAATCTTACATTTGTTACCACACTGCACACACATCTCCCAGACTTAAGCTGGGTAGCTTTTGGGTTGGAGCTGTTGACCGCCATCTTGCCACCATGTAGAATCTTGAAATGAAGGCCATGTGGGGACGGGAGGGCTGTAAGACCTACAGGACTGAAGTCCTTGTGATATTGTGGGTGCTTCTGGATTAAGTGGCTCCTGAAGCCAACTTTTCCTTGAGTTTTTCATTAATAGGCCTAATTAAGTTTGAACTATTTTCAGTTTTTATATCTAAGTGACAAGAAGGATTCTAATATTAAGCTTTTATAAGAGGTTTACTAGTTCAGCCCACACTTACTGAGCATCTTCTGCTTGCCTGAATCTGTACCTCTAATCACATTCACTCTCCATCATGATCCTGTAAGTTGTTTTATTTGACCTTTCAACAGATGTGGGAATGGGGCTCACGGGAGTTGTTCCCATTTAACCGCTCTGCCATGCTTGCCCGCTATTTCTAGTCTGTATAAATCCTAATGTGCTGTCTTCATTTAAATGTGTCTTTCATGAAATGTCTCCTTGACACTGAGCATAGTGGCCTGACCTGGAAGAACAAGATGTGTGGGGGGTGATTGATGGTAGATGGGCGCGTTCTCTGATCATTTATTTGAAAATGTCCATTTTCATCGTCAGCGTTGATTCAGCTGTTTACATCAAATGACTTTCAGAGGGGACACTGGGGGCCGTGCCTGGAAGTCCCTCTCTGGGGTCAACACAGGCACTGGACTTGGAGCAGTGAGGCACAGGGAGCCTTGGAGGGACGGGGGACGGCAGGAACCATGGACCTCCTCCCCACTGTCCCTGGGAGCAGCTGGCTCTCCCACTTCAGGTTTAGCAGGTTCCCCTGGTGGAAAAGTCTTCCCTTGCTCATCAGCAGCTCATGACCCCAGCTGTGACCCTGAAAAGCACCCCCAGAGGCCGAATTCAGTTGCCTGCTGCTGAGGTGCTGGGCAGGGTTGGCGGGCAGCACCCGGGGCCTGGGCTCCTCCCTGCCTCACTCACCCCTCCGTCCACGTCCACCGTGGTTTCTTCCTTCAGCAGATACAGCTTGCTCAGAGAAGCAAAGTGAGATGCTAGGACTAAACAGGAGGGTGTGGCCAGGGCCTGGGGAGCTGTCCAGGGTCCGCAAGAAAGTGACTCACCGTGGAGAGGTGCATGAAGAGAGGTGGTCGGCGAAATCCAGCTGGACTGGATGTGGAGGCGCCCACAGAGCGCAACGGTGGGAAGCCGCTACCCTGAGGTGGAGGGGTGGGACACCTGCTCCTGGATCCAGGAGGGACGTGGGGCTGTGGATGGCTGACCAGCAGAGCCTGTGGTCAGGCAGGGAGAGGACACCCCCAACCTCTCCTCCCTCCAAACCTTCAGGCTCCTGCTGGCGATTCTGTTGGCCAAACTCGACCAGAAGCTAGAGCACCAGGGAGTCCAGGGCCTTTGGCTCTTAGAACACAGCTTCCCACAGACCCAGGTGGGTGGAGAAGGGCAAGGGAGGGCTCTGGAGCAGAGGGACGCAGCAGCGAGGGTGATGTCCTTCTTGGTGTCACTGTCACCCACTGGTCATGGCTGGAAAGACACAGTGGAGCAGTCTGTCACCTGGAAGCGTCTGAACCTCAATCTGACAGCTCATGGTCATTGTTGGAGTCTGGAAGGGCCACCATGACTCAACCCGTGAGGTGACCTTTTGGTTTAGAAGGACATGCGTGGACGGATCCTCTGGTGTCTTTCAGACCTATTTTTATCCAGGCAATTAAAAAAATTGAAATAACTCCCAGACTCTACTTATAAGATAAATTAAGAATTTTCATCAAAGTCAAATGAATTTTAATAATTAATAGTGTTAATTTAATATTTAAGTGCTTTGGTCCAATTTTGCCAGAGGACAGAAAGCCTTCCCCTATTCAGAGAGGCTCTGGGGTGGGGCGGTGGGGTGGGGGCAGCCTGAGGGTCCCGCAGCCGAGCCCATCAGGGTGGAGTCCACCAGGTCCTGAGTGATGAGGCCTGGGGGGCGGGCGCGGGGGCCACAGCCCCGTCTTCCCCTCCAGGGGACATAAACTGGTGGCAGCCACTGTCGTGTGGCCTTGGTGATGCTGAGAAGCAGGGAGGACCCTCACCCTGGTGTGGGAGCCGCACCCTGAGGAGCAGGGGCCTGGAGGTGGCGGTGGGCTGCGGAGGGCTCAGGCGGGGGGTTTCTTCTTGTTACCGTGAGCGTCCCCATGACCAGGGCTCGGTCAGGAGCTCGGTCAGGGCTGCCCTCCTGGCGCCCCTGCCTTCCGCTCTAGGTGGAGCAGTCCCCTGCAGCCACGGGTCGCGGGCTGGGCACCTGCCATCCCGAGTTCTGCACGGGCCCGGGCACGTCTGGGTCTCGTCAGAGGCGACGTTCAGGTGCGTGCTCTGCAGGCCACGCCGGGCCTCCTGACTTCCGCAGCCCATGGACTTGGCAAGATGGATTCTGATAGCGTGCGGTGTCTCTGGCTTTCCTGGGGTGGAGCCTCTGGACAGAGGGGCAGGTCCGGGGCATCAGCTGAAGTGACACTGCACGGGGATGGCTCTGCCTCTGGCCTGGTTCCTGGCCCAAGCTTAGCGGCAGCCCCTGGTTTTCTCTGGATGCCCCCACGCCCTCCCGCGCTCAGAGCAGCCCCAGGTTGGAGATGCAGCCCTCACGAGAGGCCTTCCCGTCTCTGGCTCGCGTGGCCTGACCAGGGCCCGGGCGATTCCTCCTCACTGTTAGGAGGGTGAGGGGCGGGGACGAGCCGGCTCCTTCTCACCTCTGTTCGCTTCCCACAGACTCTGCCCCACCCTCGGTGATTCCCAGGAAGGATGCTCAGGGTGCCTCCCGGGACCTCAGGTTTGAAAAGGCTCCTGGGGTCAGGTCATTTGGTGCAGCCTCAGCATCTCCGAGGGGCTTCCTTCTCCTTCACAGAGGAACCGTGCAGGCTGGGTGAGTCCATAGCGCCCCACCCTGCAAGCCCAGCGCCCCACCTGGTCCTCTTCCACATTCCTGGTGGCCTGGGCTCTCTCCCGCAGGCAGGCTCCTGCTGGGGTGCAGAGACCGTGATGGCGGTCACCTCCTGCTGTCCCAGCCTTCCTCCTCATGTCTTCCCAATCATGTGCAACCATGACTAAGCCCCCTTCCCACGGCTCTTGGGTGAACTGTGTCCCCAACCCCCAAAGATGTCCTGTCCTCACACCTGGCATCGGTGGACATGGCCTGAGGCAAGCGGGGCCTGTGCAGAGGTGGCTGAGTCGAGACGAGCGGTTAGGGAGGCCACTGCAGGACCACTGCTGTCCTCACAAAGGGGCCAATCTGGTCACAGAGGCAGGGAAAGGTGGACGGGAGAGGACATGGGGATGTGGGCCGGACATCACCCTCAAGCCAGGGATGCTCCGTCCAACCAGAAGCCGGGGCGACGCCTGACTAGACGGCCTCTCAGTCCTCAGAGGGAAGCAGCTCTGCCTACACCAGACCGTGGACTTCCGGCCTCCGGGATGGAGGCAATCAGTTTCTGTTTAAGCCCCTCCAGCCCAACATGGGTGTCTTCCTAAGAAAAGGGAAACTCCACTGTCTTCTCTCCTCCCTGGGTTCTCCTGTGATCCCACCCACCGGGACTCTGGTTCTCTCTCCCCTGTTGGCAGCGCCGTCCTGAGGCTTCACTCCTTGGGTTCCATCAGGGAGGCCAGCGGGTGAGGGCTTCTGCCTCCCTTCCCAGAGTCCACCCCAGGGAAGCCCTGGGCAGAAGCAGCAGTGACCATGGAGTCCTGCAGGGACTGAGGCAGGGGATGAGGGTGAACATGGAAGGCCCCTCCAGGCCCAGGATGCCGGTGTCACACAGCACCTGAGTGGGGGCGCCATGCTGGAGGCTCGGGTGCTGACCATGCTGCCCTGCTCTTGTCTGCACTCCCCCAGTCCAGCTCCAGCATCCTGCCCACCCTGGGTGCTGTCTATGGGCCGCCCTGCCGCAGGGACCCATGCATCCCCACCTGGCTGCTCTCCTCCCGCCTCTTCCCCTCTGCGGCTCTGGCTGGATTTCCCCGAGAGCTTCCTAGAGCCCGGGGAGGGCCGGCCATCCCCGTGCCTCCCTCCCACCCCATCACTCCTCGTCTCTCCCTCTTCTGGCCATTTATTCATCCCCTATAGTCTAATGAAAGAGAATGTCACAGAGGACAGGCCAGCCTCCCGGAGAGGAGGAAGTTTCAGGTCCATATAAAAACCACCATCTCCTGACTCAGCACCGCGCGGCTCCCCTTGGTGACAGATTCCCATCAGCTCAGGA
>JAJEJO010050765.1:76060-91299 GCA_020662805.1 Glaucomys volans | reverse complement strand
TAAGTCCTTTGGGTATATGCTGAAGAGTTGGATAACAGGGTCAAATGGTGGTTCCATTCCAAGTTTACGGAGGAATCTCCATACTGTTTTCTATAGTGTTGTACCAATTTGCATTCCCACGAGCAGTGTGAGTATACCTTTTTCCTCACATCCTTGCCAACATTTACTTTTGCTTGTGTTCTTGATAATTGCCATTCTGACTAGAGTGAGATGGAATCTCAGTGTTGTTTTTTAAAATATATTTTATTAGTTGTTGATGGACCTTTATTTACTTATTTATATGTGATGCTGAGAATCGAACCCAGTGCCTCACACATGTGAGGCAAGTGCTCTACCACTGAGCCACAACTCCAGCCCCTCAATGTAGTTTTGATTTGCTTTTCTCTAATTGCCAGCAGTGTTGATCAGGAAGTCCTGATCAGCTAATAAGAACAAGTGTGGGCTGACCCTGAGGGTTTCCAACCATTAGCCATTCTCCCTTCTTCCTTGTTAATGAAACCCAATTTTACTTGGGTAGCAACAGGCTCAATCTTCTGACTAGTTAGTCCAAGCCCTGATTCTATTCCCCCTTCAACATTTGCACATGCTGTTTGCTCTGCCCAGAGCACCTATCTCTCCCTCCAGTTGGTTGACTGCAAGTTTTCTCTCTGGTTTTGGCTTTGGTGCCCTTCTTCCTGAAATACTTCCTAGACTATCTTTGCCTTGCTTTAGAGTCTGAGATCTATCCAGAAAAGAGGCACTAAACCCATATACATCCCCAGGTATGGAAAGGCAGGTTCTCATTCAGCTATTCCAGCAGCTTACCAAGGCAGGCAACATGGGCCTTCTCAGCCCCAAAGAACATATCTAAGAAACTCAGGACCAGAGAGGGCAGAGACTTATGTAAATATCACACAGCATTCTTTCAATCAAAAGACAGCAAAGATAATATCACCTGCTCAAGTTTAATCTATATTTACCAGGAAGGACTTTCAAAGCTTCATATGTATTAATTAATTTAATCTTCACTGCAACCCCATGAAATAGATGTTAGTATCAGCCTACTTTACTGGGAAGGAACTAGATGTGCAGAGATGAGAAACTTGCTGTCTCAGCTGTTGACAACTTATGATCAAATACCAAAAACTCATTCTTTTCATCTAATAACTAAAGTAATCAGATCTTTCTCAACCATTAAATCTGTAAGCATTAAAAAATCATGATTGGCAGTATCAGCAAGGTTGTAGAGAAATAAACACATTGATGAATGCAGGAAATGTACAAAAACTGCTTTTCAAAACTTTCTGGACATAATTTGGTAATAATTTAGAGTAAGAATGCATATTTGTTTAGCTGGCTAGAGTTTGTATCCAAGAAATTTCTTTGCAGTATTACATATAGCAGTACAAATGAGAAAGGAAACACCCAGAAGTTCAACAATAGGGTTGGTGGGATAAAGGATGGCTTTTCCAGCCCATGAAACATTCTTGGTCATTCACAGTAATGTTGTAAAGGAAAAGTGAATGGCAGTTATCTACAAGTGTCAAAAATTCATTGATGAGTAAAAGTTAAATACAGAGCATACATTCAGATAGCTCCTTGTTTCTCATGGCTATTCTTATGGTTTTTCAGCTTTACAGTGGGGCAAAAGCAGTATGCATTCAGTAGCACCCATATTTTGCATTTTCTTATTTTGAATTTGGATCTTTTCCTGGGCTATCAGTTTTAACTATGATAGTCTCCTGCAATGCTGGGCAGGTCAGCCAGCCACGTGATAGTGGGGCATGACCACTGAGATGCTCCTGTGTGCTGTGTTGCTAGGCTAGGGTGTTCAATAGGCTAAATGTATTCCATGCATTTTTTTCCTTTTTGTACCAAGGATTGAACCCAGGATTCTTAACGACTGAACCACATTTCCAGCCCTTTTTATTTATTTTTTATTTTGAGATAGGATTCACTAAGTTTCTGAGGCTGTCTTTGAATTTGCAATCCTCCTCTCCTGCCTTAGCCTCCTGAGCCACAGGGACCGTGCATTTTTAACTCACAATATTTTCAAGTTAGAACAGGTCACAGTATAGTTCATATTGTATTGTATTGACTTGTATTGTATCATATCATATTAATATATGCCTGGAAGGAAATTGCCCCAGGATTTATCAGTGTGTGCAACTTCAGGTAGGCAGGATACATAAGAATACCATTTCTGTTCATAAACAGCCTGACATAGCTACTCTTGCTTGGTTCTTATTTCTCAGATGGGACCACCAAGGCCCAGGAAATTTACTTTCGTACTGCTAGAGTTTGGACCTGGAATGCCCCTCAAAGGCTCATGTGTTAAAGACTGGATTCCCAGCTTGACACGATTGGGAGGTGGTGGAACCTTTAGGAGGTCTAGTGGGAGGAAGATTGTCACTGGGGGCATGCCCTTGAAGGGGATGTTGGGAACCCAGTCCCTTCCTTTTGCTCTCTTTTGCTTCCTGACCGTGACTTTGCTCCACCACATTCTTCTGCCATCATGTGTTTTCCCCACTAGAGGCCTAAAAGCAATGTTTCTTCTCAATCATGAACTGAAATCTCCAAAACTGTGAGCCAAAATAAATCTTTGTGTGTGTGTGTGTGTGTGTGTGTGGTGTTTTTTTGTTGTTTGTTTTGTTTTTTTGGTACTGGGGATTGAACTTAGGCACTCAACCACTGAGCCCTATTTTGTATTTTATTTAGAGACAGGGTCTCACCCAGTTGCTTAGGGCCTTGGTTTTGCTGAGGCTGGTTTTGAACTTGTGATCCTTCTGCCTCAGCCTCCCAAGCCACTGAGATTACAGATGTGCACCACTGCACCTGGCAGAAATCTTTTCTTATGTTGATTATCTCAGGTATTCCTTAGAGTAATGGGAAGCTGACTGACATCCATGCCCAGGTTAGGACTGTCTGGTTCCACAGCCCTTGCTTATGCCTGCACCGCCCACATGACATTATGGTAGATGGTTAAAAATGTTTGCATACTTTTAAAAACTCTTTTCCAAGCTGTTTTCAATGAGCATTTATAACTTTTATAATTGGGATGGGCGAGGAGGCAATAAAAATCATTTGTTTGTGCAAAGTGTCCAAAAGGTTCCGGAAGGCTGTGCATCCCCAGGTGTTAGTGATGATTATTTCCAGCTGGCAGGAGGACAGTCACACTCCAGGCTCTTCATTTTGTTCTCTTTTGTCATTTTTCTGTTGAAAGCACATGAGTTATTTAAAATTTGGGTGTGTTTGTCACCTGGGTTTTCCATTAGAGTCTGCAGTGGCTAGAGGGGTCCTTCTCTGATTGGGGGTGGCATCTCCAGACCCCTGTGTCACCTTCTCCCCAGCAGCCTGGGGCATGGTGTCCCCTCCCCACCAGAAAAGCTTGGAGCCAGCACCAGCTTGTGTTTCTCCTCATTCCCTCCCAAGAGGGCCATGTCCTTGCTCATCTGTAACTTTCAATTAACCAGGCACCAGGCTCCGGCTCAGAGGCTGAACAAATGTTCCAAGGAGGGAAAGAAAATCCAGCCCAATAGCTCCAGGAGGACATTTTCTTTTAATTAAAGTGAGAATCAAGGCAGCTCTAAAACCCCTTTCTGATGAGACAGGAAGGTGGCCAGGGAGGTGTCCTTGAGAGAAAAGGGGTGGGTAGATCAGGGCTGGCAGTGTGTGGGGAGGGAGCCACCCTCCCACCCCTGTGTTTCTCATTAGGCCCCTGCAGGACTAGAGCCTGCTAATTGCACTGAGGAAGGGCAGTTGATGTCAGATGGTCCTGGTAATTAGAACCCAGGACCCCCGAGAGTGCTGCCATGCTAACGCTAGCTGTTAGGGTGGAGAGAGGGGGGCATGTGTGCAGATCAAGTTTGGAAATGGGGCTCTGGGTTGGCTCTGCAGAGCTTTGAGCCTTCAGGCTCCCTTATGTATCCTGCTTCAAGGACCAGACTATTCAGATAGGAGGAAGGACCCTGCTCACTTCTCTTGAGCCAACTTCTCACAGTCCCACAGCCCAGAACAGAGAAGGACTTGACTTTTGTGTGTGGCTCACATGGCTTCCTGGGAGCAGAACTGGAGGTTCCTGGAAGATGGGTGACAGTAGTGGTGGTCGCTGTAGCGAGCATCTGTTGATCATAACTCCTGCTCCTGAGTGCATCCTAAGGACCTAGCCTTTGGAGCTTGGTCTTTGTGGAATGAATCCATTTCTGCCATCTCCTTCCTGGGTGGTTGAGTACAACCTAATTCTCATTTTGTCCTGTTTCTCATCTGTAAAATGGGGTTGATAGTGATACTGCTACCGTTTGACTATGGATAGTGCCCCCAGAGGTCTTGTGTGTTCAAGACTTAGACCCCAGAGTACCTGTGCACCTTTAAGAGGTGTGGTCTAGTGGGAGGTCCTTAGGTCATTGGGGCCATGCCCTTGAAGGGGATCCTTGGACCCCAGTACTGACTTTTCCCTCTCTTCCTGGTTTTCCAGAGGCCTAACATCTGGGGCTGCCCAATCTTGGACTTGAATGTCCAGTAATGTGAAGCCACTAAACCTCTCTGTAGTTCATGAGTAGCCTGTATCAGGCATTTCATTTCAGTGGTGCAAAGCTGACTAATCCTGTGCTATTGTGAGGATGGCGGGCACTCAGTGAACGTAGCAGTTGTTAATACACTTAGTATTTATACAGCTTCACTCATTATCCATCCCAGTATCCCACGTAATAATCACCTTCACCATCCCTTTTGGTAGATGCAAAACCAGAGGCACAGAGGTTAAATAATTTGCCCAAAGTCACACAGCTCTTACTAAGAGGAGCCAGGATTCATCGCAGGCCCTGTGGCTTTGTAGCCCTCATGCTTGGCCATCCTTTTATTCTGCTTCCTGATATGGATATGCAGATGTGGAAACAGGTGTGGTGCTTTGTAGCAAAGTTGTTTAAGATGGTGGATATGGAGTGGTTTTAGAGTTGACCAGACAGGGACTCAGGAATCAGACTCACTTGAGTTCCGGTCTTAGTTCCTCTGCTTTCCAGGCTGGTGCCTTTGGACAAGTCACTTTGCCACTCTGTTCTTCTTCATCTGTGAAATAGATTAATAAGCCTGTTCTGGTTCTTTCCTAGAGTGGCAACAGAGTAAGAGGTGCAAGAAAAGTCTTTGGAAGGGGTCGTAAGGTGGGAAGGGAAAATCAGGAAAAGATCTGTCCCCTGGTAATCCTGGACCCCTGCCCCTGGATAGACAACCCCTTCCCTCCTCCATTCCCTCCTCTCCCACAGCAGCCTAGAGCCCCTGGAGGCAGAGGACCACAGCTCAAGCCATCACCTAATGCCATGTGATGAAGTAGGAGTCCCTTAGGGCTGTTGCCAGCAGGCCTGGACTTCAAGGTGGCAGGAAGGGAGATTCCCTGCTAAACCAGCTGAAGACTGGAAGGGACAATAAGAGCACCCATTGCTGGACCATCTCAGTCCTGTTGGAGGACTGCCTATATCCTAGGGCCCTTTCCTCTTGCACCCGCCTCCTCCCCATTTCCTGCTTCCTGCCCCACCCCTTCCAATATAGCCATGGAGGAAACTGTCTGAAATGCAGATCTGATGAGGTTGCTCTCTGGGATAAAACCCCCCTGTGACTCCCTGTTGCCCCCCACAGAGTCCAAACTCTCCTATGACTCATGAAATCCCCATTCATTTGGTCTGGGGCTGTTGTCCATCCCTCTTCCATCCTTTCTGGCCATGGCTTAGATAATCAGCTCCAAATGTTAGCACAGAATGACTGAGCCGCATACAAACTTCATGGATCAGCAGAGCCTTTATTTGGCAATGGAGTAATGCCTCTGGTGGACCCACTTTCCTGATGGAAAGTGAACTACTGGCCAAAGGAGGAATTTGTGCTTTTATATGTTACGCTGAGAGGGAACTTAATTATTGACAGAGTGTGTCAGTTTGGGCACTTAGGAAACAGGTTTGTGAGAATTTGATATTTGTTTTTACTGGGCAATATTTTTACTTGGGGAAGAATGGAGGCTCTGGAGTCAGGTGTTCAGTGCTTATTTTTCCCTTCAGGGTCACATTGTACTGTCACTGGGAAAGAATTTATTTGGGGAAGGAGGATCAATGCTTTGGCTTTCTCTCAGAGACTGTCATTTTAGGCTTGATGGGTATGTCCTTCCCAGGAACTGTCTTGTCATTGGATGATGTTTGCTTCCTTCCCAGAGGTTGTCCTGTCACTGGGAAAGAAAGTATTGGGAAAGGATCAATGTTATCAATGTGTCGCCTTCTTCCTCACTCCCTCTTCCCAGGCCACACTATTTTGGGGTTTGTCACTTTTCGTACCTTACACCAATCACACTGAACATTTCTTTGTGCCTACTCTCTGATCTGGGCATATGACCACACTTCCCTTTTTAAGAGGCATCCTTCTTATCCCTTCCTCCACCTTACTGCCAAAGATACTTTCCTTGGTTTTCTCTTGTTTAGTCTTCATGTCTGTTGCAGATATTGCTTCCTTGTGGGAACTTACCCAGCTCTCCTGAACTCCAAGCTGAACTAGCTGCTCCTTGCTAAGTGTTTCCATAGTCCTCCCTCACTGAGTGCATATCATATGTTGTCATATTTAAGAGTGTTTCTCTTCTGTTGGACATAGGGGCCTCCTAGAGGACAGGGACTGAGTTAGAGGTGTTTTTTTATTAAAATCATGGTGCCTAGGGCTGGGATGTAGTGCAGTGGCAAAGCGTCTGCCTTGCATTCGCAAAGCCCTGGTTCGACCCCCAGTTCCAAAAAAAGACAAAAAAAAAAAAAAGAAAGAAAAAAAATCATGGTGCCTGAGGCAAAGAGGGTAAGAAAGGATTTGTTGGGTGGGTGGGTGGTTGCATGAATGACATGCATGCATTGGATGCATGGGTGGGTGGATGCATGGGTGGGTGGATAGATGGATGAACGTGTGTGTGTGTGTGTGTGTGTGTGTGTGTGTGTGTTTGTGTTTGGATAGGTAAATGGGTAGGTGGGTGGGTGGATGGATGAATAGAGAAGTAGATGGGTGGGTGGATCAATAGGTGGATGGGTAGATGGGTGAATGGATGGTTGGACAAGTAGGTGAGTAGACAGAAGGAATAATAGATTGATGGATGAATAATAGAATATACAGGCTAATAAATAATGCAAGGATGGGAAGATGAGTATGTGAGTGATTGGACAGACAGACAGATGGTCAGATGCTGTTCCTTTTCTCATCATAGGGAGAAAAACTTCAATCTTTGGATTTCAGGGTTTGGAAGGCTACTATCCCTGACCCCATCCCCAGTTGTCTCAAAAGCAGTAACATATTTTGAAAGGGGAAATTCACATAATATAAAATTAACTCTTTTAAAGAGAAATAATCAAAAGCATTGAATTTATTTGCAGTGTTGTAAAACCACCAACTCTATGTAGTTTTGAAACATTTCCATCACCTCCAGTGGAAACTCCATTAAAGGAGTTTCTCCTCTGTCACCCCTCTTCCATGACCTGGTAACCACTGTTTTCTTGTCTCTGTGGATTTGTCCTTTATGGACATTTTGTTAAAATGTAATCAGATAATATGACCTTTTGTATCGTCTGGCTGCTTAAACTAGACTTTTTAAAAAATATGTTAGCAGTAAATGGATACAGTACCTTTATGTATTTATTTTATGTGGTGCTGAGGATTGAACCCAGTGCTCACACATGCTAGGCTGCTACCACTGAGCGACAACCCCAGCCCTTAACTAGACTTATAGGCAGTAAAAATTAGTTTTTCTGAGGTCAAGAGAGGAATCTATAAAATGGGAATCTGAAAACCCCTGCCTACTTGCCCCTGTTTAGAAGATAAAAGAGCTCCCAGAAGCAGGTGGGTCTCAGGAGCAAGTGGGTCTCAGGAGCATGTAAGAGGACTCGAGCTGCAGAAGGAAAATAGAAATGAGCTTTGAATGTGCTGACCTGCAATTGAGTGAGTGTACAGCTCAGGAGTCCGTAGTGATAATGTAATAAGTAGGAACTGGAGTGACCTTAACTGAACAGTGAGGGGGAAAGATCCCTCTTACCTCCTGGCACTGGAATGGTCACAGAGGAAGCCTGTCTGTACTTGGTGTAAGTCAAGATGGAGGGCTTGCTGTGTGCCAGAAGCTTTAGCATGCCTTTCACTTACTCTTCCCAACAATCCTCCAGAGGTTCAGAAAGGTTAAGAAATTCATTCAATGCCACACAGTAGAAAAGCGGCCCCTTCCTCTCTTCTTCCTCATTTGACCTCGATGTCTGCACACCATTCAAACTCCAATGGAATGAATCTCCTGCACCCCCACTCTCAGGAACCTTCTTAATCCTTGCTATTCCTGGAGTCCCCACAGAGGCCCTTTCTTTCCCCAGCATCTCTCTACGCCCCTCTGCTGGCAGTAGCCAAGAGCATCTCTGTGGTACAAGGCTGCCATCTGGTGTCTCTTCAGAGTATAGCAGCCACTTCCAACCTTAGAGAGGGGGGTGCAGAGGATGGGACCCATTTCATCTGGGCTCTGTGCTTTACCTGCATTGCTCTTTTTTGATCTTCACTTTATCTCTACAAAACCTACTCCCTCTGTGTGTAATAGATGCTCCATAATAATAGGTGACAAAAGGATAAATATTGTTATGATTCCATTTATATGGGGTCTCTAGAGCAGTAAAATGCAGAAAGACCAAAAGTGGAATGGTGGGTACCAGGTACTGGAGAAAGGGAGTGGGAAGCTAGTGTTAAATGGATACAGAGATTCAGTTTAGGAAGATTTTAAAAGCTCTAGAGATAGATGGTGGTGGTAGCCCACAACAGTGTGAATGCACTTAGGGCCATAGAATGCACACTTCAAAATGGTTCAAATGGTTGATTTTGTGATGTGTATTTTACCAAAATAGAAATGTGAATCAACTAAGAGATAAGCAAACGAATAAATGCCTAAGTGAATAAATGCATGCATAATGTTGATAATGACAGCATTTCTTGAATACTTAGTACATGCCAGTCATTGTGCAGTGTGCTTCAAGAGATAAGTGGTTTTTTAAGCTCTGCTCTGTGGCAGTCACTGTTTGAGGCTCTGGGGATATAACAGTGAGCAAAGCCCCTACCATGATTGAGCTGGCATTTTTGTGGGAGAGGTAGTAAACGGGGAATTTTAAAATGTCAGATGGTAGAATGTGCTGTCGAGAAAAATATTCAGGCAAAGTAAAAGGATAGAGAATGGCTTGTAGGAAAAGGGGGAACTCTTCAGATGGAAAAATCTGGGGCGGGGCTTAACTGAGGAGGTGATATTCGAGGCCTTACTTGCTTAATCATCATGACAACTCTAAGAGGTAGGTACTATATCCTCATTTTATAGATGAGGCATTCAAGACTTAGGGAATTGGTCAGTGTCACACAGGAAGTGGATCAGGCAGGAATTGAACCCAGGTAGGTCTGTGAGAGACCATTCTTGGAGCTCCTAGCCATGATGTGCACAAGTAAGGGCACAATAGAGTCTCTGGGAGCTCCCACCCCACAGGCAGGTACTTCATCTCTAAGGGTCTCAAGGCTAAGGCCCAGGGTGTGTATTTTTTTCCTTCCTATAAATCAGCCATGTGCCCAGCAGGTGGCACTGGTCCCCAGAGCAGGTGCCAGAGCAGGAGAGACTGACTGCCCAAGCCCAAGCTTGGGGGAGCACCTGGGTGGGCAGCTTTAAAGGTGAAAAGCCTCACACTATTGCTCTTTCACTGCAGTGAGACAGACCAGCTTTAGACTCTCAGCCCTGTTGGTCTCTTCGAGTGGTGTAACCCCTGGCAGAGTGATGTCTTGGTTCCTGCACTGAAGATGGGTCTACACATCCCTTTCTCAGAGGCTGGCTGTTGGTGTGATCAGATGAACTTGTGTATCAGTGTCATTCATTCCACAGTGTTTCTTGGGAACTTAATATTTGCCAAGCCAGGGGATTGCACAAATGCATGTCCTCCTGGAGGAGCTCTGTTTTGACACCCAGAAAACAAGGAAAAATCCAGTGTGTATTATGTTAGGGGAAAGTGATGAGGAAGAAAGAATGAAGCAGAGAAGGTTGGTAATATGTTTTCAGGGTGTTGGGTATTTAGAGTTAAGTGCCAAGAAAGGCTTTGCTGAAAATGTCACAGCTAAGGGAATGAGGAGGGAAATCACAAGGATTCATAGAGGAGCCATATTCTAGGCAGAAGGAATAGCAAGGAGGCCAGCAGGACTGGAACAGAGGAAGGTAGGAGGGAGGTGAGCTCGGTGGGGACCCACCTGTTGATCATGGTGGAGGCAACTAGGTTTTGCCTCTGTGGAGGTGGGAAGCTAAAGATCTTTGGAGCAGTGGTGTGATATGACTCTGACTTATATATTAACAGGATTCTAACTGTTCTGGCACAAAGTAGAAACCCAATAAACTATAGGTTTTTATACCCATCAGGATTACCTAGATTATGCTGTGGTGGCAAATAACAACTTATCTTGGTGACTTAAGCAATAAAGGTTAATTTCTTGTTCACATTATATGTCTAGCAAAGATCTGGCCCAGGGTGGGTAGTGCCCTTTCCTAGGGTTCCAGCTAATAGAGGGGCCACCAGGTTATGATGCTTATCTTTTTCACATGAGGTTTTAAACCAGGGGAAGAGGGTGATGAGAATCTGAGGAGCAGCAACTAATGCTTCTGATTGGGAGTGACATGTCACTGCCTATCATATATATGTCACCAACCAGAATTCATCACAGGCCCAGGTCTGGCTCCAAGAGGGAAGGGAAGCACAAGCCTGAAAAATCAGAGTAGTGATAGATGTGACACTGCTTCTAGAATTTCCATTATGAGCCTCTATTACTGACTTAATATTTTTATTTGTATTGGTGCATTATAATTATACATAGTAATGGGATTCCTCATGTCATATTTGTACATGTACACAACACAATTTGATCAATCTCATTCCCCCAGTACCTTCCCTTTTCCTCCCTCCCTCTCCATCTCCTTGCTCTATGCTACTGAACTGCCTTAATTTTTAAAAAACTTTTAGTTGTAGATGGACACAATAACTTTATTTTATTTATTTTTATGTGGTACTGAGGATTGAAACCAGTGCCTCACACATGCTAGAAAAGCACTCTGACACTGAGTCACAACCCCAGTCCCCTGAACTGGCTTAATTTTTTAAAGAACATAAATGATGAGGGTTTTAAACCTTTCCTGCCATTTAGAGGGCTAATTACCTCTGCTTCCTAGAGAGGGATTTGTTCAAATCAGGAGACCCTGAAGAAGATAGAATCAATGGTCCCTAATTTTAGTTAACAGCTTCCCCTTCCAACTCAGTTTCCTACTTCAGGAGCCCAGTCATTATGGTAGACATCCTCCCTCCCGACGTCCTGGCATCACTTCTTGTTTATTTTACCTGTTAAAACACTTCTTAAGTTGGGCATTCTGGTGCACGCCTGTAATTCTGATGATTTGATTGACTGAGGCAGGAGGATCACAAGTTTGAGGCCAGCTTCAGCAACTTAGTGAGACCCTGTCTCCAAATAAAAAAAACACTGGGGATAAAGCTCAGTGGTAAAGCACTACTTGGCTCAGTCCCCAGTACAAAACAACGACAAAAAATTACTTCTCAAGTGGATCCTTATCTTGCAATCCCAACTGGAGACCATGCCTTTCTCTGATTACCACCATCCTTTAGCACAAAGCAACCACAGTCTCCATGGCCCCATGCTGCTATGGTCTGTCCACATGGCCACTGTGACCATGTCACATCTCTCTGCTTTCTCTCCAGTGGCTCTAGATGGTATCATAATACATCCCAGCACTTTCCTTGGCATGAAGACTGGCATGATTTGAACATGTCTCCCAAGGCTGCATGAGTTGGAATTGAATTCCCATTGTGAGATATAAGAAGGTGGAAACTGAATCTAACCTTGATGTCTGGGGATGGGGCCTTAGGATGAGATAAGATCATCCGAATGGAGCCCTCCTGATTCTAGCCTTATGGCTTAATTAAAAGGGGAAGAGAGACCAGACATATACAAGTATATGTACACTCCCTGTGTCTTGCCCTGTGATGTCCTGCACCACCTCAGGACTCTACCAAATAGGCCATTGTGTTTAGCTTTTTGTCACTGTGACCAGTGTACCTGCCAAGAACAACTTGGAAAAGGAAAAGTTAATTTTGAGCTTAAGGTTCCAGTTCTCAGTCCATGGTTGGCCAATTTCATTGCTATGGGCCTGAGTTGAGGCAGAACAGCATGGAAGAGGGGCATGATGGAGGAAAGCAGCTCAGCCCATGGCAGTTGGGAATCAGAGAGAAAGGGGAGAGAGAGGAGAGTTCTGTGGGCCCAGGGAAAAAAATAAACCTTCCAAGACATACTCCCAGAGACCTACTTCCTCCAATTGGGTCCCACCTTCTAGCTGCCCATTCCTGAAGTCAAGAGCCCTTGTGATCCAATCATTGCCTAAAAACCCCACCTCTGACCCATGGTGCATGGAGAACCATGCTTTGAACACATGAGTTTTTAGAGGACATTCCAGATGCAAACCGTGACTGTCATCATCAGATGTAGCTCCTTGGCTTGGTCCTCCAGAATGAACCTTTTTTTTCTGTAACCCATCCTTTCTGTGATGTCATGTTATGGGCAATAGAAAATGGACTAATGCAAAGGCACTTTGGGACCCAGCCTCTCTCAACCCTCAGTGCACCCTGCAACCATTTCCAGGATTATCTCCTGTGCTCCTGGCCCGCTGGCTGCTCTGCTCTTCTCTTAGCTTGTCCCTTTGAGCTTTCTCATATGCTGTTCCTTCTACCTGTCACTAGTTTCCTCTGTCTTTAGTGGAAAAACTTATGTTCCTTGCTGAAGACCCAGCTTAAATGCAACTTCTATGTGATACTTCACTGGTGACGCCTTGACTGAATTCTTCCCCACATCTCTCTAGTATTGTACCAGCATGTATAACAGCCGCCACTTCATAGCTGTGGGTTCTGCCTTCATGGATTTGACTAAAGGCAGATAGAAAATATTAGGGAAAATTGCTTTCAAGCACTTTGCCTAGCAAACACGAAGCCCCAAGTTCAGTCCCCAGCACTGAGAAAAAATATTTTCTTTTGTACTAAATAAATACAGATTTCTTTTTCTTTTTCCCTAAACAGTAGTATATAACCACCATTTACATAACATTTGCATTGTATATGGTGTTTTAAGTAATGTAGAGATGATTTAAAATATACAGAGGTTATATACAAGTACAACCCCATTTTATATAAGGTATTTGAGCATCCGTGGATTTCAATATCCATGGGGGTCCTGGAACCAGCCCTTTCAGATATTGAGGGACCATATTAGCATCTGCTTCCATGCTCCTAGCCCCCATCTTGCTGCCTCTTAGGCACGCTAATATTTTCTATTGTAGTTCATTCTGAATTTTTAAAGATCATGCTAGTCCATCCATTAACATCATTTTACTACAGTTAAAAAAAAAAACATGGCTAGGTGGTAGGGACTAAGTCCTTAATTATCTCTCCATTTCCCAGAGCTTAATATAGTAATAAATGTTTACTTAAATAAATGAGTAAATAAATGAGGGAATGATTATTTAAATGGTGGTGAAAGTATCACTTGAATGAATAAGCAAATACATTGATGAGTGAATAAGTGGATGAATGAGCTGGTGAGTGAATAAAGTGGCTGGTGTGTTGTGGGGACCAGCAGCATCAGCCAGTGGGTTCCCTGGCTCTTGCACCCTTAGTGTAGGGCTTCTCCAACTGGGATTCCTGGATGTCCACCATCAGACTCTTCGAGAGGTTAATAAAAATATAGACCCTATTATTCACCTCAGACCTACACATCCAACTTTCTGGGTGAAGTACAGGAGCCTCCATTGTCTAAAGCTGTCCAGATGATTCTGAAGTGTGCTGACTTCTGAACAAACTGTTCCAGGACCTCCCTGAAAAACCAGTGGAGGGTGGCAAGAGGAGCAAGGTGGCCATAACAAAGGTAAAAGCCTCACTGTTCCTTCCTGCCCCACCACAGAGGGAAAGGGACTTCCTGTGAGCCTGCCCATCCTTCACCACATCCCCTAGCCAGCAGTGAGGAGGGGCAATAGAGACCCATCCTGCACTGCAGGAGAGCAGAAGACTGTGGTTTCCATGGCAACATATTAAAAGATAGGAAGCCACTTCCAGTGTTCTCATCTGGAAAGGGGTCAAACTTTAGGGCAGAAATGGGAAGGGGAAATCACTCCCCTGCTCCCCACATCTTCACAGCTAACAAAGACACACACAGCTATATGTTACAAAGCTCTTTCATAGGCTGTAACTCCTAGAGAACTCACAGGGAAACTAGGAAGTGGTATTCCCATTTTACAGATCTGAAAATTGGGGCTAGAGTCACCTGCAAAGCCAGTTGGTGGCAGAGCTGGTATTGGAATCAGATTTGCTGATTTCCAAGCCTGTGCTGATACTTCTCTGATCGTTGCCTGCCTTGGGGAGGTAACAAAGGAGGACTCCAGAATCCCACTAGTGTGGGGAGATGGGAGTATATACATTGACCCACTAAACCTGGTGCCTATCTAGGAAGGCTCACAAGCACAAAAGCTTCCAGAATATGCCCATGCATACACACTGTAGCACATGTATATACATCCAAAGAAAGTATACCCACAACGGCCTCATATGCAAACCCCTGTCCCCCCTGAATGCCCTCACGTTCATATCCAGATATACAAACAGCTGTGTATATATCAGCAGGCACATACCTGCCCATATGTGGAAACAGACATAGAATTATCCTAATGACTTTCATCCTTTTTTTAAAAAAGTTTTTAGTTTTAGATGAACATAATACCTTTATTTTATTTATTTATTTTTATGTGGTGCTGAGGATCATATATGTGAGGCAAGCGCTATGCCACTGAACTGCAACCCCAGACCTTCTTTTGTCATATGACTTTGTGTAGCTCCTTTTTCTCTGAGAGGGGCATCTCTTCCCCCAGCCTCTGAGTCTGGCCCTGGCCACGTGCCCTGCTCTGGCCAATGCAACATTAGCAAACACGTTGAAAATAGAACCTTGAAAAAGTGATCCTGTGGTTCTGCTTCTCTTCTTCTTCTTTTTTTTTTTTATTTACTTATTGATTCATTGAGCACAAATGGAGTACAGCTATTGTTTCTCTGGTTGTACACAAAGTAGAGTCACACCATCTGTGCATTCATACATGTACACAGGGCAATGATGTCTGTCACACATTCTGTTATTATTCTTACCCTCCCACCCTGACCCCACCCCTCCCT
>JAJEJO010050765.1:0-75960 GCA_020662805.1 Glaucomys volans | reverse complement strand
ATTCATCATCATTCACTTATCAGAGAGACCATTCGGCCTTTGGATTTAGTATTATTCAGCCACAAAGAAGAATAAAATTATGGCATGTGTAGGTAAATGGATGATGTTGGAGACGGTTATGCTAAGTGAGATCAGCCAATCCCAAAAATCTGCTTCTCTTCTGATCCTTGCCTTCCTTGTGTGAGATCCTGCCTAGGGTGTTAGAGGAGGGGATACAAGGTACAGAACCATGTTACTTCATGGGCCCCAGGCAGGCAATCCTGAATTGGCCAACCTGTAGCCAACCATCAGAAGGGTAAGACCGACTAAAATGAGAACTGCACAGTACAGCCCTGTTGACTCATGAGCCAAATTCAAACCTATTGCAATGTGGCACTGAGGGTTTCTGTTTAATGTTATACAACAGCATTTTACCAATTGATAACTGATACTCACATACACCAATGGGGAATTTGTCCTGGGAAGGGGCCTAAGCAATGTATTCATCAGGCCATGTGGTTTTGTAAGACTTGTAAAAGTGATATTCTCTTTTAAATAACAGCTTTGTTGAACTATATCTCATAATACCACAAGATTCACTTCATTAAGTGTACAATGCAATGGTTTTTAGTATATTCAGTTATACAACCCTCACCATCATTTAATTCCAGAATTTTTTTCATCATCCCAAAAAGAAACCCTATACTCATTAGTAGTTACTCCCCACTCTCTTCTCTCCAGCCCCTGGCAGCTGGTAATCCACATACTGACTCAAAAGATTTTGCTATTCAAGGCATTTTATATAAATGGAATCATACAATACGTTGCCTCTTGGTCTCACTACTTTCACTTAGCATAATGTTTTCAAGGTTCATCCATGTGGTAGCAGCTGTTACCACTTCATTTCTTTTTATGGATGAATAATATATCATCTTAGGTATATGCCACATTTTGTTTATCCATTCACAGATGATGGACATTTGGGAAAAGCAATACACTTTCACCTCAGTCAGGACTGAAAACTAATTCTACTCTGATGTCTTTCCTGTCACACTTGCCTTGTGATAACTGGCATTTGGGGGAAGTTGTTTCGGGGTAGGTTTAATGTGGCACCTTGCTTTTTTTTTCTTTTGTGATGGAAAACTACAAAATAGTTTCTCACAATTCCTTGCCTGAGGGACCCAGACCTGAAGTTCTGCTACAAGCAGCAAGCACATGTATAAAGTCACACATCTTATATGTTCCAACTCTTGGTAAAAACAAATGTCACTGAACCATACCAGAGGAGAGACCCATTTATCATTCTTTTATCTCCATAGAAAATATAAAAATTGCAAAAAAGTTGGAAATGCATTTCAGAAGCTATCAGAAAGTTAATACATTCATTATTTTCTTGGTTTTGTGATGTGTCTTATACTTGCCAGCTTTGTATAATCTTGAAACATTGTGATTTTTAAAAAAAAAAAACCTGAATATTCATGTGTATCTAAATTTGCATTGATACTTCTGAAGTCTTTTTCTTAAAGGGAGTCCCCCAAATTGTATAAACTTGATCTCCCTTCCCTACGAAATGCAGATCCATCCTGATACACACACCAGTGCTTAAGACCACTGTATATACACACAAGAGCAGGCTCTCTCCAGTGTCAGCATGAGAAGAATCAGCTCTGCTCTTCTGAGTTAAGAGACTTCTTTTGTCACACATATGAGCCCCAGGACAACTTGGAGACACCCCCCTCCCAATTCATTTTTGACAAGGCAGTTGCTTTTGCTTATAGTTCAGCTTTGCTCTTCTCACCCTGGACCCCAGATACTTCTTGCCCTTTAAAGCCCAGCCTTTCCATTCCCTTCTTCCTGACTTCTGGAAATCTCCAGCAGCCTCGTCTGTCTCCTGTGAAAACTCATCAACTTGTCTACACCCAGGCATGTAGCATGGAGAAATAACTTCCCCTGGGTAGATTTGGAAGCAGGCCTTAACCCCTAGGAAGAAACTGCTGATTGTGAAATTTTAACATGGTGACAAATGGAAATAATTGGGGGATCTGCAGTCATTTTTGTCCATTTTCTTCTGCTTTAAGAATACCACAAACTGGATAATTTATACAGAAATTTATTTTTTATAGTCTTGGAGGCTAGTAAGTCCAAGGTCAATGACCACAGCTAGTGAGGGTTTTCTGATGGTTGGGGACTCTCCAAGGAGGGTCAGGTCCCAAGCACAGTTCTCTTTCCCACTCTTTTCCTGTAGTGCTGAGGATGGAATCCAGGGCCTCACACATGCTAGGAAGTACTGAGCCACTGAGCTCCAACCCCAGCCCTCTCCTCTTCTTGATTTCTACGAGTTTAGGGCCCCACTTTATGACTTCATTTAAATGAGGCCCATTTTAGGGGACTGTGATTCTCTGTGTCTCTCTGTCATGTTTCCTTCTCCTGTGTCCCACCTCCACTATCATTGGATTATGTTTCCATCCTCTTTAATACCCCATAATGGGAATTAAATGTCAACATGAGCTTTGGTAGGGACATTCAAACCATAGAAACAGTCTTTTTACCTCCCAGAGGTGTGAGGGCTCTCCTCTGCCTTTTTTTCTCCCTATGTGTATTTTTACCTGTCTTACTCCTCTCCGCTTCTCATCCTGTTTCTGCTTGTCCTCTATATCAGAAATCAGCAAGCTTTTTTCATAAAGATATGGATCATAAGTATTTTAGATTTTGGAAGACACATAGAGTCCTTGTTGCAACTCCCCAACTCAGCCATTGAGTGAAATCAGCCCCAGACAACGCTAAAAGGAATGAGCATGGCTATATTCCAGTGGAACTTTATTAGCAAGAATAGGCAGCAGGCAGGAATTGGCCCATAGGCTCTAGCTTACTGACCCCTTTTCTAGAGTGTCAGCTGCGTGACAACACAGCCTGATTCTTCACTTATCATGGAATCTGCAGGGCTCAAGAGTGTGCCTGAAATGGATTGGGTGCTCACCCATACTAAGGGGCTATAACTCTTCCATTCTGTCATCCTGTTTTCTTCTATTTTTGTCCCCTCTGTCTGTGAAACTTCAGCCTTTCCCAAAAGGCTGGGAAGAGAATTAAGGTGGAGTGTCTAGGGGCACCCAGAAAGAACAGAACTGGCATCTCTACCAGCTAGACTGGATCCCGAGAATACCCACGCACCCCTGTCCCTTCCTTTCATTTGTCCATTCACTTTTGTCAGTAGTGAAAATGTCATTTGAGGGTTCCTTTGTGCAATCATCTCATCCTCAGAGTGGGAGTGGTATTAACTTCTGGACTTCGATACTCGGTCCAGTTGGCCCTCTATATCTGTGGGTTTCATGTTACAGATTCAAACAACAGCAGATTAAAAATATCTGGAAAAATAGTTGCATCTGTACTAAGCCTCTGTAGACCTTTTTCCTTGTCATTCCCTAAATAGTAGAGCAAAACAATTATTTATATAGCATTTAATTGCATTAGGTATTATAAATTTTCTAGAGATGATTTAAAGTATATAGGAGCATTGCATCAGTTATGCACAAATACTATATCACATTACCTACAGGACTTGAGAATCCACAGATTTGGGTATCCGTGGGGTTCCTGAGACAACAGTACTTACTGAGTGCCAACACTGCCCGCAAGGGCTTTCCCTTGTAGTTCAACAGGGAAACAAAAGTAACACTGGCACAGGTAATGAAAACACAGAAAACACCAAACATTGTTAATGAACAAATGGATGATTGGTTGAGCATGTTTAAAAAAAAGGAAGGATTGGTTCCATCAGCAGCAACCAGGCACATTTTGCAAGAGGAAAATGTGGGGATCAAGGCCTCAGGACAAGGCAACCTAGTACCTCTCAACAAAGAGAGGCGTTGGAGAGTGACCATGGGAAACCCAGGATGGCTTGGAGCTGTCCTAGATCTGTCCTAGATCAGGTGGCTGTGCAAAGGTGTGGGGCACCACTCACTTTAGAGATAGGGACACTGAGGCTCAGTGACAACGTTGACTCTGTCAGAAGGTATCAGCAGGAGTCCAAAGTGAAATTTCCAGTACTTCAGAGAAGATAATGTGACATTAATGTGTATTGTTGATTTTAGCAACAACCCCAGGGAGGGAAGTTGCTTGGAACTTGGGGTTCTTGGGGTGCCTAGCCAGATTCCTCTCTCAGAAGCCCTCATCAGAGCTCTGAAGTCACCAAGACAAGGGTTTCATTTTTCTTTAATGCTGATCAACACCAGTCTTTGCTGATTCGTATAATGATTGTTAAAAATGAATGTTTTCAGAGGTGAAATTAGTGACTTGTTCGACAGCTTAATGGGTGCTAGAAATAGGCAGTTGGTGAAATTAGTGGGATTCAGAATATGTGACTTGGTTAGAATACTTTAGAGACCCTCCCTTCCTTGGCATGAACAAGGTGTAAGAATCCAGTAAGCCCAATCAGTGGCATGTAATGGACCTGCATCCAGCCATTGGCTAAGAGTGATTCTGATCACCTGATCTGACCTGTGACTTTTACGGAATGTGACTCTGGAGTATTCTATTTCTGCCTTGCATTTAATTGAATTTAATAACATGTTGCATGTCCTGTTTGGGGACAGCTAGCTCATAATAGTTGCTTAATAAATATCTTTGTAGGGACAGAATTCTGTCCCTGATCTAGTTGTACAATAACCTGGTAGTGAGATTGTGGGGAACCAGCAAATCCTCCCTTAATCTTATTGCTGGCTCCTACACAAGCCACCAGAAAAAGCCTAGAGCTGGGCCTTTCAATTTGTCTTTGGTCTCTTTGATTACAAAGACAGTCACCAGGTCTCCTAACTCCCAGGCACATGTAGTTGGGAGGGGCTGAGAGGCAGCCCTGCCACTTTCCAGAAGATGTCTTCCTTTCAGCTCCCCCATTGAACCTATAGCCAGAAGCCATCAGCCTAGCAAATACGATGGTTGGGAGAACCAGATGGGTGGCTACTGCTTCCAGAATTTCATTAAAGATAAAGATAGGTTTCTGGAGCCATCAAAGTATTTTCCAGAGCTTCCCCTCCATGACCCAAACCCCTGATCCTGGTCTCCCTCTCTGTTCCATGGTTTTTCTTGGAATTTCCTCCTTGTAAAGACTGTTTGAGTCTGGAAGGCAAGAAGACCAGAGGGGAGGGGAAGGAATAAATCCACTTCTCGCCAACATACCCTGCCCTTCTCTGCTGGACCAGTATAGGAGGCCATGGTGGAGAAAGCCCTATGGCTGGACACTCTAAGAAAACAGGCTTGGGTGGGTGGGTGGACTTTGGGAAGATGTACACTTCCTATAAATTCTTTCACTCCAAGACTCAGTGGGCCTGGCAGAATCACCAAGGACTGGGCTGTAGCGTACAAGTTGGCCTTCTGACAGACTGGTGAACCTCAAGCTGTCTATTGGAATAGTCCCCTAATGCCTTCCAAACTGCATGGACAGTGTCACCTGCTGTGTCACCCATCTGGTTTGAACTGTGGCCCAGTTGGGTTTGGGCTGGACAGCTGCCCTTAGTCTCCTTCAGTGGTAGTGCGAATCCCCAGAGCTAAGCAGGAGTCAGTACTATGTCCCTGAACCTCCGTAAAGGAACTAAATAAACCTCTCTTCTTTTTAAGTTACCCAGCCTTGGATGGAATAATATAGCATTTATCACCACTGTAATAAAAACATTTTTGGTACAGCTTTGATTTGTGTCCCTGCCCCAACTAGACTACAAACTCCACTAGCAGTGACAAGTCTATCCTATCACTTTATGCTCAGATACATAGTAGGTGCTCAATAAATATTGGTTAAATCACTGAATCTTGTATGGGAAACAGATGGAATGGACAAGTTGTTTTCACATACCATCTTTGCCACATTGATGAAGCCACCAGTTTCTTTTCTCTCTTGAGTTTCCTTCCCTGCACGTAGGTAACAAGGCCCTACAGGATACCGTGAGGGCCAACAGAGACCTTGAACCAATTGAGCTTCCAAAAAGACTGAGCGAGAGGCAGTGACACTGTATTGAAGTTCTGGGGGTCTTCTCAGACCTGCCTGAGAGTCAGGGAAGCATGGATTAGTATTTATTGAGCAAATACTGTGCCTTGCACTTGGTTGGTCAGTGTTATCAAATATCCCTATGTTTTCCTGGGTCCTGCCCTGCTCCCTGGAGCTGTTACGGACCTGGCTGTGCTCTCTGTTGGGCCTTCATTATTCAGGCAACAAACCCTATGTCAGGGCCACCTTTATCTTTTTTTTTTTTTTTTTGGTGGGGAGGGTACTTGGGATTGAACTAAGGGGCACTCAACCACTGAGCCATATCCTTAGCCCTATTTTGTGTTTTATTTAGAGACAGGTCTCACTGAGTTGCTTAGTACCTCTCTTTTGTTGAGTCTGGCTTTGAACTTGCAATTCTCCTGCCTCAGCCTCCTGAGCTGCTGGGATTACAGGTGTGCACCCCTGTGCTAGGCTATCTTTAATAATATCATTTACTATGCACAAACAAGCACAGTGGTTCCAGTATGCCTTCAAGGTAAGGGCCATTGTTATTGCCATCTCACAAATGGAGAAACAGGATAAAAGAGAGAAGGTCAATTGCCCAAAGACATACATCTCAAAATTAGCAAGATTGAGATACAAGCCCAGGTACATCTGACACCAAAGGCCAGACATCTTGCCTTTCCCTGGAGCAGGCCATGTTTCCAGATGGCCAGAGGAAGACCAAAGAGCTTGGAATCTCGATTGTTTCTTGGAACTCAGGGTCCATGTGCAGAATGAAAATCCACAGAACAATAAGTAAAGAAGTCCATTACTGGCAGGGAGTTGTCAGAATGCACTTGAGCCAAAACATTACTGCCATAGCAACGTGGTAACATACAGCACAAACCCATTCCAGGAAACCATCGTCTGAGAAGCTGGTCCTGGGCCAGAGAGTGAACTGGGGGTTAGCCTCCCCAGTCTTATCCCCAGGAGGACCAAAAAATGTTGGCATATGATTCTCATTTTACAAAGAAGGAAAGAGATCAAAAGAGAGGAAGTGACCTGCCTAGGATCATGTAGCTGATCTGTGACTGAATCATGATTCAGTGTTCAGTCTGAATCGATATTCTGTCTAGTTGCCATGTTGTCCCCTTTCAGAAAGAGAATGTTTTAATTTATTTAAAGAGGCTCCTTTGCTATGACTGAAGTGCAGTTATATTACTTGAACTGATTAAACCTCAATTTTATTGCTGTGATTGGAAGACAGGGAAATTGATGAATAGTCACTCCTTGACCACAGTTGCTCCTGCCAGATGATGTCTGCATCCTGTTGTTTAACTTTTGTCTCTTTCCAATCATTTCCTTGCATCTGTTATCTTGGTGCTACTCTACTAACTGCTCTGCAAAGTGGGTTCTAGTCATAGCCTCATTTTACAGATAAGGAAACTGAGGCTCAAAGCTCAAGCACTTTCACAAGTTAACATAGCTAGGAAGTTATGAAAATTGGATGGAAACCCAACTGGAATCCAGAACCCATTCTTTTAACTACTGCACTCAATTGTATTAAGTGCTTTGTAGTCATTACTTCATTTAATCCTCATGATGCTCTTACAGCACAGGAACATCTATTCTTTTCTATAGTTAAAGCAATGGAAACTGGGAGAGGAAGGCATTGTCCTGGATGCTTGGCAAACACTGTCTGTCCCAGGTAAGACTTGTAGACACAGCACTGACTTCTCATGGAATAATGACAGCTTTATTCTTCCATCACATGTACTGAGATCGTCTCCTTGTCCTGGGGCTGGACACGGTGTGCATTGTGAAGACACCTGTGGAAGCCGCCTAGCTTGCCCCGGATCTGGGATGGGAAGGCTTCAGCAACTTAGCAGGTCATTTGGTTTGCCTGGTCTAGAAACTTCTCAGCCATTAGCTAGATATTGGGGGAAAGACCATTACCATTCTGCCATGGTGCACTTATCAGATCCTTGCTTCCTCCACCCAATAGAAATGATTCCTCATCTTGCAGAGGAAGAAACTGAGGCTAAAAGAGGAAAACTCACCTCAAGTTTTGACAGATAGTTGGTGTGGGAGCAGGGATCCCAATCCTGGCCTGTTTGGTGAGCTAGCTTCTTCCTCTGCTCCAAACTTCCCAAATCTTGAGGCCCTCTTCATGAGGGACTCTGAACATGTGAAAAGTCAAATCACAGTTCTGTACTGGGAACCTTTCTCTTTTTTCTTGCTCCTCAGTGCTCCCCTGGCCCAGTGCCAGGTTGGGGCTCCATCATGCCCATGTGACCACCATGGCTGGGTTCTTGGTTTGTAGCCCAGACCACACAAGCCTTGCCCTTTTCCTGGCCTTTGTTTCTGAGATGAGACCTCAGGGAAAGCTAAGAAGATAAATAAGACCAGGCGCCAGAGAGTTGAAAGGCACAGAACTCTTGCCAAGGAAAATGTCAGAATTTACAGGGAGAAACAGCCTCACACAACGCCTAAATTCCCACTCCTTATCTTTGCTTCTGTCAGACTCGTTCCCTGTCTCCCCAAGGGATTCCTGTCTGTAAACTCATGGAACATGTATTGAGTATCTACTATGTACCAGGAAATGTGCTCCCTGGCACTATTGTGAGACATATGCTATGAACACTTCCAGTTTGTAGAGGGGGAAACTGAGGCTTTTCCAAGGTAGCAACTGCAAAGGGTCTGTGCCACGATGTGAACCCAGATCTATTTGACTTTCTGGGACTTTTTTTCTATGGCAGTAAAAGGTAGAAACAGATGAAAGACTGGGGGACCTGTGGGCTGATGGGCTTCTGATGCTTCTGCAAGCCTTGCTGAAAAATGCTTCCTCTTGTATTTTTTCAGCATGATGTACCTTACTGCAAAGAGATCGTTCCTTTTGAATCATCTGCTTTTCTCTCTTATGAACATTTATAGAACTATCTTATTTCATAACAACTTTTTAAAAAAAAATTTTAGTTGATGGACCTTTTATTTATTTGTTTGTTTATTTATTTATCTGTGGTGCTGAGAATCAAACCCAGTGCCTTATGCATGCTGGGCAACTTCTCTACCACTGAGCCACAGCCCCAGCCCAACAGGCAAGTTTTTGAAATCTTGGAAGCGAATTCTATTATATGCTCCTAAGATTCCATGTATAGAAAAACTGTTACAATTCTTTTAGGAATTAAAGAGTTTTCACTCTGTTTAAGAGATGTAGTGATATGGAGAATAAACAAAACAAAAAAAAACAAAAACCCAGCTGGCCAGAGAATTTAATTTGAACTTAGTTCTTATTCTGACAAAACTATGTGACCTTGGGCTAGTTACTTTCCTTCTTTGAGCTTCATACATAAAATAAGAAAGTTGAAACATGATTTCTGAGATTCATTCTACTCATCCCTGATAGTCTGTTCCTTGAAATTCAATGACTTGTATATTGTGCTTAAAATAAGATGACTCTTGTCCATCCACTGGCAACTATTTAAGTAAGTTGTAGTCATATAGTGGAATACTATTCAGCAATAAGAAAGAATTACAGATAAATGCAACAATAGGGCTGAATCTCAAAATCTTTATTGTTTTTTAAAATATTTTTTAGTTGTTAGTGGACCTTTATTTTATTTATTTATATGTGGTGCTGAGAATGGAAACCAGTGCCTCACGCATGCTAGGCAAGTGCTCTATCCCAAGCCACAACCCCAGCCTGTCAAAATCATTATTGATGAGTGAGAGAAACTAGACACAAAAGACTACCGACTGACTGATTCTATTATACAAAGTTCAAAAACAGGCAAAATATAACTATAGTGATAAAAGTTGGAGAGTGACTGCTTTGTGTAAGGTGGGATGGGGTTTTCGTTATTGACTAGAAAGTTGCCCAGCAAACTTTTTGGGGAAATGGGGATATTGTACTCTTTGATTTGGGTGGGGGTTACAGTAACATGAATAGGCAAAAAGTAATCTATTAAGCATTTTATTATACTTTAATTATAACTCAAATACTATTAACATAGAAATCCTAATATTTGAGTGTGTACATGTATATGTATTGTTGTTTCCAGAATTATGAACAATAAAAACCATTAGGAAATCTCCAGATGCCAAGTTTTCACAAAACAATTTACTAAGTCTACCCCTTGGGGGTGATCCTGCTTTGAAAGGAAGAGAAATGAACTGGTCCCTTTTGATAAGAACTAATTTTTGAGTGACCAAGCTTTGGAAAATGCTCTCTTGTCCATGAGACAAGGATTGGAGGAAGTGTTTAAGGCCCAGGGGAGTGCTGACTTTGCCACATGGAATAGAGACAGGCAGGGATGCGCTGGCAGCCCCCACTGGCTGGGAGGTCTGTGGTTTGGATTTGGTAGCACCACCGCCCAGCCTTGCCTTCCTCAGCACAGCTAACAGCCCTTAAGGGAAGCAGGGAGACGTGTCTCACGTATCCAGTCTCAGGCCCTGTCTAGCCTTGGCCACCTGGAACCATCTGCCCATTGCTCTTGGACTGAGCACCACCCTGTATCCACCACCAGCCCCTCTGAAGTCCTTGTCAGTGATGCCAGGTTCCAAGTAGGGCTCCTTACCTACTTACCAGCATTCTAAACAAAGAACAGAGCTTACTGGCAAAGTCTGCGCTTCAGCCAAGTCAGCTTTCTAAGGAAAGCACATCCGGATGGGGATACTAAAGGGCACTCAAAAGACCTGAGGATCTGGCACTTGTAGCATACAACTGAGAGGAAGTAAGTGAGCCTTTGTAGTGGCAGTTGCTGGAACTGGGGACAGAACAGAAACTAATAGCACAGGGTAAAGAGGTCCCTGAGGATAAATGGGCAGGTTAAGCCTGACCCTGTAGTACACTGATGAACCTATGATAGCTGCTCCCCAGAGATGGCCGGATCTGCAGATACAAAATCATTCCAGAAAAGAGAGGAGAAACCTCCCCCATTTGTCAAGTGCCTACTGTGTGCTGCTATTCACAGCCTGTGTGAAGGCTCTTAATCTTATTACCATTACATGAGTGTATCCATGTTTTAGAGAGGAGGAAGCTGAGACTCAGAGAGGGAAGGCAACTTGAACAATATCACACAACTAACAGAAGACAGAACTGGATTCAGACTCAGGTCTGTCTGACTTAAAATCGATGTTCTTTTCTCCCATGGAGATGTGAACATCCCAGGTTTGTTTCTCATTTGATGTTTTTGAAAAGCCCCATTAAAGCAGAGTGCTGGGTTAGATGAACCCTGTGCTCAATTCTCAGGTCCATAGATTTATGTAGTAGATGCTGGAAAGGGGGATAGGTGAATGGGTGGCACCTTAAGACACATGGCCAGGGTCAGTGTGCATGAATATTGAAAGGAAAGCAGAATGATGTGGCAAGTTGGAGAGAGTAGATGGTGTGTCACCACTGCCCAAGTCACTACAGGAATGCTTGATGCTACTCCAACCACCTACCTGGGTCAACCTAAACCTTCCTGTGGTCCAGAGATTAAAGAGCCTCAAGGACCCAGGTGTTCTGCCAGCATCTGGCTAAGTACTTTTGGTATTGTTGCCGTAGAGACTAAGGATTCTTAGTTTATCCTGGTACCTAAAAGTGTTGAATCTGCCTTAGGCAGGACTCACATTTATGCTGCTAGATTGTTTCTTATGCAGGAAGAAAACTATTACTATTTCTTCATGACCTATGATAAGAATTCAGAAAAGCCTGGACAGTAGGCATTTTGACCGTTGGGGAAGATAAGATGCCCATCCTTCAGCTATGAGCCTGGCTGCTAGGAGCTCACAGAAGCACCTCTGCTCACAGAATTGCCCTCAGTTGATAGGACCCTCCATAGTTGGCTACATCCTTCCAAGAGCATCCCAGAGTCTGTGATAGACATGAGGGTATAGAATGCTACCCAAGCCCCCCATCTCAGCTAGAGGCAGGAACAACTTCATGGGGTGATTACTTCCATAGCACCTGATGGATCAGGCCAAGGTTAGACTTAGGATAGGCCACACCCTCCCTAAATTCTTTCCTCTTCCCTATTCCTGTCCTGCTTTTGTCACCACTCATTCAATAAATGGCATGCACCCAATGCCCTGTGTACCTAAAGCCCAGAGACACCCACATTTCATTTTGCAAAAGAGGAAACTGAGGCTTAAATAGCATATGCCATGCTTGGTCTATCCCCAAAGTTCAAGCTCTTTCTGCCCCTTCATCCTGGACAGAAGGGACAGCAGACAGGTCAGGAAAAGATATCCAGAGTATGTGCAGGGATGGGCAGTTTGACTCCCCCTGCTGCAGCCACTGCCTCCCCAGACAGAGAGCTCTGTGGCCTTCATCCCCAGGTGAGTCATCTTCCATGCTGTGCAGAGAATCCTTGGAGCTCAGACTGGGCTGGCGCCTGACACTTGGAATGAGATTTCTCAGAAGCTCAATTGTACTCTGCTCAGGGGAGTAGGGGCTGTGGGGGTGGCACTTCCTCTCTCCCAGTGCCTCCAGGAGCTGGAGAGGGCCAGGTGCTCTGCTTCCAGCTGCATCTCTCCTGGGGACAAAACTTCCAAGATGTTTTTAGGAAAAATGAGGCACATGAGAAAGCTCAGATACTGGGAGCTAAGCTAACTCAGCCACCAAAGTGGCATAGTAGGGCCAGAGGTGTCACAATGTCTAGGAACATGTGGTGAAGGTCAGTCCCTCCCGTGGCTCCCAGTGCCCTAGAACATCAGAGTCCTGAATTACCAGTTCTTCTGATTGTGCTTTAGACATCTACCCTTCTGTCATTGCCTCTGTACTTGTGTTTTCAATTTTTAATAGTGAAGTAAAATTTATTTACACTGAGATGCACTAATCTTACATGTACAAATTGGTGTGCATATTTATGTATTTTGATAGATGTAATCACAATTCTCAGTATATAGGACATTTCTAACACCCCAGAAAGATTTCTGTTTCTTTCTAGTTAAACCATGAGGCACTCACTGTCCTGATTTCTAGCTCCATGAATTAGATGTACCTCTTTTTCTACATAATATAAATGGAATCACACAATATGTTCTTTTTGAGGTCTGGCTTCAGGTCTGTGGATATAGCTCAGTGGTAAAGCGCTTGCCTAGCATACATGAGGCCCTCGATTCAGTCCTGTGTCTGAGGGTTGGGCCCGGCTTCTTTCACTCAACATTGTATCTGTGAAATTTGTCCACCTTGGGTCTGTAGCAGTGTCCTGTTCCCTCTCATTAGAGTGGTATCCCATTGTATGAGTCCAACACCATTTGTTGATTCAAACAACTTGGGTTGTTTCCATGTTTGGTTTAATGAATGGGGCTGATATGAGCATTCTTGAACAAGCCTTTCTGTGGATGTACTTTTCACTTCTTGTTGATTAATAACCAGAAGTGGAATGGAGGGTTGTTAGGTGGGCATTGTTTAACTTTGTAGGAAACTAGCTATCTGTTCTCTAAAGTGAGCCTACCATTTTCTGCTTCCATCATAGATGTTTGACACTGGACATGCTTTATAGCCTCACAAATATTTGGCTTTCTGGTGATTTTAATTTTAGAAATGATATTTTGCTGATGATTTATGAAGTTGAGCACTTTTTCAGTTACTCTTGGGTCATAAGTGTATATTATTCTATGAAGCATCTGTTCAAGTCTTCAGCTCGTTTAAAAATAGTTTTATGATTTATTTGTTGTTAACTATTTTTCCATTTGTGAGTAGAAGTAAAATATTCTAGAAATCATCCTTTCTTAAAGAGGAATGATTAAAAATTAACTCGTTTGTGCTGCTGGGATACATATAATGTAGTTTCAAGGTGGGATTTTCTTGCTCTGTTAGATAGTGTCTCTTTCTAGATGTTCAGTTATTGGAAGATGGAACCTTACCAGGAAATCAGCTTCCTGAGGATGGAAATCATGGTGCATCCTTGATCAGTACTATTTCAGCTTAAGACTACACTGGATTCATATTGCCTTTATTTCTTTCTAACTCGTTGATTGAACATATTAAAATCAAGTAATTAAATATATAAAACCAGGATCAGAAGATTCAAGATGGCAGGCTAGAGGAAGGCTGCATTCCTACTTGCTCTGTGGATTCCTACTTGCTCGGGATTCAAACAGCAGGAATATGGCTCTCAACGAGATTTTATATTCAAATCACATTTAAGGGGTCCCCAGTGGCCGCTCCAGAACCAACTCTGCTGGGCTGGGCTCAGCCCGGCCGCAGGCAGCTACCACCTGGGAGCTCCAACCCCGCAGCTGCTTCGGAGTCACGGACCTGGGCCTGCGCCAGCCAGCAAGTGAGTGCAGAGTGCGGGTCCCCAGCAGTGGCTTCGGAGTCAGGACCTGCTTCGGAGTCACTGACCAGGCCTGAGTCCTGCACCTTGTTCCTGGTCTAGTCTCAGGCCGGCACCCATGCTGTCGCAGACCATCTAACAACAGCAGGTTATCTTAGCCCACAAACATTGATTATCCCTGACTTGGAGGCAGTGGGACAGCATCCTTCTTGGGACACAGCATTACCAAGCGCCTGACAGGCATCAGACTACTGATCAACAGGTTTGAATAGTACAATATAATTTTATGGCAGAACTTTCTTCCTCTTTTTTTTTTGTCTACTAGTAATATTACGATTATTCCTAATATACTTACTACATTCTCACTTCTGTCCTATTAATACCCTTATCATTCTATCATGCTCTAATATAGCAGTGTCCTTGGAGATCCATTCTCTTTTCTCATGCTAAAAACTTATTTCCTCTAATTCCGCTCTCACTATTCCTATGACATAGCAACTCTTTAGACTCACTTCCTATCTCATTAACATTATATTCTAAACCACTCAGCATTTTCTTTTTCCACTATTTGAAATTGAGGTCCTTATTGTAAACCTATCGATTATGCAGTAGATAATTTGCACTCATTTCTGTATACTATAATGCAGTTTATATCTAAATGGTTCTATATGGTTTAAGGATACATATTGTTTGTATGGAGTACTGCGAATAATAATCTCTTCAAAGTGAGGTATTGGAAATCTGCAGGGACACTGTAAGTCTTTACAGGGAAACTGCAATCCCTCAGACTCGCACTTCTAGAGGGGAAGATACACAAACAACATGAGAAAGCACAGGAAGAAAGTGTCCCAAACAAACCTAGATGATATATCAAGAGAACCCAAGGATAGCATGGTAGAAGGAATGACAGAAAGAGAGTTCAGAATGTTCATAATTAAAATGATCCGAGAAGAGAATGATGTGACGAGACAGCAAATTCAGGCTATGAATAATCAGCTAATAGAGCAATTGCAGGAAGCAAAAAATCATTTCAATAAAGAGATAGAAGTTCTAAGAAAAAAACAAACAGAAATCCTTGAAGGAAACAAGGAAATGAAGGAAACAATAAACCAAGTTAAAAACTCAATAGAAAGCATAATCAACAGAATGTATCACCTGGAAGACAACCTTAGACAATGAAGACAAAATATTTAATCTTGAAAACAAAGTCGAACAAACAGAGAAGATAGTTAGGAACCATGAACAAAACCTCCAAGAAATATGGGACATCATGAAAAGACCAAATTTAAGAGTTATTGGGATTGAGGAAGGCACAGAGATACAAACCAAGGGAATGAATAATCTGTTCAACAAAATAATATCAGAAAATTTCCCAAATATGACAAATGAGATGGAAAATCAATTCCAAGAGGCTTACAGGACACCAAACACACAGAATTACAACAGATCCACACCAAGGCACATTATAATGAAAATACCTAACATACAAAACAAAGATAGAATTTTAAAAGCAGTGAGAGAAAAGCATCAGATTACCTACAGGGGGAAACCAATACGGATATCAGCAGATTTCTCAGTCCAGACCCTAAAAGCAAGAAGGGCCTGGAACAACATATTTCAAGCTCTGAAAGAAAATGGATGTCAACCAAGAATCTTATACCTGGCAAAACTTACCTTCAGATTTGATGATGAAATAAAATCCTTCCATGATAAACAAAAGCTTAAAGAATTCACAAATAGAAAGCCTGCCCTACAGAACATTCTCAGCAAAATATTCCAAGAGGAAGATATGAAAAATAACAATGTTAGTCAACATGGGGAGGAATTACCCTAAAGAAATAGCCAATCAAAGGAGAAACAAAGTTAAGTTAAAAGCTCCCCAAAAAGCTAAAATGACAGGAAATACAAGTCATATCTCGATAATAACCCTGAAGTAAATGGCTTAAACTCATCGATCAAAAGACATAGACTGGCAGATTGGATTAAAAAGAAAGACCCAACAATATGCTGCCTTCAAGAGACTCATCTCATAGAAAAACATGCCCACAGACTCAAGATGAAAGGTTGGGAAAAAGCATACCATGCACATGGACTGAGTAAAAAAGCAGGGGTTTCCATCCTCATTTCAGATAAAGCAGACTTCAAGCCAAAGTTAGTCAGAAGGGGTAAAGAAAGACATTTCATACTGCTTAAAGGAAGTATAAATCAGCAAGACATAACAATCATAAATATTTACGCACCAAACAGTGGCGCATCCATGTACATCAATCAGATCCTTCTCAATTTCAGGAACCAAATACCAAAACACAATAATACTGGGGGACTTTAACACTCCTCTCTCACCATTGGACAGATCTTCCAAGCAAAAATTGAACAAAGAAACCATAGGACTCAATGACACAATTGCTAATTTAGACTTAACAGACATTATAGAATATTTCATCCATCAAAAAGAGAATACACTTTCTTCTCAGCAGCTCATGGTTCCTTCTCTAAAATAGACCATATGTTATGCCACAAAGCTACACTTAGCAAATAAAAAAACAGAGATACTACCTTGTGTACTATCAGATCATAATGGAATGAAATTAGATATCAATGATAAAGTTAAAAACAGAAGCTACTCCAACACCTGGAGATTAAATAACATGCTATTGAATGATACAGGGATAACAGAAGACATTAGGGGGGAAATTAAAAGATTTTTAGAGGTCAATGAGAACAAAGATACAACATATCAAAATCTCTGGGATACTATGAAAGCAGTGCTTAGAGGAAAATTCATAGCATCGAGTACATTCAACAAAAGAATGAAAAGTCAACAAATCAATGACCTTACATTACAGCTAAAAACCCTAGAAAAAGAGGAAGAGACCATCACCAAAAGTAGTAGAAGACAGTAAATAATTAAAATCAGAGCTGAAATCAATGAAATTGAAACAAAAGAAACAATTCAAAAAATTGACAAAACAAAAAGTTGGTTCTTTGAAAAAATAAAAACAAAATTGATAAACCCTTAGCCACGCTAATGAAAAGAAGGAGAGAGAAACTCCAAATTACTAAAATTCGTGATGGAAATGGAAATATTACAACAGACACTATTGAAATACAAAACATAATAAGAAGCTATTTTGAAAATTTATACTCCAACAAAATAGAAAACCTGGAAGACATCAACAGGTTCCTAGAGGCAGATGAGCCAGCCAAACTGAATCTGGAGGACATAGAAAACTTAAATAGATCAATTTCAAGCAATGAAATAGAAGAAGTCATTAAAAGCCTACCAACAAAGAAAAGCCCAGGACCGGATGGATTCACAGCCGAGTTCTACAAGACCTTCAAAGAGCTCATTCCAATACTCCTGAAAGCATTTCATGAAATAGGGAAGGAGGGAACCCTTCCAAACTCATTCTATGAAGCTAATATCACTCTGATACCAAAACCAGAGAAGGACACATTGAGGAAAGAAAATTTCAGACCAATATCCCTAATGAACATAGATGCAAAAATTCTTAACAAAATTTTAGCAAATCGCAGACAAAAGCATATTAAAAAGATAGTGCACCATGATCAAGTGGGTTTCATCCCGAGGATGCAAGGTTGGTTCAACATCGGGAAATCAATAAACGTAATTCACCACATCAACAGACTTAAAGTCAAGAACCACATGATTATTTCAATAGATGCGGAGAAAGCATTTGATAAAATACAGCACCCCTTCATGCTCAAAACACTAGAAAAAATAGGGATAGTGGGGACATTCCTTAACATTGTAAAGGCTATCTATGCTAAGCCCACAGCTAGCATCATTCTAAATGGAGAAAAATTGAAAGCATTCCCCCTGAGAACTGGAACAAGGCAGGGATGCCCTCTTTCGCCACTACTATTCAACGTTGTCCTTGAATCTCTAGCCTGAGCCATTAGACAGACCAAAGAAATTAGAGGAATACGAATAGGAAAAGAAGAGCTCAAACTATCCCTATTTGCTGATGACATGATTCTCTATTTAGAAGACCCTAAAAATTCCACCAGAAAACTTCTGGAACTCATAAATGAATTCAGTAAAGTAACAGGATATAAAATTAATGCTCATAAATCTAATGCATTTTTATTCGTAAGTGATGCATCCTCTGAGAGAGAAATTAGGAAAACTACCCCATTCACAATAACCTCAAAAAAAATAAAATACTTGGGAATCAATCTAACAAAAGAAGTGAAAGACCTGTACAATGAGAACTACAGAACACTAAAGAAAGAAATTAAGGAAAGTCTGAGAAGATGGAAGGATCTCCCATGTTCTTGGATAGGCAGAATTAATAGAGTCAAAATGGCCATACTACCAAAAGCGCTATACAAATTCAATGCAATTCCAATTAAAATTCCAATGACGGACCTCATAGAAATAGAGCAAGCAACCATGAAATTCATTTGGAGGAATAAGAGACCAACAATAGCTAAAGCAGTTCTTAGCAAGAAGAGCGAAGCAGGGGGTATCACAATACCAGACCTTCAACTATATTACAGAGCAATAGTAACAAAAACAGCATGGTATTGGCACCAAAATAGACAGGTAGATCAATGGTACAGAATAGAGGACACAGAGACAAACCCACATAAATACAGGTATCTCATACTTGACAAAGGAGCCAGAAACATACAATGGAGAAAAGATAGCCTCTTCAACAAACGGTGCTGGGAAAACTGGAAATCCATATGCAGCAAAATGAAACTAAACCTATATCTCTCACCCTGTACAAAACTCACCTCGAAGTGGATCAAGGACCTAGGAATTAGACCAGAGACCCTGCACCTAATAGAAGAGAAAATAGGTCCAAATCTTCATCACGTTGGCCTAGGACCAGATTTCCTTAACATGACTCCCAAAGTGCAAGAAATAAAAGCAGGAATCAATGATTGGGATAGAGTCAAACTAAAAAGCTTTTTCTCAGCAAAGGAAACAATCAGCAATGTGAAGAGAGAGCCTTCAGAGTGGGAGAAAATCTTTGCTACACACACTTCACACAGAGCACTAATCTCCAGAATCTACCAAGTACTCAAAAATCTTTACACTAAGAACACTAATAACCCAATCAATAAATGGGCCAAGGAAATGAACAGACACTTTACAGAGGAAGATCTACAAGCAATCAACAGATTCATGAAAAAATGTTCAACATCCCTTGTTATAAGAGAAATGCAAATCAAAACCACCTGAAGATTTCATCTTACCCCAATTAGAATGTCTCTTATTAAGAATACAGGCAACAACAGGTGTTGGCGAGGATGTGGGGAAAAGGGTACACTCATACATTGCCGGTGGGAGTGCAAGTTGGTGCAGCCACTCTGGAAAGCAGTGTGAAGATTCCTTAGAAAACTTGGAATGGATCCACCATTTGACCCAGCTATCTCACTCCTTGGCCTATACCCAAAGGACTTAAAATCAGATTACTACAGTGATGCAGCCACATCAATGTTCATAGCTGCTCAATTCACAATAGCTAGATTGTGGAACCAACCTAGATGCCCTTCAGTAGATGAATGGATAAAGAAACTGGTATATATACACAATGGAGTATTATTCAGCCATAAAGAAGAATAACATTATGGCATTTGTAGGTAAATGGATGATGTTGGAGACGGTTATGGTAAGTGAGATCAGCCAATCCCAAAAATCCAAAGGCCGAATGGTCTCTCTGATAAGTGAATGATGATGAATTATGTGGGGGAGGGGGAAGGGTGGCTCGAATGGAGGAAGGATGGATAGCATGGAGGGAAGGGAGGGGTTGGGTCGTGGTGGGAGGGGGTAAGAATAGTAACAGAATGTGTGACAGACATCATTGCCCTGTGTACATGTATGAATGCACAGATGGTGTGATTCTACTTTGTGTACAACCAGAGAAACAATAGCTGTACTCCATTTGTGTTCAATGAATCAATAAGAAAATAAAAAAATAAATTAAAAAAAAACAGGATCAGTCATATTCTACTGATATACCATGATTAACCTATTGCTTTCCTATCCAGCATCCACTTTTCTTGTTAGTCCTTACTTTGCTCCATATCCTGTCTTTCCTCATCCAGCAATTGCCACATGGAGAGCGTATTACACCACCCTGAGATCTAGGCTAGGCCTCAGTGGTCTGAAAAAATCCTATTTCTGTTTGTAGCGATTGACTAAGGCTAGGCATATGAACCAGTTTTGGGCATGAGTTAAAGCTATGTCTGTGGGAGGATTTGGGGGAAATTTTCTTCTTCCTTAAGGAAACATGAAGATGAACTCTCTTTTTTTCCTAAATATATTGTTTTGTCCAAATGTGATTCCTGGAATCATCTGAGATATCTCCCTAGTGGCTTGAAGATGAATCTGTCAGAACTACAGAGCAGAGGGATTTAAAAACTCTGGGTCTTAGAATAGCTAAAGCAATTCTTAGCAAGAAGAGTGAAGCAGGGAGTATCACAATACCAGACCTTCAACTATATTACAGAGTAATAGTAACAAAAACAGCATGGTATTGGCACCAAAATAAACAGGTAGATCAATGGTACAGAATAGAGGACACAGAGACAAACCCACATAAATGCAGGTATCTCATACTTGACAAAGGAGCCAAAAACATACAATGGAGAAAAGATAGCCTCTTCAAAAAACAGTGCTGGGAAAACTGGAAATCCACATGCAGCAAAATGAAACTAAACCATATCTCTCACCCTGTACAAAACTCAACTCAAAATGGATCAAGGACCTAGGAATTAGACCAGAGACCCTGCACCTAATAGAAGAGAAAATAGGTCCAAATCTCCATCATGTTGACCTGGGGCCAGATTTCCTTAACATGACTCCCAAAGTGCAAGAAATAAAAGCAGGAATCAATGATTCGGGTAGAGTCAAACTAAAAAGCTTTTTCTCAGCAAAGGACACAATCAGCAATGTGAAGAGAGAGCCTTCAGAGTGGGAGAAAATCTTTGCTACACATACTTCAGACAGAGCACTAATCTCCAGAATCTGCAAAGTGCTCAAACATCTTTACACCAAGAATACTATTAACCCAATCAATAAATGGGCCAAGGAAATGAGCAGACACTTTACAGAAGAAGATCTACAAGCAATCAACAGATTTACGAAAAAATGTTCAACATTCCTAGTTATAAGAGAAATGCAAATCAAAACCACCTGAAGATTTCATCTTACCCCAATTAGAATGTCTCTTATTAAGAATACAGGCAACAACAGGTGTTGGCGAGGATGTGGGGAAAAGGGTACACTCATACATTGCCGGTGGGATTGCAAGTTGGTGCAGCCACTCTGGAAAGCAGTGTGAAGATTCCTTAGAAAACTTGGAATGGATCCACCATTTGACCCAGCTATCCCACTTCTTGGCCTATACCCAAAGGACTTAAAATCAGATTACTACAGTGATGCAGCCACATCAATGTTTTTAGCTGCTCAATTCACAATAGCTAGATTGTGGAAGCAACCTAGATGCCCTTCAATAGATGAATGGATAAAGAAACTGTGGTATATATACACAATGGAGTATTATTCAGCCATAAAGAAGAATAAAATTATGGCATTTGTAGGTAAATGGATGATGTTGGAGACTGTCATGCTAAGTGAGCCAATCCCAAAAATCCAAAGGCCAAATGATCTCTCTGATAAGTGAATGATGATGCATAATGTGGGTTGGAAGGGAGGCAAGAATGGAGGAAGGATAGATAGCATAGAGGGAAGGGAGAGGGGTGATCGGGGTAGGGGGGCAAGATTAATAACAGAATGTGTGACAGACATCATTGCCCTGTGTACATGTATGAATGCACAGATGGTGTGACTCTACTTTGTGTACAACCAGAGAAACAATAGCTGTACTACATTTGTGTTCAATGGATCAAAACTAAATGAATTTTTAAAAAGTACAAATGGCCAACAAACATTAAAAATCACTCAATAGACGGGCGTGGTGGTGCATGACTGTAATCTCATCAGCTTGGAAGGCTAAGGCAGCAGGATCTAGATTTCAAAGCCAGCCTCAGCAAGGGCAAGGTGCTAAGCAATTCAGTGAGACCCTGTCTCTAAGTAAAATACAAAATAGGGCTGGGGATGTGGCTCAGTGGCCAAGTGCCCCTGAGTTCAATCCCCAGTTCAAAAAAAAAAAACATCACTCAACATCTGCTTTGACCATCAAGAAAAAGTCAATCGAATCTACACTGAGATTTTATCTCAATCTAGTTAAAATGCTATCATTGAGAATACAAAAAACAAGTGCTGCTGATGATGCAAGGGAAAATAATTCTTATATGCTGTTGGTAGGAATGTAAATTAGAATAGCCATTATGGAAATCAGTATGGAGGTTCCCCTGAAGACTAAGAATGAAACCACGATATGATTCAGGTATATATGAAGAATGGTATTCCTCAGCATTTATCCAAAGTAACTGAAGTCAGCATACTATAGTGGTAATGTTCATGCCCATGTTTATAACAGTACAATTTACAATACCCAAATTATGGAATCAGCCTAGTTGTTTGTCAACAGAAGAATGGATTAAAAAAATACCCAAAGGAGTATTTTATATTTATGCATATATGCCATGGTATATATACACAATGGAATCTTATTCAGTCATAAAGAAGAATGAAATTATATCATTTGAAGGAAAATGGATGGAACTGGAAAGTATCATGTTAAGCCAAACTTCAGAAAATCAGAGTCACATGTTTTTTCTCATATGTGGAAGTGAGACAAAGGGAGAGAGAGATCTTGTGAAAATACAAGAGTAGAGGAAAGTGTTAAGGGGGAGGGAGGACATACTGGATCAAATTACATTACATGCACATACAAATATGTCACAACAAAACCCACTATTCTGTATAATTATTATGCACCAATAAAAATGTTAGAAAATTGATTGTAAAAAAAATAAAAATAAATTTATGGACCACAAAAAAATAAAAATAAAAACTCTGGGTCTTGACACCAACACTCAGTTACTTGATCAATCAATTCTGAAAGCTCCTTCTACCTTGGGACTCCAAGTGTTATGAGTCAATACATTTTTCTTATTGATTAAAGTAGTGGAGATTATATTATCTATCTTCTTTGTAGCTAAAAGTCTCCTAACATAATAAATGCTATGCATACTTTATCCTTTTCATTATCTTGTTGAGTTACATAATATTGTTATTGAGAGATATCATACACCATAACATTCACCATTTTAAAGTGTACAATTCAGTTTTTTAAGTGTTTTCACGAGATTGTGTGACCACCACCAGCATCTAGTTTGAGAACATTTTCATCACCGCAGAGGAAATTCCATACTAATTACCGTTCACTCCCCAATTCTCTTGCCACAATTCCTAATAACCATTAGTCCAATTTACATTCCTATAGATTTGTCTCATCTGGACATTTCATATATATGAATCATGCAGTAGGTGATCTTTTGCATGTGGCTTCTTTTACTTAGCATAGTGTTTTCAAGGTTCATTCATATTGTAGCATCTATCAGTCCTTTATTCCTTTATTCCTATTAACCATTGTGTAGACAGACTGCCTTTTGTTTATCCTTAGCTAGTGGACGTTTGGGTTATTTCTGTTGTTTGGCTTCTGAAAATAATGCTACAATGAACATTTGTGTACAAGTTTTTGTGTGGACATACTTTTCATTTTTGGGTACCCCAGAGCTGAATTGCTGGGTCTTCAGGAAGCTCTCTGTAACTTCTGGAGCTGACAAACTATATGCTGTGCCATTTCACATTCCCACTAGCAATGTATAAGGATTCCACATTCTCCACATCCTTGCCAACTGTTTTTTCTTTTGTACCAGCAATCATCGATGTGTAGTGGTATCTTATTGTAGTTTGATTTGCATTTCCAAAATGACAAATAACGTCAAGGATCATTTTCATGTGCATATTAGCCATTTGTATATCTTCTCTGAAGCAATGCCTATTCAGATTCTTTGTCCATTTTTACATTGGGTAATATGTCTTTATATTGGTGAACTGCAAGCATTCCTTAAGTATTCTGAATACTATACCGTTATTTCATGCATGATTTGCAAATATTTCCTCCCATTCTGTGGGGTGTTTCTCCACTTCCTTGAATGGTGACTTTTGAAGCACAAAAGTTTTTAATTTTGACAAAGTCCAATTTGCTTATTTTTTCCTTCGTTGCTTGTGATTTTGATGTCATAGCTAAGAAATCAATGATGTGTAATCCAGGGTCATGAAGATTAATACCTTTGTTTCCTCTGCATTTTATAATTTAGCTCTTGTGTTTAGGTCTGTGATCTATTTGAACTTAATTTTTGTGTGAAGGAAGATCATTCTTTTGCATGTAGACGCCCAGTCCTCACAGTACCTTTTGTTGAAAAGGCTTCTTTTTTTGTTGGATGACATCGTCCCTTGTCGAAGTCCAATTGATCATAAATGTCACAATTTGTTTCTGAATTCTCAATTTTGTTTTACCTCATAGTCTTGATCACCGCAGCTGTAAAGTAATTTGAAATTGGGAAATATGAGTCCTCCACCTTTGTTCTTCCTGTTCAAGATTGTTTGGGGAATTTTAGAATTGGCTAGTCAATTTTTGTTTTAAAAAAGCTGTAGTTTTGACATGAAGTGCATTGATTATGTGAAACAATTTGGCCAGTATTGCCATCTTAATAGATTAAATCTTTCAGTCATGAACACAGATGTCCTTCTGTTTATTTAGGGTCTCTTTAATTGCCTTCAAAGATGCTTTGCAGTTTTTAGTACACAAGCTCTTCACTTCTTCTATTTATTTATTCTTCAGTATTTTTATCTTTTCATTATGAATGGAATTATTTTCTTAATTTTATTTTTGAATTTTTCACTCCTAGTATATAGAAATGCCAATGGATTTTTGTGTAGTGATCTTGCATTCCATAGCCTCTCTGAATTCATTTATTAGCTCTAATAGTTTTTATTTCCTTTTAAAAACATTTTATTTATTTATTTTTGGTACTTGGGTTTGCACCCAGGGGCACTTTACCACTGAGCTATATCCTTAGCCCTTTTTATTGTTTATTTTGACACAGGGTCTCCCTAAATTGCCTAGGCTGACCTCTGATTTGAGATCCTCCTGCCTCAGCCTCCTTAGTCACTGGAATTACAGCTTGTGCCACTGCAACCGTTCTTTCTTTTTTTCTTTTGTGGATTGCTTAGGATTTTCCATGTACAAAATAATGTCTTATGCATTATAGCTTTCTTTCTTTCCAATTTAGATGCATTTCCTCCCTCTCTTCCTCCCTCTGTCTACTTTCCTGGTTTGAACCTATAGCAAAATGTTGAATAGAAGTGTTCAGAGCACACATCTGGACTTGTTCGTTAACTTGAGGGTAAAGCTTCGTCTTTTACCAACAAATATGCTGTTAGCTCTTATGTTTTCATAGATGCCCTGTTATGTTGAAGATGTTAATTTCTATTTTGGGGGGAGTTTTTTTTATCATGCAAGGATGTTTGGTTTTTGTCAAGTATTTTCTCTGCATCTATTGAGATGATTATGTGATTTTTGTTTTTTAATCTATTGATATGATGTACTACATCACTTGATTTTTAAGTGTGGAACTAATCCTGCATTCCTAGGATAAATCTCACTTTGTTATAACCTTTTTCTGGGTTATTTGATTCTGTTTATTAGTATTTTTTCTTTTTAATTTTTTATTTGTTCTAATTAGTTATACATGACAGTAGAATGCATTAATGCACTTTGATATACATAAATGGGGAATATTTTCTCATTTTTCTCAATGTACATGTTGTAGAATCACATGAGTCATGCAGTCACATTTGTACATAGGGTAATAATGTCTGTTTCATTCTACTATCATTTCTGTCCCCAAGGATATTGTTAAGGCTGCTATTTCAGTTATGCAGCATCCCTATTTTATATCTTAGAGAACTATTATTATGTAGCTTTGAAATTATTCCAAACATTTGCATAGTTTTCTTTGCAAGCAGCATGTTTTAGGGTGATAAGTTGGAATGTGCTCCCCCATTGAGAATGTTTGCTTCTAATAGTTTTATAGTTCCCATCTTACATTTATGTCTTTAATCCATTTTGATTCATTTTGTATATGGTATCGGATAAGGCTCTAATTTCATTCTTGTGAGTATAGATATTCAGTTATCACTAATATCATTTACTGAAGAGACTGTCCCCTGTCATTACTAATATCATTTACTGAAGAGACTGTCCCCATTGTGTGCTCTTGGCACACACACAAAAACGTCAATTGACCTTGAACGTATAGGTTTATTTCTGAGCTCTCTATTGTGCTCCATGGGTCTGTGTGTCTTATTTTTACACTATTACCATGCTGTTTTGATTAATATAGTGTGAAGCATATTTTGAAGTCAAGTAGTGTAATGCCTCCTTCTTTATTCTTTTTTTTAAATATTTTTTAGTTGTTGATGAACTTTTATTTAATTTGTTTACTTTTATGTGGTGCTGAGAATCGAGCCCAGTGCCTCACACATGCTAGGCAAGTGTTTTACCACTGAGCCACAACCCCAGCCCCAAGACTAGTAATTTTTGCATGTTGATTTTATATCTTGTGACTACTGAATTAATTTATTCTAAAAGATTTTGATGGAGTATTTAGGGTTTTCTATGTATAAGATCATGTTATCTGAAAACAAGTATAATTTAACTTCTTTTTGAATTTCTTTTGCCTAATTTGTCTATGGCTTCCAGTACTATGTTGAATAAAAGTGATTATAGTGGGCACCCTTGTCTCGTTCCTGATGTTAAAGGAAAAGCTTTCAAATCTTCATGGTTCAGCATGATTTTAGCTGTGGGTTTGTCATATATGACCTTTGTTCTTTTGAGGTGTATTTTTTGTATTAGCCAGTTTTCTTTTATTGTAACAAAATTCTTGAGGTAATAAGCTTATGAAGAGAAAAACTTTATTTCAGCTCACAGTTTTGGAGATTACAGTTCAAGTTGGGTGTACCCATTGCTTTTAGACCCCTACTAAAATGGCACATCATAGCAGGGAGCACATTATGGAGCAACCTGCTCACCTCATGGTGGCCAGGAAGCCAAAAAGAGATAGGGAAGTCTGGAGTTGTGTCTCAGTGGTAGTGTGTTTGCCTGGCATGCGTGAGGCCCTGGTTTCAATCCTCAGCACCACATATAAATAAATAAAATTTAAAAATCCATTGACAACCAAAAATATTTAAAAATAAAGAGATATAAAGGGAATAAAAATAAAGGGAAGGACTTCATTCTCACTATCTCCTTCAAGGGCTCTCCCAGTGACCTAAGCCTCCTACTAGGCCCTAACTCCTAATAGCTAAGCTAGGAACCAAGCTGTTGTGTCTGCTGTGGTATCCTTTCTTTTGCTCATTTATCCAACAGTATTAGCTTTGTAGCAGACATGGTTGGTACCCTTTGATACCCTTCCCTGACCCTTCCTTGCTGCATAGCCCAGCTTCCCACTGCCAGCACCCACCTCTCCTTGCCTAAGACTTGTTCCAGGTACCAGAGCCAGCTATTCTATTCTGCCCATAGAGTAGGACAGAGTTGGGTACTTCAGCCCCACCAAGGAGTTACCTTTAGCCCATGGATGATGGGAGTTGGTGGGTAAAGAGCAATACTCTAATGCTCCATCAGGTGGAATAACTCTGAGGTATTATACTGGCTCCTACCTGTGCCCACAGTGGTAATTCAGTTAGTAAAGCAATTATTGGTTACCTTTTCTTCCCTGTCTCAGCTCTACTCCAAACAAACTATTTGCATTAGTATCTTTGTCTTTCTCAGGGTCTGCTTCTGGGGTAACCAAGACAAACACTTGACGTGGGAGACACTATAATAGGCACTATTATTACCCCCATTTTACAGATGAGAAAATTGAGGCATACAGTGGAGAAAAGATAGCCTCTTCAACAAATGGTGCTAGCAAAACTGGAAATCCATATGCAGTAAGGTGAAATGAAACCCCTATCTCTCACCCTGTACAAAACTCAACTCAAAATGGATCAAGGATCTAGGAATTAGACCTGAGATCCTTTGCCAAACAGAAGAAAAAGTAGGCCCAAATCTTCATCATGTTGGCTTAGGACCAGACTTCCTTAACAAGACTCCCAGAGCACAAGAAATAAAAGCAAGAATCAATAAATGGGATGGAGTCAAACTAAAAAGATTTCTCTCAGCAAAGGAAACAATAAATAATGTGAAAAGAGAACCTACAGAGTGGGCCAAAATCTTTTCCACACACACTTCAAACAGAGCACTGATCTCCAAAATTTTTAAAGAACTTAAAAACTTTACATTAACAAAGAACTCAATCAGTAAATGGGCTAAGGAACTGGGCAGACACTTCACAGAAGATGATATACAGTTGATCAACAAATATATTAAAAAAGTGCTCATCATCTCTAGTAATTAGAGAAATGCAAATTAAAACCACCATAAGATTTCATCTAACTCCAATTAGAATGGCTGTTGTCAAGAATACAAGCAATAATAAGTGTTGGCATGGATGTGGGGAAAAAGGCACATTCACACATTGCTGGTGGAGTTGCAAATGGTACAGCCACTCTGGAAAGCAGTATGGAGATTCCTCAGAAAACTTGGAATGGACCCACCATTTGACTCAGCTATCCTACTCCTTGGTTTATACCCAAAGGACTTAAAATCAGCATACTACAGTGATGCAGCCACATCAATGTGGCTGCTCTATTTGCAATAGCTAGATTGTGGAACCAACCTAGATGCCCTTCAGTTGATGAATGGATAAAGAAACTGTGGTATATATACACAATGGAATATTACTAAGCCATAAAGAAGAATAAAATTATGGCATTTGCAGGTAAATGGATGGAGTTGGAGAGTATAATGCTAAGTGCAGTAAGCCAATCCCAAAAAACCAAAGGCCAAATGGTTTCTCTGATAAGTGGGTAATGACACATAATGGCAGGGGACAAAAAATTTTTTTCTTATGAAACTTGAAAAAAAAAGATAGGCTAGGTGAAGGTGACGCAGGAATTCTTTATACTACTTTGCAAATTTTCTGTAAATCTAAAATTACTCCTAAATTAAAAGGCATGTTTTAATTCCTCTTTTTCTTCTTCTATTTATCTTAAGGTACTATTTGTTTTGTTTTCCCTTGCCTTTGGTGATAATTTAGGCTTTGTTTCTAAAATGATTTTTTTTTGTTTGTAAGTCTTTTGATGTATTATCTCGTTTCTACCTTTTTCTAATTCAGATTTATTTTGTTCTTTAATATTTTGTTTGAAATAAAATGGTATAGGATTAAAAAAAAAGAAATGTCCCATGGTTAGCATCTAGCAGAGCAAGGATTAGAGCTCAGGAGTCTGGTTCTAGGGTTTCTGCTCTAAATTGAAATCATAACAGCTTTTCCTTAGCTATAATTTGAGAGCGATATTCTCTTATTTCATAGTGTTACTGTGATGGCTAAATGAGATCCTGCTTGCAAAGGGTTATTTGGGGTACGACACACAGTGGGCATTCACTAAATGACAACTTAAAGTGACACTGCTACTACGACTATTAGTATTACTAATACAGATGATTGATTGCTCAAGCCCAATTCTCAGTCCAGAGACTGAACCAGTGACCTTGCCAGCTCAAGGGATACTGGTCACTCAGCGGGCACAGCCATTATCCAAAATGGAATAGACAGCCCAACTAAGTGCAGTTGGTATTATTACAGCAACTGGGTAGACCTTTTTGTGTCCGCATAGCCAAGTGGGTTGTGGAGCAGAGGAGGAAGCTCCTTCCAGCTCTCAAAAGAAGCCAGCAGGAAGCTAACAGAGTCAGAGACTTGTAGGAAAACCCCTCACAACCAGAGAAGCCCTTTCTCCTGCCTCATCTTGGCCTGGAAGCCATGACTTCCATACTCTGGACTGGGACCAGCAGTGAGTAAGACAGGCTATTTGCCCTTACAGCTTCGTTAAGATAGGTGCTGAGAGGACAGACATTGAGTAGAGGATGGGAGGTCATGGCCCTCAGACTCTCAGCTCTGAGTAAACTCACACAGTAAGCTTTGTGGACCAAAGAAGACACATCCTTCGCCCTGGGTTGAATGAGTACTCCAGAACCCCAGTCCCAAGCACAGTCAAGTCACCTCTCTTCTAACCCTCTCTCTGCCTGGAATAGTACTGATTTATATCTATGCATTGTCACACTCCATGAACATTGAGCTCCTCATCCATCTGTTCATCTATCCACCCACTCATCAATCTATCCATCTCTCTTTCCATTTGTCCATCCAGCTATCTTATCTCTCCATCCCTGCATCCTTATGTGCATTGATTCATTCACCCACCACCCATCCATCTATCCATCTGTCCATCCACCCAACCACCCACATATCAAGCTCTGCTATATTCCCCAAAGTGAACTACACATGTTGGATTAAGGTATAAACAAGAGAACCATGATATCAGCCTTATCAAAACTAAGAGTCTTTTGGACAAGCAGACAGAGAAGCAGGTAATGACCATGAAGATAAAATAATATCAAAAAAACAAAAACACCCCCAAATAACTGAATCAACAAATGTGCAAAAAAACTAAACAGACATTTCTCAAAAGAAGAAATACAAGTGGTCAACAAATATATGAAAAAATTTTCAGCATCTCTCGCAATCAGGGAAATGCAAATCAAAACTATGTTGAGATTTCATCTCACTCTGGTTAGAATAGCTGTCATCAAGAATACAAATAATAGGCGCCACTTCTGGACCCTGACCTGCTTGAGACTGCACCGTACTTCTGGATCCCGGCCTGTCCACACCCTGCAGGGACTTGGTGCCTGGGGTGCTACAGCTCCCCATCTACCAATGTGTTCAGAAGATAATGCAGCCATCTTGGATTGTCCCCGAAGGGGAAGCTCCTATCTTTAGGTGGGGCAACTCCCATCCTGAGATGCCTGCTGGAGAGTGGAAGATCTTTGGCAGGTACCTCTCTTGCATCAGGATACTGAGGACTGGGAGGTTTGAATAGTAAATGACTGTTATACTGTAAATTTTTTTATTTTTAATTTTTTATTTCTTTGTTTTTTTCTATTTTCCTTTTATTTACCTGTTTCCTCAGAGTCTCTTTCTCCCTTTTCTCATGCTAACAACCAACTTCTTTGATCCCACTCTCACTCTTCCCATGATCTAGTACCTCTGTATACTCACTTCTTATCCCATTAACAGTTACATCCTACACCTCTCCCCATCCTTTGTCCACCATTAGAAATTGTAGATCTTATTGTAAACCTATTGACTATACAGTAGATAATAATCAAACTCATCCTGTTTATTACAATACTGTTATTGTCTTCATAGGGGCTATCTGGTTTAGGGCTACATATTGTTTGTATTGGGTGCTGCTAATATTGATCTCCCCCTTAAAGGAGAGGTTTTGGAAATCTGCAGGATAACAATAAACCTGAAAGGGGGAAACTGCAATACCTCAGATCATCACTGCTAGAGGGGAAGATACATGAACAACTTGAAAAAATTGGGGAAGAAAATGTCCCAAACAAACCAAGATGCTATTTTAATAGAATCCAATGACACCATGACAGTAGAAATGTCAAAACTAAGGAGTTTAGAATGTACATAATTAAAATAATCCATGAGCCAAAGGATGAGATAAGAGAGAAAATGCAGGCAATGTATAATTACTCCAATAAACAGTTAAAAGAGCAAATGCAGGAAGCAAAAGATCATTTCAATAAAGATAGAAATTCTGAAAAAAAAAAAAACAAAACAAGGTGTCTTTTTTCATTTCAAATCCTTGAAATGAAGGAAACAGTAAACCAAATTAAGAACTCAGTAGAAGGTATTACCAACAGAATAGATCACTTGGAAGACAGAAACTCAGATAAAAAGACAAAATAAAGACACTCTAGAATTAAATGATAAAATCAATTATCTAGACTTAACAGACCATATATAGAGTATTTCATCCATTGAGCAAATATACTTTCTTCTCAGCAGCTCATGGATCCTTTTCTAAAATAGACCATATGTTATGCCACAAAACAGCCATTAGTAAATACAAAAAATAGAGATACTACCTTTTTTTCTGTCAGATCATAATGGAATGAAATTAGAAAGTAATGACAAAATTAAAAAACAGAAACTACTCCAACACCTGGAGACTTAATAATATGCTGTTGAATTATGCAATGATAAGACATCAGGGAGGAGATAAAAAAAATTCTTAGAGGTAAAAGAGAACAACAGTACAACATATCAAAATCTCTGGGACACTGAAAGCAATACTAAAGAAAATTCATTGCATTGAGCGCATTCAAGAAAAGTATAAAAAGTCAACAACTAAATGACCTAACATTACATCTCAAAGCCCTAGATGAAGAAGAATAGATCAATACCAAAAGTAATACAAGTCAGGAAAATAGTTAAAATCAGAGCTCAAATCAATGAAATTAAAACAAAAGATACAATTCAAAAAATTTAGAAAACAAAAAGTTGTTCTTTGAAAAAGTAAGCAAAATAGATAAACCCTTGGCCACGCTAATGAAGAGGAGAGAGAAAACTCAAATTATTAGAATTTATGATGAAAAAGGAAGGATCACAACAGACACCATTGAAATACATAATTAGAAGCTACTTTTAAAATCTATACTCCAACAAAATAGAAAATGTCGAAGACATTGACAAGTTTTTAGAGATATATGATCCTCCCAAACTGAATCAGGACATACACAATTTAAACAGATCAATTTCAAGCACTGAAATTGAAGAAGCCATCAAAAGCCTACTTACCAAGCCCGGGACCAGATGGATTCTCAGCCAAGTTCTACAAGACCTTCAAAGAAAAACTAATACTAATACTCATCAAAGTATTCCATGAAATAGAAAAGGAGAGAACGCTTCCAAACTCATTCTATGAATCTTATATCACTCTGATACCAAAACCAGATAAAGACACATCAAGGAAAGGAAACTTTAGACCAATATCCCTGATGATCATAAATGCAAAAATCCTTAACAAAATTCTGGCCAATCACATATAAACACATATTTAAAAGATGGTGCACCACGATCAAATGGGGTTCATCCCAGGGATACAAGGTTGGTTCAACATCTGGAAATCTATAATAAATGTAATTCATCACATCAATAGACTTAAACTTAAGAATCACATGATTATTTCAATAGATGCTGAGAAAGTATTTGATAAAATACATCACTTCTTCATGCTCAAAATACTAGGAAAAAAATAGGGATAGTAGGAACATCTATGCTAAGCCCATGGCCAACATCATTCTAAATGGAGAAAAACTGAAAGCATTCCCTCTGAAAACAGGGATGCCCTCTTTTTCCAGTTCTATTCAACATCATCTTTAAAACACTAGCCAGAGCAGACAGACCAAAGAAATTAAAGGAATATGAATAGGAAAAGAAGAACCAAAGAAATTAAAGGGATATGAATAGAAAAAGAAGAACTCAAGCTATCACTATTTGACGATGACATGCTTCTATATTTATAGGATCCAAAAAACTCCACCAGAAAACTTCTAGACCTAATTCAGCAAAGTAGTGGAATATAAAATCACCATGTATAAATCTAATGCATTTCCATTGTAAGTGATGAATCCTCTGAAAGAGAAATTAGGAAAACCACTCCATTCACAATAGTGTAAAAAAAAACAAAACAAAACTTGGAAATCAATCTAACAAAAGAGGTTAAAGATCTCTACAATACAAACTACAGAACACTAAAGAAATTAATGAAAAACTTAGAAGATGGAAAGATCTCCCATGTTCTTGGATAGGCAGGATTAATATTGCCAAAGGTACTATACAGATTCAATGCAATCCAATCAAAATCCCAATGATGTTCCTCATAGAATTAGAGAAAACAATCATGAAATTCATCTGGAAGAATAAGAGACCCACAATAGCCAGAGCAATCCTGAGCAGGAAGAGCAAAGCAGGAGGTATCACAGTACCAGAACTTAAACTATACTACAGAGCTATAGTAACATGATATTGGCACCAAAATAGACAGGCAGACCAATGATACAGAATATAAGACACAGAGACAAACCCACATAAATACAGTTGCCTCATACTAGACAAAGGTGCCAAAAACATACAATGGAGAAAAGATAGCCTCTTCAACAAATGGTGCTGGCAGAACTGGAAATCCATATGCAGTAAAATGAAATTAAACCTCTGTCTCTCACCCCGCACAAAATTCAACTCAGAATGGATCAAGGACCTAGGAATTAGACCAGATACTCTGCAGCAAATAGAAGAAAAAGTAGGCCCGAATCTTCATCATGTTGACTTAGGACCAGACTTCTTTAACAAGACTCCTAAAATGCAAGAAATGAAAGCAAAGACCAATAAATGGAATGGATTCAAACTAAAAAACTTTTTCTCAGCAGAGGAAGCAATAATGTGAAAAGAGAGCCTACAGAGTGGGATAAAATCTTTTCCACATGCACTTCAGATAGAGCACTAATCTCCAAAATTTATAAAGAACTTAAAAATTTTACACCAACAAAGAACCCAATCGGTAAATGGGCTAAGGAACTGGGCAGACACTTTGCAGAAGAAGATACACAGGCAATTAACAAATATATAAAAAAAGTGTTCAACATCTGTAGTAATTAGAGAAATGCAAATTAAAACCACTGTAAGATTTCATCTAACTCTAATTAGAATGGCTGTTATCAAGAACACAGGCAATAATAAGTGTTGGCATGGACGTGGGAAAAAAAGGCACATTCACACATTGCTGGTGGAGTTGCAAATGGTGCAGCCACTCTGGAAAGCAGTATGGAGATTCCTCAGAAAACTTGGAAAGAACCCACCTTTTGACCCAGTTATCCCACTCCTTGGTTTATACCCAAAGGACTTAAAATCAGCATACTACAGTGATGCAGCCACATCAATGTTTTTAGCAGCTCAATTCACAATAGCTACATTGTGGAACCAACCTAGATGCCATTCAGTAGATGAATGGATAAAGAAACTGTGGTATATACACACAATGGAATATTATTCAGCCATAAGAAGAATAACATGGCATTTGCAGGTAAATGGATAGAGCTGGAGAATTGCAATAAGCAAATCCCAAAAAAACAAAGGCTGAATGTTTTCTCTGATAAGTGGATGATGATGTGTGGTGGCGGGGTAAGAGAAGAATGGAGGAACTTTGGTTTGTGTAGAGGGAAATGGGGTGGGAGGGCAGGGGATTGAAAGACAGTGGACTGTAACAGACATCATTACCCTGTGTACATGTATGATTGCATGAATGGCGTGAATCTGCATCATGTATAACTCTAGAAATGAAAAGTTGTACCCCATTTATGTACAAGCGCTTTGGAAAGCAATATGGAGATTCCACAAAAGGACCTGAAATGGAACCACCATATGACCCAGATATCACATGCCTTGGTATTTAGCCAAAAGATCTAAAATTGGCATACTGTAGTGATATAGGCACATCAGTGTTTATAGTAGTCAACTCATGATAGCTAAGTTATGGAACCTGGTGTCCTTCAACTAATGCATTTAATAAAGAGGTGATAGATACACACAATGGATTTATGACTTTGTCTGATAGGCCTTAGTCATAAAGAAGTGTAAAATTATGGAATTTGCTCTGTAAATGAATGAAACTATATCATCATGCTAAGTGAAATAAATGTAACTCACAAAGTCAAGAGTTGAATATTTTCTGTCATGTGGAAGCTAGAGAGAAATAAGGAAATAAAAAGGGGATATCATGAAAATAGAAGGGTGATCAGTGAAGTAGAGGAAATGGATTGAGGAGGAGGGAGGAGTGATGCAACAGGGGAGAACTACAGAATGCAATAGACCAAATTATTCTATGTAAATATATGAGTATATCACAAAGAATTCTCCCTTATGTATATCTATAAAACAGTGATTGAAAAAACAATAAACAGAAGAAAGACCAGGAGAGGAGAGAGGAAGAGGAGCTGGGTATGTGTGGGGTGGGGGAGGAGGGAAGGGAAAGGGGAGGTCCTGGAGATTGAAATGGAGCAAATTATATTCCTTGCATGTATGAATGTCAAAACGAACCTCACTGTTACATATGACTATAATGCACTAATACAAACATTAGAAAAGAAAGAGAATCTGATGTGAATGGTAGCTCAGGGGGCTCAACCTGATGGCCTATGGGATGAATTTAGCCTACTCTAATGTATTTTGTTTGGCCTTCAAAGTGATTTTTTAATATACATTTTCTGATTTTCAGGTTCTTATGCAAAAATCATGAGATCTAGTAACTGAGCTGCTTTTCTCACATGGCAATTGAATCCCAGTTCTGATAGGACAAGCCTGGGGGGAAAGACAGCCCAGCATTACCTTAGCAGAGAAGGTAACTCTGAGAAAGCCCTGTGTCAAGCTGAAGAGGTGGGTGTAGTCTTGGAGAGACAGCTGGGACACCTGTGACTCTTCACTGGAACCTAATAGCAGAATTCTCAAACTCTCCCAAGTCCTCCTCACTCCCTATTCTATAACAGTCTGACCCTTCTAGGTATAAGGGATATGTAAGCAAGGGAGGAGTTAGAATGGAGTGTGGAGGGGGCACCATCCTAGGCACAGGTTCTGGGGATTATCAGGTGAAATCACCAGGCATGGAGCTGTAGGAACATGGATTAACTGCAGCCAAGACTCCCACAAGTGTCCCAGCTATCTTTCCAAGGTCACCTCTTCAGCTTGCCTGATTCAGGGCTTTCTCAGTTCCCTTATTGCTAAGGTAGTGCCGGCCTGTCTTAGCCCTCTAAGCTTCTCCTGTCAGAATTGGGCTTCAATCATTAATGATGCAATTTGTTGCTGAAGCTCTGTGCTTTAGTTTTGATGCAGCATCAGAAGCAGATTCAGGCTAATAGAAGCCAAATGGAATTTAGTGGGCACTGAGGAAAGACTGGAGAATGTGGTTGGGACCAAGGCAGGACGAGAACAGTATCAGAGGGACCGTAGAGTGGGACCACAGCAAGGGTAGTCTGGTTAGTAACCACCATCTGATGAGAAAAGTTCAATCACTTGGATCTCTTGGCTCTTCTAAGGTTCACATTCCAAGGAGGAATGGCTGACCAGTTAACTAGTAGGTGGGTCATAGGTCAACTTTTCACCTGCAAGTAGGGACCCTGCCCCCGTTCATGGTAGCTAAAGGGTGGGGTTAAGTCCTCAAAAGGAAATTGTCAGGAATTTAAGTTGGACTTTTTTTATATTATCCTGTTTTGTAGATTTCAGTTAGGAACCATCCAAATAATTTAAGCATTTATAAAGTAAAATCAAAGTTTTAAAAAGCACAAAAATTTTTAAAGTGAAATAAATAGACCTATAAAAACCAACCACACAGGGAAGAATTTTTAAGAAACAGTATTATGATTGTATATCCTTGGAAAGATATACCCAGAGATTCTTAAAAAACAAAAATAACTGCAAAAATTGATATATTAAGTGTTATATTAGCTTTGTGTTGTAATGGAATACCTGAGGACACTAACTTATAAGAGAAAACTTTTATTTTGCTCACAGTTTGGAGGTTCAAATTGGAGACTGGGCAGCCTCCATTTGTTTGAGCCTCTGGCAGGGGTGGTGTATCATGGCAGGAACACTTGTCAGAGCAGCTACTCATATCACAAGCCAGAAAGCAGAGCAAGAAGAGACCATGGTTCCACATTCCCTCTTGAGGGCACACCCACAGTGAGTAGTACCTTCCAATAGGCCCTACCTCTTAGAGGTTCACAGCACCTCTGAATAGTGCCACCCTGGGGACCAAAGCTTTCCATGTGGAGCTTTTGGGAGACCCTATCAGATTCAAATAATAGGGAGTACCCACCATCTGTCATGTCTGTGTAGGATGCTATGAAACAATGATGAATTAGGTAGAGACTTCCTTTTCCTCTTGGAGTTTGTTTTTTTGTGGCCTCCACTATCATGTCTCTTTCCAAAGGCATCCATTTCCTTAATTTTTTTTACTGTAGAGTACTTCAAATGAATACGAAAGTAGGGAGAACACAATAATAAACACCCCTGTATCCATCACTCATCATTACCCATTATTGATCTTGTTTCATTTTATCCCCACCCACATCTCCCCTCTTGCATTATTTAGAAGCAAATTCCAGACTTCACATTATTTCAGTATACCTTCATAAATATTTCAGTATGTCCCTCTAAAACATGACTTTAAAAAATATAACCACAATACCAGTATCACATCAATATCATCAAATATTCAGTCAACATTAAAATTTCCATTTCTTCCATAAACATTATGAATGGTTGGTTTCAGCCAGGAATCAAGCAAGGTCCATACATTATGACTACTTGATATCTTTCTCAACATTCTATTAATTTTAAGTTCCCTCTCTGTTTTCTCTTCCCCCTTACAAATGTAGTTCTTATAAAAAGGGGAGAAAGCCTGGTTGATTTTCCTGTAGAGTTTCCCACAGTCTCAGTTTTGCTGATTGTGCTGCTGTGGTGGTGTTTAACATGTTCCTCTGTCCTCTGAATTCCCTGCAGACTGGGAGTTGATCTAGAACTCTGCTGTCCAAGATGGGGGCCACCAGTCACATGAGGCCACTTAGCCCTTGAAGTGTGGCTGCTCTAAACTGAGATGTGCTTTAAATGTGAAATATACCCCAGGTTTCAAATGACTGTTATAAAAAAGAAGACTTTTGATAATTTTATATCAGTTATATACGGGAATGATAATATTTGGGATATATTGGGTTTAATACAATATATGATTAAAATGATTTTTCACTTCTGTTTTTTACTTTCACGTGTTTCTAGAGAATTTGAAATTACTTATGTGACTGGTGTAACTCATTGGTGTGTTTTTCTTAATAAGCCAGGCTAGAGACTTGATCAAATTAGGTTCAGTTTTCTAGTAAGACTTCTTTCAAGGTGACATCGTGTTCTTTCACAAGGAGGCATACGGTGTCTTCTGGTCTCCCTTTCTGTGACATTTGCAGCTTCTGATGCCAACAGCCTGCATTAATCCATGGGGAGTTGTAAAACTATGAAATTTTCCTATTATCTTTTTATTAGCCACTAGTCTATAAAGAAAAGATTGTTATCTTAGAAAAATTAAGTCACCTTTTCTGAGGGGTTTTCCCTATGTCCCTGTGTCTTGATCTATTTTGTGCGACTGTAAGAGAATATCTGAGACTGGATAATTTGTTGAAGAAATGGTATTTATTTAGCTCACAGTTCTGGATGCTGCTAGTCCAGGATGAGGCAGCCACATGTGCTTAGTTACCTTCTGGTGAGGGCTTTGTAGTTCCAGGCATGGCAAAAAAGCAGAAGAACAAACTGGTTCATGCAGAAGAGGAGAATGTGCACTAGGGGGATGCCAGGCTCCCTTTATAATATCCTGCTGTTAGGAGCGTAATGCATTCTCACAAGGACCGATGCAGGCTGGAGAGAACAAGCCTGCTTCAGGAGAAAGACATTAATGCATTCACAAAGGCAAAGATCTCACCTCTTAAAGATCCCACCACTTCTCAGCACTGTGACATTGGCAATCCAGTCTCAACATGAGTTTTGACAAGGACACACTATATCCAGCCAGGCTCCCTGGATTCAGCAATGCAGTCACTTTTATTGCACTGTTTGCCTCCTTTGTGACCCTTTCCATAATTTGCCAATTTATTTGCTTGTTTGCCTATTGGTTTGGAGTATCCCTGAAACTCGAGCTATAATATTAGCTTTGCCATTTGCCGAGGGGGGTCAGTCCTGTCCTCTGGGTTAGTCCCTCATGGGTCAGTTCTGACCTCTGTATGTCTCAATTGCCTCAAGAGGAGCAGGCAGGGGAGGACAGTAGTCAGTGAGCATGATCATAGCTTTGCAGGGCTTTCCCTCTGCAAAACTGGTCCTCTGTTAGTTGATGCTTCCAGAGGCTTCTCTCCTGCCAAGGTGAAGCTGGGGCTGGGTGGTGGATGATTAAGGAGACACCCCACAGCTAAGAAGTCCAGAAGCTAATTAACCCCAGCCGGGCTGACCCAAGGGAAGCCAGTCTGGCCACTGCACTGATGGCAGGTGGCATTAGTACCTAATGGCTCCTTCTCATTGCTGTCCTCTGAAATTCTTCCTGTTTGCCAGAGCACTTTCAATCAAGCAAAGAGCATCCACGAAGCGCCTCTGAGCTCTGGCCCCTAGGGAAAGAGGGCATGAGACAAAAAGCCACCCCACTAGGAGATAACAAGTGATCTGGCCAGATACAGCTGAGCATTCTGACAAGAGCAAAAGAGCCACACAGGGCAGGGTGGGGGAGCTAGCTGCACCCGCATCACAGGGTTCTTGGAAAAACCCAGGGAGTGAAGGATATGAAAGCCCCTTATTCAGCCTGGCGCATTCTCAATGCTTGCACCTAGTGTGGGTCTCTCCCAGTTCTACAGGGTTGTCTGGATAAACGGGATTATCCCCTTTTGGGAAACTGAGGTTCCGGATCAAGACCAAATTGGTGAAAAGTTATGTGCCCTGTGGGTGCAGAGCTGGAATGACAACTCATACTGACGTATTTATTCACTCAAAAATACCTCCTGGACACCTGCTGTTTGCTAGGTCATAGGCCAGACATGGAGGATCACAATTGTACATCGTGTGGGGGTGGGAGCTAAGTGAGGATGCAGTTTCCACCAGAGGCTGCCTTGAGCCTGGTCCCACAGGCAGGTACCACTAAGTTGGTCCCATCAGGTGTGAAAAGCAGGACCTCCCAAACAACTGGGCTCCAATTACTTTTGGTGGTGGTGGTGGTGGTGGTTACAGTATCAAAGGAAACCCTCAGAAAACTAAGACCTCCTGACACTATCATATAAGGATTTTCCCTTTTCATGGGAAGCAAAAAGGAATAATAGTTATTAAAGAAAATTTCATAAGAATGTACTGTGTGCCAAGTACTTTCCTAAGCACTTGGGAAAAAAAAGGGGCTTATGTTATCATTGGGGGTAAGGCCACCCTGTTGCACAATTCCATCCACTTTATAGTCCATGTAAATGGTGACTTCTGGGGTTGTGCAGCACATAGCTAGTGCAGCATGATATGGCTGCCCCAGGTGGAGGACACATAACAAATCACATAGGTAAATGCAATATATATCATGTTAAATGGTGATAAATGATGAGCATAAAACAGGGAAACAGAGGGTGTGGCTGGGAAAGAGTACAGTGTTAGGGCACTCATGGGAAGCTCAGAAAGGAGATCACACAGTCAGGGTCCTAGCTGAAAGTAGGTTATTGGAGGAGAGTTAGCAGAGGGACTGTTCACAGTAGTGTGGGCAAGATGACGGGAAACTACGGATGGTGCATTGTGGCCAGAAGGGGAGGACACATGACACACTACACAGAGAGGGTGTGTGGAGAGGCCTCTTGGAGGGCCACAGCAGGGAATAAGTATTTCAACTTCACTCCTGCCCTCTCAGCCAATTCTCACATGATGCTCTCATCGCCCGAACCCAGTGTTAACCAGAGGAAGAAGGAAGCCATTGATTTTTGTGCCTCTGGTCAGACCCTGGGGAACAGAGCAGGGTGCTGATTGGAAACAGGTAGGTAAAGATACAGTCAGCCCATGTACCTGCAGGGTCCACATCACTAATTCAAGCAACTGCAGATTGATTGAATAAAAATTCAGGGACTGATTTGATTAAAAATTGTTTCTGTACTGAACATGTATAAAGCATTTACATAGTATTTGACATAAGTAATCTAGAGGTGATTTAAAGTATACAGAAGAATGTGCAAAGGAAATACGCAAATATGACATCATGTTTTATAAGTGACATGAACATCTGCAGATTTGGTTATCCAGAGAGGTCCTGAAATAGATCCCCAGTGGATTCTGAAGGACACTGGACTCCCATGTGACATGCCCCAACCTGAAGAAGGCAGGGTGAAGGTCAAATGGACATTAGCAGAATATTCCAGGCAGAGGGAAGAGACTGGGCAAAGGCCCCCAGATGGGAGGGTGCCTTCAATGTCCACAGCAAGTGAGAGGATGAAATCAGAAGGTAGCAGGGCTGGTTGAATGAGGTGGGAAGTCCTGAATAAAGAGGGCATGATGATGTGAGTTGGGATTAACAAGGTCCCTCTGACTGTAGTGCAGCGAGTAGGCTATAGCAGGCAGAGGTGGAGGCAAGGAGGCCCGGGAGGAGGCTGCTGCAGCAGTCCAGGTGAGAGATGGTGAAGGCTGAGACAGGAGCCATAGGGGTTCAGGGAGTGATGTGCAGCTGGATAGTGATTCTATTTTGAAGGCAGAGGAATTTCTAATAGGTTGTCTGTGGGGTGTTAGGAAAAAAATAAGTTGTGACTCTTTGTCTATCATCCCAGTGCAAGTTATTTTCAGCCTGTGTGCAACGTTTCCGGGATTCTGACTTGCTTGTTGTTGGTGGAGAAGAACTTAAAATGTTTACATTTTCCCTGTGACGTCTCTTTGGGATTTATTGTTGGCTGGGAGCAGGGTAGTATTTTGGTTCTGCTTAAAAGCAGATCCCTTGTCTCTTAGGGTTATATTCTGAAACACTTGTGGATGAAATGATTAAAAGCCTGAGAGAGTTATTGAAAAATATGAGAGTAGGTAAGGTTATACAGGAAATGAAACATATGGTGAGAGTTGATGTTCGATGGCAGTATGTGGTTGTTTATTGCACTATGCTTTTTACTTTTGTGTAGTTTAAATTTTCCCCAAATAAATGTTTCGGTTATTCAAAAAAAATCTCTTTTGGGAATCCAAAAGAGATAGAACTGTTCTATATCTTTACTGTAGTAGTGGTCCTATGAATCTGTGCATGTGACAAAATGGCAAAAATGATACACATGTACACACACACAGAGATGAGCGCATGTACAACTGATGAAAACTGAGTGAGTTCAGTGGATTGTATCTATATCCTGGTTAGGACATTGTACTGTAGTAATATAAGATGTTACTGTTAGTGGAAAGTGGTTGGAGAGTGTATGGACCCTCCATAGTGTGTGTTTCAAATAGCTACATGTGAATCTAGTGATTATTTCAAAATTCTAAAAAATTAGGTCACTGCAAAAAATAAAGGAGAAAATAAAAAGTGCTAGTGAAGATGTGAAGAAATTAGAACTCTTGTACATTGTGGGTGAGAATGTAAAATGGTGTAGCTACTATGGAAAACATTGTGGAAGTTCCTCAAAATGCTAAACATAGAGTTGCCAAATATTTCAGCAATTCTACTTAAGGTTTATGCACAAAAAATTGAAAGCAGGGACTCAAACATATTTGTATATTTGGGTTCATTGTATCATAATTCACAGTAACCAAAAAATGAAAGCAGTTCCAAAGTCCATCAGTGGATGAATGGATAAGCAAAATGTGGTCTCTACACACAAAGGAATAGTATTCAGCCTTAAAAAGGAAGAAAATTGTGACCACATGCTACAATCTGGATGGAAATATCATGCTGGTGAAATAAGCCAGTCACAAAAGACCAAGTATTACATGATCCCACTTATACAAGGTCCCTAGAATAGCCATATTTATAGAGACAGAGAACAGCTTGGTGGGTGCCAGGGTCTGGAGAAGGGGAAGTGAGAAATGTTTATTGAGGACAGAGCTTCAGTTGGGGAAGATGGAAAGGGATGGAGGTGATGGCTGCATACAGCGTGAGTGTGCTTAATGCCACTGAGCTGGACACTTAAAAATGGTTAAAATGATTATATCATGTATAATTATACCCCCCCAAAAGGAGGGGGAACAGATCCATCAAATTCTCTTTTATAAAAAAAGAAAGTAAAAGTAGTTTTGGTTTATGAGGGATATGACACCAGGGGCCCTTATTTCCTGTCTTAAATAACATGATAGAAGACAAGAGGAAAGCCATGGACTCTAGGTGACCTGCAATTACATTTCAGTGCCATGACAGATATCCCAGGCAGTGCCTTCTCAGACGAGTAACAGCCCCCATGTAGGCATCAGTGAGAAATCAACCATGGAACAGCCATGGAACAGTCAGCCAACAGTCATGATAATGGCTATCCAGCACGGTCACCAGACCCTGAGAATATGCATGTGGTGGGGGTGGGAGGGTCTGAGCAGCTAGTCAACTCCTATGGATGCATCAGATCTTAGCTCACAAGTCACTTCCTCAAGGAAGCTTGCCCTGATTTCCAGGATGAGATCACGTTTCTCTTTTTCAGGATCCCTACATATCCCAGGGTGTCCAGGGTAGCTCCAGTGCTTGCCAGTTGTCTAGGCACAATTGTTAACACCCACTTTCACTCTCAAATGGGATCCAGATTTAGATGGTAAATCATATGCTCACCTCACTTCTTACAGACTCTCATCACATCTCATACTTGTGACTAATGATACATGATTCTGTCTGTCTCCCCACCTTCTGGAGGGCAGGAATATTCTCTATTATATTCACAAGGCCTAGCACGGGGCTTTTTGTAAAAGAGGATTCAACAACTGATTGAATGAATTAATATTTTAGTTCTTTTTTAAGTGCCTAAGGTGACTGTGGAGCTGCCCCCTTCAAATCCCCTGTCCTTGGCAGACAGCTGTCCCCTTGTGGTGCACTGCCCTAGGCTGCTCCCAGCTAATGACTCAGTATAGTGGGGCCCTGGAGCCCAGCATTTCCCTCCCAATGGGTCTCATCTGATGGTCAGCTTTTGCTCTGGGGCCTCTCTCAGTGTGGACAAGATTTCTTCAGCTCTGTACTGCAGTTTGAGGTTCTTCCTAGGCAAGCCCTTTTGTCCTCTTTCCTGAACAGGTGACAGCCAGCCATCACTTGCATTGCAGTCTGCAGAGCTTCCCTGGGCTCTGACCTCTCTTCCTCTTCATTCCTTAAGGGGCCTCCCCCAATAAATTCCTTGCAAGTCTGTCATCTTGTAATCTGCTTCTTGAAGGATCCAAACTGATGTTCCCATCATCCAGTTGGGCTGTGAAATGGCAACCTGAGTCTGTTTCCCTTGTTCCTGCCAAGGAGTCAGATTTCTGTCGGTAAGGAGGCAGCAGCTGCCCACCTCACTCCTCCAATGGCCCACAGTACTAACCCAAGAATTCAATCTCTGGTCAGTTCTCCTTTATTCCCACAGATTTTTCTTTGTTATTTTCCCTTTACTCTTGCCCAGTTAACACAGGAAAATACCATTCAGCCAATGCCAGTCCCACCCTGCCTCCCTCTCCTCACCTTCCTCTCTCTCCCACTGCCCTCCATCTGTCTCCCTCTTTATCTTTCTCTTCTTTCTTCTGGGTCTCAACCTTTGAGAGTTTCTCTTTACCTCTTACTTTCTTTTTTCTCCCACATGTAACTTTCCCCTATGAAAATCAGCTTTATGAACATGAGTTTTTCCTCCCATGACATAGCTAAATTAAAAACAATACTAAGATAATAATAAGTACGTAACTTGTGAAGCCCTTGAACATGTCTAGACATTGTCATCCACATCTGCACAGATGTCTGACCTCCTCTAATTAAACTTGCTTTTCTTCAGGTGCAGTATTCAAGATCAATGACATAGATAAGGCACACAGATTGAACTGCTGTAGCTCAGCTGATACACAAGCCTGCCTGCTCACCAGATCCCTTAGCAGCTGCTTCAGAGCAGTCTCAAGATTCAGATTTGACTGTTGGGAGGTGGAGCTTGGGCATCAGCTTCCCTGGGGGAGAACAGGATGAGCAGCCAGGGTTAGAAATCATTGATACAAGAAGTTTGCTGTCTGCTTTCACTGATTTTGTCACTTGAGCACTATTATTTCATTTTGCATTGAGGCTTGGAAACCTCAAGAGAAGTAGAACCCAGTTGCCCCCGTCTGGGCTGGGTACTACACAGAGACAGCCTGAGACAGAAGAGAAAAGTGCCCAGAGCAACTTTCCTCTCTCCCATGTGCCCCCAGTGCACCTCTATCCAACCAGTTGACCAGCTGTTGCTTGTGGTGCCATTCTGTACTTGAAGATGCTAGGTCCTTTTTCCTTTCTCTCTCTCCCCCACCCCCACCCCTCTCTCTGTTTTCCTTATGTAAGCATCCTACAGTAGTTATTATCCAAACAAACTGTGGACGATAGTATTTTCATCTCTCTCTCTCCCACTTCCCAGGGGTCTGGATCTTATGGTTGTGGATCTGACTGTAGAACCTAGCATGTTGCTGGGCTAAGGGTTGATGCCCCAAAAATGTTTGTTCAAAGATTGGACACATGTTGGATGGGACATATATGGACAGGGGCTTGGGGGTGTAGCTCAGTGATAGAGCACTTGGCCAGCATATGTGAATCCCTGGATTCCATCTCCAGCACTGTAAACAGCAACAAAAAGACAGACAGACATGAATGGGTGCTTAGGTGGATGATAGATATGGATGGATGGATAAGTCAGTATAAGAAATGAATGTCTTTGCTCTTTCTTTTTTTTTTTTATTTACTTATTGATTCATTGAACACAAATGGAGTACAGCTATTGTTTCACTGGTTGTACACAAAGTAGAGTCACACCATCTGTGCGTTCATGCATGTACACAGGGCAATGGTATCTGTCACACACTCTGTTATTAATTTTACCCCCCACCCGCCCCCACCCCTCCCTTCCCTCTATGCTAGCTATCTTTCCTCCATTCTTGCCATCTTCCCCCCTCCCCCCACATTATGCATCATCACTCATTTATCAGAGAGACCATTCGGCTTTTGGATTTTTGGGACTGGCTGATCTCACTTAGCATAACAGTTTCCAACATCATCCATTTACCTACAAATGCCATAATGTTATTCTTCTTTATGGCTGAGTAATATTCCATTGTGTATATATACCACAGTTTCTTTATCCATTCATCTACTGAAGGGCATCTAGGTTGATTCCATAATCTAGCTATTGTGAATTGAGCAGCTATGAACATTGATGTGGCTGCATCACTGAGGCAATCTGATTTTAAGTCCTTTGGGTATAAGCCAAGGAGTGGGATAGCAGGGTCAAATGGTGGATCCATTCCAAGTTTTCTAAGGAATCTCCACACTGCTTTCCAGAGTGGCTGCACCAACTTGCACTCCCACCAGCAATGTATGAGTGTACCCTTTTCCCCACATCCTCGCCAGCACCTGTTGTTGCCTGTGTTCTTAATAAAAGACATTCTAATTGGGGTAAGATGAAATCTTAAGGTGGTTTTGATTTGCATTTCTCTTATAACGAGTGATGTTGAACATTTTTTCATAAATCTGTTGATTGCTTGTAGATCTTCCTCTGTAAAGTGTCTGTTCATTTCCTTGGCCCATTTATTGATTGGGTTATTGGTGTTTGTGGTGTAAAGATTTTTGAGTACTTGGTAGATTCTGGAGATTAGTGCTCTGTCCGAAGTGTGTGTGGCAAAGATTTTCTCCCACTCTGAAGGCTCTCTCTTCACATTGCTGATTGTTTGCTCTTTCTTATATCACAAATGATTTGAGATAGTTCAAATGTTTTGATATAGTAAAATTAAAAAATACTTTGGCATCTTTTCTGTACCTGGCCCACTCCATTTTAGGTACTTAGAGTACATCAGTGAGCCAGAGATAGATTCTTCTCCATGTGAACCTCACATTTTGGCAGTGTAAGACAAACAATGAACATAATCAAGTTATGGAGTATGTCAGGGGGTTTGAAAATATTGACAAAAGGAAGGGACAGGGAGGTCCCCAGGCAGGTGGGGTTGGGGTGCAATTCTAAATGGGGAGGCTTCATTTTAAGTGACATAAATTAGGCACAGAAAGAAAAGCACCAGAAGATCTCACTCATGTGAAATACAAAAGAGTTGATCTCACAAAAAACGAGAATAAAATAGTGGTTACCTGAGACAGGAAAGTTGGGGCAGAGGGAGATGGGAAAATGTTGGTCAATGGACATTAAGTTACAGTTAAATAGGAACAAGAAGTTCTGGTGTTCTATGTAGGGTGACTATAGAAAACAATTATACACATTATATATATATAAAAAAGAAAGGATTTTGAATCCTTTTGAATCACCATAAAATGTGATACATATTCAAGGAAATAAATTATACATATATTGAAACATCACATGGGACCCCCAAAATGTGTATAATTTTTATGTATTGGTTTAAAAAAATAACAAGTGGGAAGGCAGGGAGGGCCTCTTTGAGATGATCCAAGCAAAAACTTGAAGGAAGTCAGAGAGGTACCTGGCAGAGATACACAGGTTGAGCAGTCCAGGCAGAGGAAAGGCGTGGAGTAGCAGTGTGTCTGCTGTTTGTGGGGTGGTAGCAAAAAGGCCAGACTGGTGGAGCAAAGAGCAAAGAGGATCACCACTGCTCACAGGGTGGTGGGGTCATGTGGGCCTTGGAAGGGATGGTGAGGATTCTTATGCTGAGTGACATGGGAGCATGTTAAGCAGAGGAGGGTGTGTGGTCTGGCTTTGATCTTGGAAGGATCCTTATGGCTACCCTTTTGCAAATCTATCAACCACAGAAGATCAGGAAAGTAAAAAGAGTAATGAGAAACCATCAGCTGAAAGGGGATGATGGGTCAGATCAGAGTGGAAATGATGAGGAGCAATCTGAGTCTGAACATAGTCTGAAGGTAAATCCAGCAGAATTTCATGGTGGTTTGGCTATGGGATGTGAGCAAAAGAGTTGAGTTTAATGTTAGAGTTTGAGACCTAAGCAACTTCAAGAAAAAAATTGCCATCACCTCAAATGGGGAAAGCTGGGGGGAGGAACTGGCATTTGGTTTTGGGCACAGGTCTGGGAGTGCAGTAGACATTCCCTGGCCATGTCAGGAAGACAGTTGGTATCAGAATCTAGGCTGGACATAGACATGTGAGTATCACATGTACAGTTCCACATGACATAACCACAAGGATCTGTCCTGAGAAATGCATCCTCAGGCAGTGTTGTCATTGTAAGAACATTGTAGGGTGCACTTTCACAGACCTAGGTGGTGTCTATCAAACACTGGATGTGGCCTCTTGATGTAATCAATAAACACAGCAAAGTGGTAGAGCACTTGCCAATCTGGGAGGGGTCCTGGGTTCAATCCCCAGAAACACAAAAAGCAAATGAACAATAAGAGATAGTAAACACAGAGCACACTGTTCTAAAGTCAGTGTTTTATATCCTTATGGCTACCCTTTTACAAATCTATGTACATGCATATCTCTCTCTCTCTCTATATATATATATATATATATATATAGGTAGAAGGACTATAATGATAGAAGGTATGATATAGTAAATGCATAAAATAATAACATGGTTGCTTATTATCATTATCAGCTATTCTACTTGGTACATAATCATATTGTTAAACTTTCATGCAACTGGCAGTGCAGTAGGTTTCTTTATACCAGCATCTCCATGAACAAAAGAGGAATGCATTTAGCTGTGATGTTACTATGACTACAGTGTCACTAGGCAATAGGACATTTTCAGCTCCATCATAATCTTACAGGACCACTACTTTATATGTGATCTGTCCTTGACCAGGACCTTGTGCGGTGCCTGAATGTAGATGGTATTTTAAGCAGTGAGATTGGGTGGGATTACCAAGAGAATGAGCACAGACAGAAAAGAGGACCAAGGACTGAGCCCTGGGTCATGCCAACATTAAGTGGCTAGAGAAGGAACCAGTAAGGGAGCCTGGGAAGGCAAGAGCGGTGACATGGGAAGAAAACAAGGAGAGCATGGGGTCCTGCACTCAGCGAAGAAAGGAGCAGTCAACTGCACCAAGCCCAGCAGGACACAGGCTGAGAACTGACAGTGGATTTTGCTGTGTGGAGGCCATTGGCAACTTGATAAAGGATGTCAGTGGAGCAGTGGGAACAAATGCCTGATTGGAATGTGTTGAAGGAAAATGGGGGAGGGACGAATGGGAGAGATAAGGATGGATAGTTCTTTGGAGAAGATTTGCTGGAGGGGGAAGAGGAGCTGTTGTTCCAAAGATGACAGCGTGTTTGTATACTTGATGAAAATAAAAAATGATGCTATGACAAAAAAGGAACATTTTTCTGGACAGATGTCCCTGAGCAGATGTAAGGGAGTGGTCTAGGGCACAGGTGCAGATATATAAGGGCATGGTTAGTTCCCCTATGGCAGTGGGAAGGAAAGCAGAGTATGTGGGTGGGAGAGTTGGCATCTTAGTTGGTTTCCTGTTGCTATAACTGACTACATGCAGCCAGGTAATTTATCAAGAATAGAAGTTTTATTTCATTCTGAAGTCTGGGAAATTCAAAATCAAGGTGTCACCATTGGGTGAAGACCTTCTTGCTGCATTGCAACCTGATAGAGGATAACACAGAGCAAGATAGAGCAAGTGTGCTGGCTCAGTCAGGTCTCTCTCTTCTTATAAAGCCTCTAATAACCATTTCGGAGGCCCCACCCTCATGACTTCATCTAATCCTAATTACCTTCTAAAGACCCCTCCTCCAAATAACCATCAACCTGTGACTTTGTAAATAAAGTCCACAACACATGATCTTTGGCGGGGACACACTGAAATCATAACAGTAGGTGTGTGGCAGAATCCATGGATATTGCAGAGGATGGGTGAGGAGGCATTGATGTTGAAGCAGGAGAACTGGAGAGACAGCAACTAGGAAAGAAGAATGTAATTGACCAGCAGCATTGAGGGCTCTTGCAATATTCAAGGTCATGAAACTTAAATAAGCAGTCAAGGTGGTTTTGAAAAAGCATATGAAAAACATAGCTTTTCTCCAGCCACATGCAACTACTGGGGACAGGGGAAAGTTTGGTAGAAAGTGAAACATGGCCAGAGTGGTGGCTTGGCAAAGCAAGTATGGAAAATGTAATAAGTGAAGAAATACAGAACAGAGAAAATTCAGCTGTGATTAAATGATCAAGATCAGGTGCAAAATTATAAAGCAGACCTTGCAGGGGGAGGGAAGAAGGAAGGAAAGAAAGAGAAGAAAAGAAGGAAATAGGATCATACTGTAAATTGACATTATTAGGCAATTGCATTATTAGGCAATGGATGAGTTTCAGATCCTGTATGGAGAACATGTTTTGATGGGAAAGGAGCCAGAGGAGCCTGAGGCAGACATGGAGGTAACAGCTGAGGCAGCCACCCCACTCTGGATGAACCTGACTTGTGTTTTCATTTGGTTTCAGTTCCATCTGCCTGTGATAGAGAATCCTTCCTTCCCCACCCCTCCCTTGTATTCCTTTTCCCCATTGTCAGCAGGTCTCCCAGAGGCCAGGGCTGCATACCAGGAGACTCTTCTGTCCAGAATGTTCTTAATAGCCAAGTCAAAACCACAGCAGCTGGAGAGGTCTCTGTCCTCCCAGCAATTTAACAGCCAGAAAGCCAGCACTTGGCTTCCAGACAGGGAAAGCAAGGCAGGCCTGGCCACACAGTGATCTTCTGATCAGAGGTAGGCCTTGGAATTCTAGGAAGAGAGCCAGACTTGCTTCCCACACCTGTCTGCCAGGGGTATCACCTGTAGGAAGTTAAAGCATGCTGATGACTAGGCCCCTCTTCCCAGCATTAAGCTCCAGGGATCCTTATTTTTAGCAAGCTTATCTGGTGATTCTAACACAGAGTTGGAAACTATTGATTTGTCTCTTTGGGCCTCAGTTTCCCCATCCATCATAGAAGGAGGAGTCTAGATGTGTTTCCCAAACTCCTTTGATCTCCTTTGAGCCTCATAACATCCTCAAAGATGTCATTATTCCCATTTTTGAGGTGGGAAAAGTGGAGGTTTGTAGAGGCAGAGAGATGAGGGGATGGCCATGTGATCACTGAAGTCCTTCCTGGCACTTGGGTTTTAGGATTCTGTAATGATTCAAGAGGGCCAGCTGAATCTGCTTCCCAAACCCATGGTGCTGACTCAGGCATTCACTTATGCTGAAGGCCCAGCTCTGACACACCTTCTCAGGTGAGTCAGATGAGCACCAAGGCAGACCTGTGTGTCCAAGCATGTTACTGCACACACAGATGGAGGCTTCCTCTACTAACTTCACCCTCACCACTCCACACTGCATTCCTGGCTACTGACTGCTCAACTGTGTCCTGTTTTGGGAATTCCTACTGAATTCTGTTCAGTATTCTGTTCTTTACCTTATTTCAGAGTATGTGATGCCTGCACATCTTAGAGGTGGGGTGACTTGGGAAATTTAGAAGGTCAGTCCAGCTGCATCATTTCCAGAAGAGGAATGCTAAGAGCAGTCTGCATCACATGACACAGAGTGGCTGGCATCCATGTGAGTGACAACACAGCATTGAGAAGTTGCCAGCATCCCTATGATGGAACGTTCATTCCATTGTGTGCTGCTGGAGGGGAAAATAGATCCAAAGAAGCGATTCCAGAGGCCTGGAAATGGCTGAAGAGCTCCTGAAATCATTCAGGTAGGAGACCACATACCGGACTAGGATGGGAAGTAGAGAGAGCATAGAGGGCTGCTGTGCTACAGTGACTGGCATGGCAGGAAGGGGTCTAGGCAGTGCCCAGGTTTCTGACTTGAGTGTCTGAGTGATTATTGGCATCATTCATGAGGGAAGGGCCCATATTGTCTTTAGAGTCTGCTTGCCAGAACCTGGCACATGAAGGGGCAGCTATAAAGGTACTGAGGGATTAAGTTGTTGGATGAGATCTCCGAGAAACTATTTTTGTTTTCTTGATGGGAGATGTTGGGTTCTCTGGCTGAGGGATTAAGCTCCAGCCCAGAAGGAACCCTGGTATGAATTAGAAAAAGGCAATCCCTGGAGAATGGGAGGAAATATTTGCAAATCCTCTATCTCATACAAATCTAGTATCCAGAATATAAAAGACAACTAAAAAATGGGCAAAGGATTTAAAGAGATGTATCTCCAAAGAAGGTGTACAAATGACCAGTAAGCACATGAAAAGATGCTCAACATTATTGGTTACTAGGAAAATCGGAACCACAAGGAAATATCACTTCAAACCCACTAGGAAGGCTAAAGTGAAAAAGATGGACAATAATGAATGTTGACAAGGATGTTGAGACATTGGAAGTCTCAAGCTTGCTAATGAAGAATGTGAAATGGTGCAATTATTTTGGAAAAAAAACTTGGTAGGTCAAAAAGTTAAACAGAATTACCATATGGTCTATCCAGACATATACTATAGCAGAGAGTGGAAAACATGTTCACAGAAAAACTTACACAAGAATGTTCATAACATCATTATTCACAACAACCAATGAAGATAACCCAGATGTCCATCAGCTAATGAATGGATATGCAAAAAGTAGAATATTATGTAGCCAGAAAAGGAATGAAGCATTAATCCATGCTGCAACATGGGTAAAACTTGAAAACATTATCTAAGTGAAAGAAGATAATCACAAAGACCACAAATCATAGGATTCCATTTGTATGAAAGCCCAAACTAAAGAAATCAGCAGGGACCAGATAGGCTAGTGGTCACCAAGAGATGGGGGAAGAAGGGAACTGAGAGTTACAGAACTATTTTGCGGGTAGTAGAAGTGTTCTGGAAACTGATGATGATGATGGTTGCACATATTATGAATATACTAAAACCACTGGATTTTATACTTTGAAATGGGTAAAGTGGTGGATTTTAAGATGAAAATTTTTAGTTGTGTGAAATTTAGCTCATAATTTAAAACAAAAGAAAACAGTGATACTCCTGGGACAGTATAGCCTTCAAGAGGCATAGTTTAGCAAAGGGCAGGCTAGATTCCAGCACCTTTGACCTGGTGGCTTGTGTGCAGTGAGTAACCTGCACAGCAGCCCTGAGATGGGGCATAAAGGCTTCTGCTGGCATCTGGACCTCTAAGGGATTGAGTGCATTTGCCAAGGCTGGAGGAAACCCCAATCCATCCCCTTGGGAGAATAAAACCATAGGATGATTTTCATCCAGCAAGCCAGATAAACCCCTTCTTTCTGCTCTTGGCATGGCAATTGGCTTTGGCCCCAGCCCCAAGATCTCTCATTCTGCACACACCCTGCAGCTGCAGCTCCACCTAGCACAAACATTTCTTAGCCAACTCTCTTCCACACACCCAGGCTTACTCATTCCTTTTATTCTGGCAGTGTCTCCCTCTTTGCCCTGGCACATCTCTGAGAGCCTCCTGGGGACTCCTCTGACCCCTTTCAGACCCTCGAATGCTCCATCTTCTCTTCCAAGCCACCTCTCCATTTCAAAATCCTGCCCCTACTCACCTCTTCAACCTTCCTCAGAGGAACCATGCCTGCCTTCTAGTGTCCCCTGAACACTTGTAAAAACACCCTGTTTTTTACCTGGGTTTTACCTGGGCAACTCACAGGCTGCATGATTCCAACCATCATGCAACTTCTCCAGCCTCAGTGTCCCCATCTGTGATGTGTACAGTGCTATGCTAACTTTTAAGGTGATTGCCATAGAGTTAAGAATGTGTGAGGCTTCACTGATGCAAAGTGACAAGACCCCATGGAAGGTTGTTACTTTTGTCATTACTGTATAGGCATTGATGTGTTTCTCTGCAGGGAAATATTATATATAATCCATTAGCAACTGAACTTCCCTTGATCAGTCAGGGGCTCAAGGGCAGAGGAGGTTTGCTGTCTTTGTTCCTATAACTATCCCAACCTGTGGAGCCAGAATCCCCCTGGAGTCAGTGTCTGAACTTGAGACTCTCAGACCTGGTCATGAAGTCGTTAAGGTCAGGGACTCTGCAGGGAGAGACTTCACTGCTCTGAATCTGTTCCCTTGCCTGTGACGTGGGAATAGCAAGAATATCTCTCTTACAACCTTGTTGAGAAGGTTGAAGGAACACCATGTAGTAAGCCCTCGACAAAGGCAGGGGATGAACATGAGAACAATGCATGAGTTATCTGTTGCTGCATAATGAATTGCCCCAACATTGAATGACTTAAAACAACAATAATTTATTGTCCCTCATAGTTTCCAGGAGTCAGGATTTCAAGGAGCAGCATAGCTGGGCAGTTCTAGCCTATGGTCTCTCATGGGACTATGACTGCAACCATTTGAAGGCTTGAATTGTCTGAAAAGGCCATTCTCAATTGACTTACTCACCTGCACCTAAGCTGGTGCTGGCCATTGGTGGGAGGCCTTGGAGCCTCTGTATTAAGCCCCATGAATATACTTACAGCACGGAAGCTGACTTACCCATTGGGTAATCTAAGAGATGAAGGTGGAAGTCTCACTCTCTTTCATGTGCTACATTCAGAAGTCACACACTGTCACTCTGCAGTATGCTATTGGTCATGCAGGTCAGCCCTGATTCACTAGGGGAGGTGAAGGCCATTGGGCACTGTCTTGGAGATGAGCTGCCTCTGATGACACCAAGTACATTCTTCATTAAGATCAAGCATAAGTGTTTTAGTCAGCTTTTTTGCTGCTGTGACTAAATGATCTGACCAGCACAATTATAGAGGAAAGGTTTATTTGAGGGCTCACAGTTTCAGAGGTCTTAGTCCATAAAAGGCTGGCTCCATTCCTCTGGGCTTGAGATTAGGCTGAACATCATGGTGGAAGAGTGTGGCAGAGGGAAGCAACTGCATCATTAGGAAGTAGAGACTTCACTCTCCAGATATAAATATATACCCCATAGCCAGGCCCCCAATGAACCACTCCCTCCAGCCACACCCCACATGCCTCCAGTCACCACTCAGTTATTCCCATCAGGGATTAATTCACTGATTGGGTTAAGACTCTTACAACCCAATCATTTCTCTTCTGAACCTTCCTGCATTGTCCCATATCTGAGCTCCTGGGAGACACCTCACATCCAAACCATAACAGTAAGGCATCTAGAAAGTGGCTCAGCCAGGATCTGAATTCAGGGTTGCCAAGCCTAGACTCTGGGCTCTCAACCACTCACCTTTGTTGACACCTATTGTTTTCAAGTGAGCAGTGGCTTTCTCATTTAACAAACCTTTTCTGAGCACCAACTATGCTGTTGGTGTGCTAGATACTGGCCTTGGGAGCTCAAAGCCACAAGGGCATGTGCAGGCTGAACCACCGCTCCCAACTCTCCCAGCTTCTACTTCACTTCTCTTTCTTTCCTGGGATATTCATATCAGAGGAGAAAATCACCAGATCCTGTTACCTTCTTTGGCAGAGAAGTGTAGAGTTGAATTATAAAAAATGAACTGATCTTGGAGCCAGGAGTCCTGGGTTCTGAGTTTGACTCTGACATTGATTCCAGGATGTCTTGGGTGCAGCTCTTCTGTTCTGTGGATTCAGTTTCCCTATTTGCAGAATTGCCTCTGAGACCTTGCCTGTAAAAATAGGTCATTCATTTATCATTTTTTGGACACCTTCTATGGACCAGTCACTGTTCTAAATGCTGGGCATATAGTAGGGAACAAGACAGAGTCCCTCGAGTTACTTATATTCAGATGGTGGAAAAGACCATTATAGGTAGCGAGGGGAACTAAGGAAGGCAAAGTGACAGACAGATGCCCTACTGCACTCAGCAAGGGCTTCTTCAACAAGCAGCAAGTGAATAAAGACCCAATGAAAATGCGATGTCTGGGCAGATCTGGAGGATAGAAAACTGCAGGTACAAAAGTTCTGAGGTGGGACTGAAAGGTTGAGGCATTTACAGGGTAGCAGAAGGGCAGTGAGCCTAGGGAGGTGTGGTAGGAGATGAGGACAGAGGGGATACAGGGATCAAGCAACATAGAGTCTGGTAGGCCTCTGGGAGGTGAGTGGACTTACTTCTAAGTGAGATGAGAAGCCTTTGGAGGCCTTTCAGTGAGTGATCATATGTGCAACCTGAGGGTGCCTACCTAGCCTGGTGTGTGGAGAGTGGCTGGCAAGGATATTAGTTCTTTTCACTTATTTTTTACCAAGACTCCTAGATGTCCCAGCCTGGGATGGCTGTGTGATTTGGGTAGGGTGTGAGGGACATCACTATGCTGTATGCTGGGACAGTTCACTGTTCCCTGAGTTCACTCTTTATCCAGCTCTTATGGGAACTTCCAAATGCCTTTTCTAGTCAGTAGGTTCATTGCTTAGATTAATACAAACTCACCTTGACATTCAAGGCCCTCCTAATCTGGTTCCCAGTCTCCCTTCCAGATTCTTCTCCCACCATTCCCCAGTGTAGCCAGGCCAGCCTGACTACTCACCAATCTCTCAGTGCTTCCTGTTCTTTCCCACCTCCAAGGGTTTACTTATGCTGTCCCCTCCACGTGAAGGACTTCCACACCAAATCCTGTTCAGGACATCTTTCAAACTCCATCTCAAAATTCTTGTCCTTCAGTGGGTCATTTTCTGTTTCCTTTACCTAAAGTTGTCTCTCTTACTATGATCACAAAAGCTTTTTAACAGAATTTTTCTTTAATTGAGTGAAAATAAAAATTTACCATTTTAACTGTTTTTAAGGACAGGATCTAATGGCATTAAGTGTAGTCACAATGTTGTGCACCTATCACCTGCTATCCATTTCCAGTATGTTTTTATCATCCTGATCAGAAACTTTGTACCCATATAAAAGCTTTTTAATGGAGCCCATATTCACGAGAACACTTCCAGATAAAAGATGTGTGCATGTGCGCGCGCGCGCGCACACACACACACACACACACACACACACACAAGGAGGTGGAGGGAGGGAGGGAGTGTGTGCAATTTCAATTCAAGGACTATTCCAAGAAGATAATCCATTGTCTTATAAAAAATGGAAAGTCCTGGTTAGTCTTCAGGCATGGCTGAATACTAGAAGTCTAGAAGTCTAAAGACTGTCATCAGGCATGTGACTCTCATTCTTTTGGTTCTGCTTACTCAAGTGTTGGCTTCACTGTCAGCCAGACTTGCCCTGTCTTGGTAGCAAAGATGTCCATCAGTAGCTCTACCAGCTGAGAAATCCCAGCAGAAAAGATACACTCCTTTCTCAACAGGTTCAGCAGAATTTCTAGGGCCCTCATTCCTTAGTCTGGGTCATGTACCAATCCCTGAACCAATCATTGTCACCAGAGAGCTGGAATTGGCCAGATCTGAGTCACTGTGCTGGAGCCCAGAGAGGAGTTTTATGACCTAAAGGCAGGGAAGAGTAACTCTCCATAGGAAAAGCAGGATTCTGTCATAAGAAAAAGGAACTGAACAGGCAAAAGCATCTGGCCCATCATTAGGACACTTACAAATATACCCCTTCCTATTGTTTTCTCAATAAGTGGCTCCACCTTGACAGGAAGGGCAAGAACCCAGTAATCTCCCCTGTCCCCAGTATTGTAGGTCACCAATGCTGCCCTCCTAAGTATTCCTGAAAGTGCCTCTCCCCACTTCAGTCTCTATTGCTCCGGCCCCAGTTCAGGTAACACACCCCATCTCCCACATTCCTGCAGTCCATCTAACCCTGCTTCTCCCCATGTCCACAGAGATCTTTTCTTTAGTCCAAATCTGGTCACAGCTCTTCAAAGCCTCCCCTCTGAACTCCCTTTTGACTTATGACACTTTGTCAGATCTGACTCCCATTCACATCTTTGTGGCTTTGTCTTTGTCCCTTCCCTACACCTACCCTCTCTCAGTCAACTTCTCTTGGGGCACAATGAGAGTCTTTGCATGCTGTTCCTTATGTCTGGAATGCCTTAGCTTTCCTTGCTTGTCCTTCATCTCAGGTCCTTATCACCTCCCCCAAGAAATCCTCTGTGATGCCCACTGTTCCCACCTCAGCACACACACAGTGTGCCTACTCCTCCCAGGGGCTCTCACAGTGCTACTGTTGACTTGCCTCTTTGTGGTACAAATAGTGGGATGTTATATTTGAAATGTTAGCCTCTATGGGTTTTTTTTTTAAGGAAAATGAGGTTTTAAAAGTTCGAGTATAATGTACTATTGGTAAACTGCACAAATACTGTAGAGCAGCTCAATGAATTTTTATCAATCTATATGCCTATGTAACCATCCCAGAGATTGAAGTGCAGAACTTTTCCAGCACCTTCTTCTCAGTCATGAACAATGTCTCTTCTACCCCAAAAGAAAACACTTTTGTAAAACCACAGTTATAAACCTTCATATAAATATAATTATATAAAATTTACATTTTGGTTCTTTATAATTAAAATAATGATTTTCACTTTCCTCCATGTTGTTGTGGACAAAAATAGTTCATCTGTTTTTATTGTTGTATAGTTTCTCAGGTATAAATTAACCAGCTTATTTATTCAGACTCCTATTGGTGTATATCTGTTTTGTTTCCAGTTTGGGCTATTATTGAAGGAAGCTGTGATGATTTATGTTCAGTGTTTTTTGTAAGTATATGTTTCCATTTCTTCTGGAGACATCCCTAAGGGCAGAATTTCTGAATCAAAGGGTAGATCTACGTTCAGTAAACTGAAGAACAGTTTTCTACAGTGCTATACTGTTTTCATTCCCATCAGCCATGCATGGAGTTCCAGTGGCTCCATTTCCTAGTAAACGTTTGGTGGTGTCAGTCTTTTTAATTTCAACCAATCTGGTAGAGACCAGGAAGGTGTTTTTCATTTTTGATCATTTCTGTTCCTCAGAAGTCTTACATTCCTTCATTTTAGGTTGTCACCTAGAAGCTACTTTTTTTTTTTTTTTTTTTGGTCTCCACAGAAAAAGAGAAGCCAGAGGTTTTCTCCCTGGCTTTTGTATTTCAAAAGAATAGGGGCTTATGAGAAGTAGGAAAAGGCCCTTGCACATTGATGATTTGGTTGATATGGGAATATTCAAGGGATTTAGGAGAGACTCAGAATCTCCAGATAAGTTCAAAAGAACCTGAATGTATAAAGGACTTGTGTCCTTTAGAGGAGAAATGACTATGGGTAGCAGGGCAGAAGAGTTTCATGTTTATAACAGATTGCTGAGCCCCAGATGCCATTGGAGCTGATCAGTGTTTCCTATGTACCTCAGATGTGTTAAGACTTAGGAATAAGGGACATGCAATAGCCTGTGTGGGAGGGTGAGCCCTCCTCAGATAGGAGCAAAGATATCCTAACAGATGCCAGTGTGGCTAAGTGATGCTACACACCAGATGCTCCCCATGAGGTCTCTAGAACCAAGCTGCACCCTGGAGACATAGGAAAAGTTTGGCTTGCCTGAGATTAAGATTGCCTTCCCTGTAAGGGGAGACCACAGCACAGACTGAGATCACTAACCCAAAGATTCAGTTACCTTCCACTTTTCACACTGAATTGTGCTTATTCCCTTTCTTTTCTTGGGCTGAAGCAGAGAGAAGGTCTAATTCTTCCAGAATCAGTGGCCTCCTGGCCCAGGGGCTGGCACAGAGTAGGGTTTGGGGGGGATTTGTCAAATGCCCATTATCCATGGGTATTTATATTTCTTTGGATGCTTTGTGGTCCATACCATGGTTTTCTACACCCAGCAAACCTCTAATAGTTGTTCAATTGGAAGAAATTTAAATGTTCTTGACCTGAGTTTCCCTGATTGTAAGTTCCTCCAGGAAAGGGTGAAAAGGAGCTACCTAGTTGAGCACCCACCAAGCATAAAGTCCTGAACTGTGTTAACACTTTTGCCATCCTAAGAGGTAGGACTATGTACACCACACTTGATAGATAAGCACTGAGCCCCAACAGAAGTTGAGTGAGAGAGAGTGGGTGTGAGAAAGGGACAAAAAATTTATTGAGCCCTCACCTCACACCAGGCATGGGTCTAAGCACTTGAAATGCATTAACTCCCACAACTATCACTACAACCTAGTGATGCTGATTCTCTGGTTATCTCCATTTTATAGATGGAGAGACTGAATGGAGAGACTGATGGAGAGACTCTCCATTTTATAGATGGAGAGACAGAATGTAGATTCTGAAATGTGTGTGATTGCTGAGGACAGTGGTGGGATTCCAGTCCAGACAGCTTGATTCCAGTGCACATGTTCCTTTTTCCAGTCCTGTGTCCGTGCTGTCTGCATGATCCCCTGTACCCAAACCTCCTTTCCTTCCCATCTCACCAGTCGCCTCTCCTATCCCTTCACCTCTTCTGACTTCCTTAATGCCACGAGTGGGAAGTGTTCATTCCTCTCTATTTTTTTTTGTTCCCACAGCACTTTATTTTAAGGATTCATATACATAAGTATTGTGTTTATCTGTATTTGAAAGAAAATCTAAAGCAATAGTAGCATAAGCAAGATAAAGGTCATTTTTCTCTCATGGCTGCTCTGCCATCCTAGTTTATCACTCCCTTAAGGGCTACTAAAGCTCCAGCCAGTACATCCACATTCCAAGGAACAGGAAAAAAAGGAGAGTTTGTTTGTTCCCTTTAAAGAGATGTCCCAGAAACAGCAGTTTCCCTTTTATCTCATTGGTCAGAATTTAGTCACACGGCTATACCTGACTCCAAAGGAGGTTGGGAAGTAAAGTTTTTTAATGGGATATGAGAATGGTTATAAAAAGCTATAGTTTCTGAAGTTACATTATTACCTTAGCTACCTGGGATGGCTTATTTAGATATCTCTCTCCTCATCATCTTTATCCTTATCTCCCAAAGTGTAGCACAGTTGGAGATACCTGAGATGGGGGAATGAGTGGTTAGAAGTTATGTTTCTTTGGTTGCTCTGTGGTCTATACCATATGTAGTTCTCTGCCCATGGCAAACCTCTAATAGTTGTTCAGTTGAAGGAAACTTAAATCTTCCTGGCCTCAGTTTTTCCAATTGTGAAATGGGTATAAATGACTCCAAAGGTCAACTCTAGTTTGGACATTCATAGTATATATTTTAAAAAATTTTGAAAAATATGTGTCATTAAAGAAAGAAAGCCTAGCCAGAGGTAGCTATTGTGAATAGCCTTTGCTCTTTCTCTATTTCTTTTGCATAAGCACACACACATGTTTTGCAGATAAATAGAATCCCAATATACATACCATTTTACAACCAGCCATTTTCACTTTATAGCATATGAAGGGATTTCTGCCTCTGCCTATGAAAAACCGGCTTGTAGAGATCAATACGCTCAATAAACAACTGGAACACCTGCATAAAAGAACATAAAAATCAATTACAAGCTATCAAAGTGCACTGCAGAAAGCTAGAACTTGTGTGACCAAGATCCCAATGTAAAGAGAAATGCAGTGAGGTAAGCCTGACGTTCAATGTACTTTTTCCATGAATTTGCCAGTTCATATGAGGCTGAGAAATGCAGAATAAAACAGGCTAAGAAATGGGAGTAAGCAGAGCTTTCAGCAATCTCACAGGGCTGGAGAGACAAAAATAATTCATGCTAAGCACACTTCTGGGCCATTATATGTTCTCTAAACATTTATGGAATTCATAAAATTCCTTGAATTCATAAAATTTTGGCCTTTGAAAGAACTCCAGAGATAATGAAACCAAACATTTCATTTTATGGATATGGTGGCAGAAGCTCAGAGACATCAAGTAACTTTCCCAGGGCCATACAGCAAATAGGTACAGTCTTCTAGTACAGACTCCTGTCACTGGAGTGCTCTGTGGCTGGCTATTGCTGCTGCTCTCGGATTTAATATCCCTATTCCTTTACAACCGTTCAAGCCAAAGAGAGAGATCAATATAATCTTCCTTCTGGTTGTGGCCTTTTAATAAATGAAAGTACTTTTCTAAAAGAAAAACAAGCACAAATCCTTCTGTAAAAATTATTGGTCATTTTTTTCTGATTATCAAAGTAACATAAATTTACTTTAAAAAGTTAGAAAATATGGACAAGTAAAAACCAAAAGTTCTCACAAATTTTTCTTTTTCCAACCAATCCTTTACGTAGATACTTTAAACTTTTCTATACATAGGTATAATTTTTCACAAAGTGAGTTCATACATACCTAGTCTTTTATAACAATATTTTTGGGGTGATTGGACCTAGGGGCACTTTACCACTAAGCTGCATCCCCAGCCCATTTATTTTATATTTTGAGGCATGGTCTCACTAAGTTGTTGACACTGGCCTTGATCTTGCAAGTCCTCTTTCCTCAGCCTCCGGAGGAACTGGGATTACAGACGTGCACCACCACATTTGGTTTATAACTTAAACTCTTTTCTTTTGGTTGTGGTGGTGATGCTGGGGATTGAATTCGGGGCTTTGTACATGCTAGGCAAGTGCTCTACCAACTGAGTGACATCCCCAGTCCTTATAAGTTATTCTTTAAAGTGAACCTTCACATCATGATCAGTTTTCACATAATTATGTACTCTCTTAGGTGATCTTAACAGCTGGTTAGTAGTCCATTCCATCAGTATACCCTAATTTATTTGGCATTGTATTACTTTTAGTCTTACTATTACACACAAATCTGCAGTAAACATCTTTATGCATATCTTGGTGGTGTCCATGATTATTTTCTCAGGGAAAAGTCTTAAAGTATGAAATAAGAGAAGTGAACCTTTAGAAAGTTCTCAACATCTAGTTCTAAACTGTCCTCCATTTTACCAATGTATGCTTCTCTCGCAATGTGCATATCAAAACTGTGGACTTTACTTAAGAGGAGATGGGGGGGCAGGTCTTTCATTCCAGCTTGCTATTTGCCTTTCTCACTCACCTTCACTGGAAATGTAGCTCAGTGGTAGAGCACTGATCTGTGAGAACCTGGGTTCTACTCTCAGCACAATAGATAAATATGATGGATAGACAGACAGACAGACAAGCTTCACAGCTTGTAGTGTAACCAAATTTCAAGTGGAGAGTTCAGACTAACCACCTAAGGCCAGGAACTTGAACTGAGCAGGGGCCAAGTTGAAATAGTCAATTTTGATGACTAAATAACCAGCTGGCCACTTGGTCCACTTTGGTCCTGAAGCATGTACTTCTACTCTCAGAAATTGAGCAGGAAATAAATCAAGTGAAGGGCTATCTTGCCTACTTCGGGAAGCTACATTTTTTAAAATGAGCATTTGGATCTCTTAGTGCCAGAGTGTGCAGTCCCTAAAGGGATTGGCTGACTTCATGAAGTGATGGGTGGGGATCTGCCTGGGCACCTTGCCCAAATCTACCAGTCCAGAGTTTGGAGCACAGCCTGGGAACCCAATGTAAGTAGCATTCATTTCCTCCAGGTCTTTAGGGCTTTGTTATTATCTAGTGTCCCCTGTGTAAATGAAAGATAATTCCATTGGTTAGTGGGGACTGAAAGTTATTAGTATTAAGTGGAATTTATTTCAGAGTTGGGGGACAAGAGTTCTAGGGATGATTAGATGGAACACCATGGGTAAGTGTCTTCTCCCTGGGCCTTCCTCAGTTTCCCTATGTGAACAAGGAAGTAGTTGGCCTGAATTTGTTGAGCCTTGATTCCTGTTTTGCAGAGGAGGAAGGAAGGGAGGGGATTCAGTTACTTACCCCTACAGAGCCAAACACCCACTGAGCACTTTGTACATCTGAGTTTATCTGCTCCTAACAAAAGCTCTATGAGGGAGAGGACTTTTGTGCTTTTACCTTTTCTGCACTGATATCATATTAGCACCCTGATTTTTCACCCCTTACCTACTTCTAGTTCCAGTGGTTTAAGAGTGACTGAACCTGCCCCCTTGCCTAGGTGGAGGCATGTGATTACTCATGGCCAGTCAGAGAAGCCATAATGGTATCAAGACTGTGACCCAGAGCAGGTCAGTGGGAGTCCACCCTGGTATTTTTGCTGGAAGTATTTTGAAGGAGATGATCTCTTTGGCAATTGGCCATTCCTGCCTTCTTGTGGAAAAAGTCTGCTAATAAAAGGGACACAAAAGAAGCAGTCAGGATTCAGAGGGAGGTGGGTTCATGACAACTTCATTTGAGCTAGATTCATGACATCTTCTTTTGAGCCTCTGAAATGGGCAGTGCTGAATCCAAACATGCTTCTAAACACTTTTGATTCAAGAACTCTTTTTGACTAAGTCAGTTATTACTAGTTTTATGCTACCTGCAACTGAAAGAATCACTAAAATCATGGATATAACTTAGGCATTATTATTCTCATTTCGTGTGCAGATAGGGAAACTGAGTCTCAAAGGTGTAAAGTAAGTGCAGAGATAGCTAGTGACAGAAGTATTTTCAGTCTGTGTTTTTCTCCTTACCTGTATTCTCTCTTCCAGGACTCAGGCTGCCTTGCTTTCTTCCACAAATTACAGAAGTAGGAGGAGGACTAGGGAGCCAGTCTGATCCAGGTTCCATACCTGGTTTGACTCCTTCCTGACTGTCTCATCTTAGGATAACTTATTGACTCTTTATGCCTCTGTTTTCTCATCTGCAAAATGGAATGACAAGAAAATCTACATCATAAAACTGTTATGACGAGTGGGTGTGCTGTAAATCTCTTCAGATAGAGCAGGCTCAGTCATTATGATAGAGGGGCTAGCTATGATTTTTTCATCTTCTGGCTGTATATTGTTATCCTGCCCCCACCCCATATGGCCTGGGTTACCTCATGATTGGTTCTAAATGCCACAACAAGATATCTCAAATCCTGGTCACCAGGAGCTTTAAATAATGTCTGACATGCTGTTTCTAAAATGCTGATTTTTCTAAAGATGTTGATCACTATGTTTAGCAGCCCTAAATCTGTCCCAGGAAGTGAAACTTTGGAGAGGAATTCCAAATTATCAAGTCTTTGCTGATTCTCAGGAAGGGAAGAGAGAGGACCCAGCCATTTCTGAGACTTTTACCCCACCACGCCTATAAAGCCCCACAGCTGTGCAGAGGAAATGCCTTTCCTTTAGTTTATAACAGGTGTGACCCTGGGTGCTAACTCAGTTCCAAAGAGTGCATTAGTCTGATAAAGTGTAAAATACAGAGGTATCCCTGTAGAATAACCAGGGAATGGGAGGGGTTTGCAGGGGATTCAGGGTGGGTCCTGATTGAAGGTTATGCTAAAGTACAGGGACCTGGTCAAAGAAGCAGGTGGGAAAACCTTGTTTCTCTGATTTATAGCTGTCAGAGGTGGTGCCCAGGAGAGTAATACTGCCTGCCAGCTATCGTGAATCAGAAGTCACATGTCTCCGGGTATTACTAATGATCCTTGAATCCCCACCTCACAGACAGGCTTGGTGTCTGTGAGCTGCCATTTGTGGGGCACTTACTAAGTCCTTCATATAAATGACATCATGGAACTCTCCAACAGCCCTGCTAAGATTATAGCATGACCTTGGAACTTGGGGTCAGGCTGCATTGGATGGATTCTCAGTTCTTCTGCATGTGGCCTTGTGCAAGCCACTAGGCCTCTCTGTGCCTCAGTCCTCTCATCTGTGAAGTAGGGGTAGGGATCCTTTTCATTCAGGGTGGTGCGAGGATTTGCTGAGTCAGCAGTTGTAGAGCTTTGAAGCCCTGAGGCAAGATGATAGCTGTTTTTATGAACACTCATTTTACAGGCATGGACCCTGAGGACAGAAAAGGGGATCATCTATTCACTATGCATTGTGAAAATGAGCCCCAATCCTCTTTTGATTGACCCCATAACCACTGGAACTGCCCCCTACTGGGAGGAGGCTGAAATACTCCCATAATCCTCAATCCTTCTTCCCCATCAAACACCCTCCTGGGAGCTTTCTGAAGTATTAAGGTCGGTTCTGAAGCCATAACTGTTTAGAAGTTTAAATGGGGTTTAACTGAAGCACTGAGGAAGAAAGAAAGGGGAAAAAAAGAAAACGACCACTGACTCTTAGCTCCGGGAAACGGAGGCAGCCAGTAAGAATCGGGGTGGTGTTTCTGGGGTCCTAAAAAACCACACTCCCACACCCTCCCCACTCAAGGTGGCACAGGTTGGTAATTGAAATATCACATTTTGAAATGTAAACTCGGACTGGAGGTGTAGTTCAGCGCAAAGCCCTGGGTTCGAGCCCCAGCACAGGAAGAAAAAAAAGGGGTGGGGGGAAGAAACCAACTCATTCATCAGGAAGGTGAAGGTTCTTGATCTTAGGGGAGGAGGGTCTCTATTTCCCAATGAAGCTTCAAGGCCTCTAGGGGTAGGGTTCCCAATCTGTCAGTTTTACTCTGTCTTTTCCTATTTATGTCTAGCAGGGCATTACGGTTTGACCTTATCAATGCATTTGCGTTGACTTTGCCAAACATCGTCTCATCCCCATTCTCAGTCTCTAACTATTTTCATGTTTGCGTGCCCCAGGTGCGCGCGTGACGGAGGTGTATCGCTAAGGTTCTGACCCTACTCTTACCTTTTCCCACACGCCAGGGACTACCCCCTGCGCGGAGCCGAGGGTGGGGTGCCCCTTGGGAGCGCTCGGACTGGGGTCGGAGGTGTGGGAGCTGGAGGCATGGGTACCCTGCGAGCACTGGGCGCTGGTCCCCAGCCTCCTCCCGGCGGGTGGTGGGCGGGCCGCCACGGCTCCTCCCCCGCGCCCCGCCCCCCACCCCCGCCGCGCCCCCGCGGCACCGAGCCGCCTGGCCGTCGCGGTCTCCGCGCCACCAAACTTTCCCCGGAACCGGCACGGGTGAGTCGGAACGGCGGGGAGAGGTCTCGGATGTGGGCTTGAGCGGGCCCTTATCGGCTGGGCGAGGCTGCGCGCTGCCGGCTTGGGATCCCCGTATCCCCGCGGGGCAGCGGAGACCCCCGGAGCCGGCGATACAAGGTGGGCGTGCTTGGGGACCCAGCGACGCGGCAGCCTGGGGAGGGTCTGCTCGCTCCACAGCCCCGCTGGCTGCACCGCGGTTGTGGCCCCAGCGCCTCAACACGCAGGCACCTGTGGCTTCCCGGGGCTTGTCCATGGTGCGCGCCCTGAGCTGCTCCTCGGGCCTTTGAAGAGGGGAAGGCGAGCACCCAGCATTTCCTGAACCGCCCCAGGGCTGAATGCGATGGTACCCTGGTCCCTGCCCGGGTGTCAAGTGCATTCTCTGTGCCTAGATGCGGACCATCCATTGTTTCTTTCATTTCTCCCTATATCTCAGTGAACCAAATATTGCCATACCCATTTTATAGAGGAGAAAACTGAGGATTGGGAGGGAAAGTGGAGCCCTGGAGCACTGGCTATTAAAGAAGAGAGCTAGGGTTTTGAGCTGGAGTTGGGCGAACCTAAACCACTTAACCACACACAGTGGAGCCCCAGGTTCAGTCTCATCTCATGTAGGGGTATGGAAAGCTTCTGGATCTCCACCCCTGTCCTCCTCTCCTCCTAGGCAAGCTGCAGCCCAGTGGAGTGTGTGTGTGTGTGTGTGTGTGTGTGTGTGTGTGTTTGGGGGGGGGCTGTCTGTCTCCTCCTGGTTGTGCTGATGAAGGATCCATTGTTGAAATGGGTGGATGTTAAGGCTAAAAAGTGGAATTCCAATAGTAGAAGCACATGGAGGCTGCTTATTCTGGGCAGTTAGGGGACTCAAGATTCTGGAAGTTAATCTTCCTTACTCTGGAAGAAGTACTGGTAGGCAGGAGCAGGAGCTAAAGCTTAGTGGGTGTCTTCTCTGAAGCCCCTGTTCTTTCTTTGTATGATTCAGGGCCCCCTCACTGCCCAGAAGATTCCATCTTATCCCATCCCCATTCCTGAGTCCCCTGTTATCTTTGAGGTGTCTGCTAGTCTGGGAATGCAGGGATGCTCCGGTCAGGGTCGCTCTCCTCCTGCAGGGGGCTCCCATGTCAGACCCAAGCCAACTGGAGCGAGTAGGCTGGGAGTCCTGTGCGAGCAAGGTCTCCAGGCTGAAAAATGCTTAGAGAACTCATTCTCTTAGGGTTGGGGGATCGTCTTTCTGTGTCAGTGATCAGATGGAGTGTACCTCCAGAGCCTGAAGAACAGGGGAGTTGGGAGTCTGATAAAGGTTTGAATTCACCACTCTTGGCTTTTATCTTGGGGATCCTGGGGGAGTGGGGAGAGACAGAAACCAACCATCAGAGATCATCATGTATTATGCCATTTACTACAGCACGTTTGCAAGCTAAGTCCTAGCCTCACTGAGCAGACAACCTGCTGAGATTCAGAGAGTTGGGATTTGAACACCAGTCTTGCCACACTCTTAGACAATGAGACTTGGGTGGCAGATGGAACCTTAGATCCTTTTGTGTTTGTGGTTGCAGCAACAAAACTAAAGACTAGGGGGATGCCAGGCAACAGGGTCCCCAATGCTCTTGCGTTTCTCTCCAGTGGGTCTCTTTTGGTGGGCCTTGCTGTTGACAATGATCACTTATCAGAATCCCTGGCAATCCCATGTAGGCATACTACTGTGACTTAGAGCTTGCAGGACCCCCACATGCAGAACTGCCCAGCTGCTCCAGGAGGTATTTCCCCTAGCAGGGGAGAGTTAGTGGAAGAGAGCAGGGGATGTCTGTACCATTTTCAAGTGTGATTAAGTCCTGCAAAGGCCAGGAGATGCCTGAGTGCTCCTTGTCCATGATTTCAGAATTGGGTTGAGACCAGAGCTGCCTACTGAGAGACTCCACATCCCAGAGAGGTTGGGCAACCCCGATCTGCAAGCGGTCCACCTAGGACCTCAACTGAGTGTTCCGAGGAACTTCCTCACCTTGTACTTTAGGATTCAGTGTTCACACTTCCTCTTCACAGTCAAGGAGTGCCTGATAGAAAGTGTGGCCTTGCCATTGCAAAGGCAATGGGTAACAAAGATTCTGGAGCTGACCTGCCTAGGTTCAAATCCTAGTGCTGTCTTTATGAACTCAGTGGCCTTGGGCAATTTGCTAAACCTCTTTGTTCCTTGGTTTCCCCACATTTAGAATGGGGTATTTGTGGCACCTTCCTCACAAGGCTGAGATAATTGTGTTAAAGTGCACAAAGCACAGAAATGATGTCCCATAATACTTAAAAATACTATTTAAGTGTGGTTGTTAGTGTTACTATGAAAGTCCTACAAGCCCAGGTTTGTGGGCTTGCAAGCCACCTAACCTTCGCACAAGTCCGCCTTCTCATCTATAAAACAGAAGTAGATCTAGTTAGATTAATATGTCTCCCAGAAGTCTTAATGAAGTCTCCAACTTTAAACAGAAGTCTCTGGGCAAACTTATGCAAATTCCTAGCACTCTACTTGGTGGCGGGGAAAGATTGGGCATTGCCACCAGTTTCACCATATGGCAGATCTTCCCCCTGAGTGCTGCTGCTTGAGCTTTGTGCTCTGCCTTGGTTTAGAGAGGCCTGATTTGAGACAGTTTTCTAATAGGTTTTTTTCTGAATCTTAGGAAGGGCCAGGATGGTTTCTTGGAGACAGAAGAAAGGCTCTTGTCGTTCAGCCCAGATTTTAGCTGTATGGTCATTTCTTGGCTCCTCTAGAAACAATTGGGGATCTCTTGGTGGTTGTAAGGTAGAAGGGGGCATGTTTGAACTCCTTTTCATAAAATATTTCCACAGCTGTCCCAATAGAACACACCAGCCTAGCTGGCTTTCAGAGTATACTGCTGACTTGGAAGATTTTGTGCATTCTTCACGTGAGGAAGACCCACTCAGAGTTCTGAATTTTTATTTTTCCCCCTTGAAAGAAATAATGGTGGAATAAAAAGAAGTTCATGGTTGGAACCCCTGTCCCTTTAGAACTCAGTGACCTTGGGCTTCAGTTTCCTCATCTGCAGAATGGCCATTAACTGTATTTGCCATTGTCTGTTTCTCAGGATTAATGCTGGGATGGCAGGCAGAGAAAAGAAGGGGAGGGGAGGGAGACAGCAAAGCTGGCAAAGAATTACATGCAATTGTAAGTAATTCTCATTAGCATTCAGGCCAGGCATTAGCTGTAATTGCTCCTGATCCAAGACATTTTATCTGAAAGCTATACCTGGCAGAAGACCATTGAAGCCCCAGTCACCTGCTGCCCTCCCTTTCACAATGACACTGAGCATTTCTGAATCTCAGGATGTAATTATAATAAAGCTCCTGTATCTTATTTATAAGTGACTCACTTCTGCCATTAATGGTGGCAGAGGACTCAGACACACACTCTTTGGGAACAATGCTACTGATGCTGTCGGGGGTGGGGTGGCAGGAGGCCTCACCTCTTTTACGCATCCATCCTCCCTGCTGTAATTCTCCAGTGATAATGCAGGAGGGTCACGTGGGCCAGAATCGAAGCTGACAGCTCTCAGTTTTTTGCAGCAGCTTGGCTCGTGAGGTCCATTGAAACTCTTCACTGCCAGCAGAATGTATGTTAGAAACCTTTGCAGCAGAGAGAATGAAGCTGGAGAGGTTGATGACAGTATCTCTAGGGATGAGTTAAAAGTGTACACTCTGGAGTCCAACAAACCTGACTTTGAATCTTGATTCTGCCAGCTTATTAGTTAAGGTATGATTTGAGGCTGTCTTCTCAAGTATAGCAGGGACTCTGTGGTTTTATTCTTAGCTCCTGTCACATAAAAGGCAATCATGAGTGCATAATAAATTAATGACTATATGAAAGATAAGTTGCTTAATTAGGCCTCAGGTTTCTCATCAGTATAATGGGACTAATATAGCACCACTTTATAGGTTGCTGTGAGAACTGTTCAATCAAATATTATGAGCAGAATAAGCATTCAGTAATGCCTGTAATGACAAACAGGTGGGCAGAAGAAAGGACACAGCTTGTGTTAGCTGGAAAATAGAACTTTTTTCCTACCCCCAGACCAAAAGGAGCAATAGTACCAGTCATGAGAATGTCTTTAATATGCACAGCCCTCTGAAAGATGTTTTCATATCCACTGAGTCCTAAGAACTAGACAAGAATCACTATTTGTTTTGCAAGCAAGGAAACTGAGGTTCAGAGAGGTTGGTGGAATACTCAGAACCACTGAGTTTAGAAGCAGCAGTAGGTGGAATAGAAAGCCAGGTGGCTCTGATTTCCAAGTCCTGACCTCTGTGTTGCCCTCTAGAGAGTGGAAGGTGTGAACTATGTCTTCCATGAACATGGTATCTCTCTTCACTACTTATGGTATTTTTTTAACAACTTTAACATCAGGTAATATAGTTTCTTAATTTTATCTTCATGATTTTACACATCTTTTGTTAGACCTAGTTATTGGTATTTTCTATGCTATTGTATATGTTGTGTGTATATGTATTTCAATTAATGTTCTTTTGGTTATTCATTAGAGAAATACATTTGCATTTTAGATATGGATTTATATCCAGGAATCTTGCTAAAATATCCTAATTTTTAAGAATATGTAGATTCTTTTGAAAATACTGTGTACTATGGTAGAAGCTGCAAATATCAGTTGTGTTTCTTCCTAATTCTTGTGCTGCTGCTTTTCTCCCCCTTGCCATACTTTCCTGCTAATACCTCAGTAACAGTGATGAACTGAAGAGGTGATGGTAGGCATCTTTTCTTGCATGACTCCTGTAGGGGAGCTGTTCACATTTGATTATTGAATATAATTTTACTTTAGGTTTTCAGTAGATATCTGTCCACGTCAAAGATGAAGTTCCTTCATATTTCCAGTTTGCTGAGTATTCCTTTTCTTTTTAGTCGTAAATGGAAATAGAGGTTTAACAGATGCTTTTTCTACATGATTTTTTTCCCAGTCTGTTGATTGGGATTTTTTTCCCAGTCTGTTGACCCAATGTATGACCTTGATTTTTGCATTTCTGAAATGAACCTATATCATCCTGTAGTATCATTATTTCCGGATTATCTTTGTTAACCTTTTTTGTTTAGGATTTTAATGTGAGTTGAAGTTCAGGAGTGAAATTCCCTGCTGGAATTTTTTTTTTTTTTTGGTGCTTCTTTCTCAGTCTTTGGTGTCAAGGTTTTGCTTGCTGTATGAAATGAAGTGGGCAGGGTTCCCACTTTACTCTTCTCTGGAAGCAGTTGCATAAGCTGAATGTTCATCTTCTTTGAGTGTTTGGTGAACTCATCGGTGAGGTTTCAGTGGGTGGACACAACTAAAGCAGAGAGTGGGAAGGGAAACTGGTGTCAGTTAAGTCCAAGGAGGAACTTTTCAACAGTAAGAGGCTCAGATTGCCTTGGGTAGAATGGACAGAGACTGAATCTGTTGGTCCTGAGTGCCTTGGGGAGAGCCCAGCCTTGGACACCGAATATGGGTTCTGCCAACCAAGTATCCTAGATGAAGGGCACTCAACCCACAGTGAAACCCAGATGCTCATGAGCTGTACTTGAGTTTCTTTCTGGTTTTAAAATTGCTGCTCTTGCAGACTGTGTGCTTGTGAATTATTATTTCCTGGTGATCATAGATTGAGGGACTTGATTTTCTTGATTGTTTATTCCTGTTCTAGTTGGTGGGCTCTCCTGTCACATTATCAGTTTTTGTGAAATGTCCACATTATGACCTATGGGTCACACCCTCTTCTGCCAGTTCACTTACTCTCCCTACCAGGTAGGTAGATTTGGGCTAGTTTCTTGGTTGGAATCTTCCCTCAATTTACTTTTTTTTTTAAGTGCCAAGTACTGAACCAACTTGGGTCATCTTTCTCAATCCCCTTAACAATGCTATGAGCTAATTACTATTATCCCCATTGTTCAGATTAGGAAAACCAGGGTTTCTAGTTTTGGGGTTTTTTTTTTTTCTTCTTTTTTTGGTACTGGGGATTGAACACAGGGGCACTCCACCACTGAGCCACATCCCCAGCCCTATTTTGTATTTTATTTAGAGACAGGGTCTCACTGAGTTGCTTAGGACCCTGCTAAGTTGCTGAGGCTGGCTTTGAACTCGCAATCCTCCTGCCTCAGCCTCCCAAGTGCTGGGATTACAGGCGTGCGCCACCGCGCCCGGCTAGATGATATTCTTTTGCAGGATCCAAATGATTGTGTGCAGTCACCACCCTGATGGACCTAACATGGGCCTCTATGCAAAGGTGGCTTCCAACCTCTCTGGAGGACTGAAGACAGTCTAGCTCTTCAAAGCACCTCCTCAGGGCTCCCAAGAGTGAATTTGGGCAAAATGATGAATTCTGCATTTAAATCAGATCATCACAGTCTCTGCCTGAGAACAAATTCATATGAGGCCAAAAGAGACAAAATGCAATTGTATATAAAAATTAAGTTGCAGAAATGATGCTTGTAAATTCAGTGAACAATTAGGAGCTAAGGCTTCAGAACCTGGTGGCATAGTTTTGGATTCTGGCCCCACCACTTTCCAGAATGTGTCCTGGGCAAGTCACATGCCCTATCTGTGCCTCCGTGCCCTCAATCATATGGTCGGGTTGGTGACATTTCAGTTACATGCCACATAGAGATGTTTTGGTCAGCAGTGCACTCTGCATATATGGACATGGTCACATCAGATTATAATGAGGCTGAGACGCCCTTGTTATCATAGGAGATGACAGTTCCATGAATATTATTACCCTGAAGACCTTCCAGTGGGATAAAATGTGGAGGTAGAAGACAGTGATATTGATGATCCTGGCCCTTTGTCAATGTAGGCTAATTGGGTTTGTTTGTGTCTTAGTTTATCTCAGAAAAGTTTGAAAACAAAAAACCTAAGAACAAAAACTAATTTTAAATAGAAAAAAAAACTTACAAAATTGTTTTAGTCAGCTATTTTGCTGTCGTGACTAAATGAACTGACCACAACAATTTTAGGAGTAAATGTGTATTTGAGGGCTCATGGTTTTCAGAGGTCTGTGCATAGAAGGCGTGCTCCATTCCTCAGGGCTGAAGGTAAGGCTGATTATCATGACAGGTGAGTGTGGCAGAGGGAAGCAGCTTGCATCCTCAGAAAGCAGAGAATGAGTCTCCTCTTTCCAGATACAAAACATATACCCTGAAGCCATACCCTAATTCCCACCTCCTTCAGCCACACCTACCACTTCAGTTAATCTTTATGGGGATTAAATTGCTTATTGGGTTAAGATGCTTGCAACCCAATCATTTCTCTCCTGAATGTTCTTGCATTGTCTCACACATGATATTTGGGGGGACACCTCACATTCAAAACATAACAAAAATATAGACAGGAAAAATTTTTTTGTCCAGCTGCATAACACATACACTTTAAGTGAACTGTTACCACAAAAGAATCAAAAAGGTTTTTTAAAAATAATTTTTAATTGTCAATGGATTTTTTATTTTATTTATATGTGGTGCTGAGGATCGAACCCAGGGCCTCACACATTTCAGGCAAGGACTCTATCGCTGAGTCACAACCCCAGCCCTCAAAAAGTTTTTAAAAAGGTGAAAAACTTGGGGTTGTGGCTCAGTGGAATAGTGCTTGCCTAGCATGTGTGAGGCACTGGGTTTGATCCTCAGCACCACATATAAACAAATAAAATAAAGGTCTATCAACAATTTAAAAAATATATTTTTTAAAAAAGATGAAACACTTTATAAAGTTAAAAAAGTTTCAATAAGCAAAGGTTAATTCATTATAGAAAAAAATAAGTTTTTAAAAATATACATTTCATGTAGCCTGAGGACATAGTGTTTATAAGTGCAATTCACGTTTACTTGCCACTCACTCAGTGACTCACCCAGAGCAACTTCTAGTCCTGCAAGTTCCATGCATGGTGAGGATTCTGTACAGGTGTACCAGTTTTTTCTACCATACTTTTACTATACCTTTTCTATGTTTAGATATGTTTAGATACAGTAAAACTTACACTGTGTTACAGTTGCCTCCAGTGTCCAGTATAGTAACATGATGAGCAGGTTTGTAGCCTAGGGCAGCAGGTTATTCCATTACCATAGAGCCTGGATGTGTACTAGGCTAAACCATCCAGGTTTTGTAAGTGCATACTAAGATGTTCACACAACAACGAAGCCGTCTAATGACACATTCATTGGAATAAATCCCCATTGTTCAGTGACGCATGACTGTATTAACTTCCAGGACTGTTATTAGTCTTAAATGAGTCATGAAGTTTGAAAGAATGAATATTTGAAAAGCATTTACAAGAGTCTGGCAAGGCTTAATTGTTTATTAAATAAACCAATTAATATATATTACATGAATTTCTTTTCCCTTGAGAAATTGGGCGTTATTTTGTCAGGTTCCGAAACAAAACCCATTATGTTTTTTTAAACTTGAAATTTATCAGCTCTGTATATTAAAGTGAAGACCTGTTGCATTAA
>JAJEJO010050764.1:44272-70553 GCA_020662805.1 Glaucomys volans | reverse complement strand
CATCTGTAAGGTGTGAGAACCTGCCCCCATTCCCGTGGTCAGCCGCGTCCCCAGCCCGCCCACCCTGCGGGTTTTCCCCCTAAACTGAAAACGAAACCTGGCCGCAGTCCCCGTGGGCGCTTTTGAGAGTCTAGGAGGGTCCCTCAGCCTCGGGGTGAACCGCGGACCTGGGATCCCTGACGACCTGGGACCATCTGTGAGGCCCCTAAGGGGCGTGATCCTTGACAGGGGCCCGGGTCACTCACCGGCCTTGCTGTGGTTGTAGTAGCCCAGCATGGTGTTAAACTCCACCCCGTAATTCTTTGCGACTCTCTTGCAATTCTGTGTTTTCCTGTCCCAATACTCCTGACTCTCCTGCTCCATCCACCGTGATCGCGGCTCCTGCCTGGCATTCTCGGCGTAGCTGTCGAAGCTCATGAACTGCGTGTCGTCCACAAAGCCCACCGAGATGAAGCGGGGCTCCTCGCGGCCCGGGTGATACATGATAGTGTTGAAATACCTCCTGGAGTGGGACCCTGGGGGTGGGAGCAGCTGAGACCCCTCGAGCCTCTTCCCGCCCCCCAAGGCCAGTCCCAGGTTAAGAGCGCCAGGAGGAGAGGAGGGTCTTAGGGGAGACGCTAAGGGGGCGAAGGCACGCGGGAAGGCAGGATTTAGGGGCGGGAGTGGACAGATCAGGATGAGCTTCACCACGCTGGGGGTGGGGAGGGTCTGGGCCGGGGTTGGCGGGGACGTTAGTTTCCCGGGTCCTGTGCGCTCAGGGGACGGTCCCCTCGCTCCTCCCCCGCCCTCACCTGCCCAGGCCTGGGTCAGGGACAGGGTCCCCGAGAGCAGCAGGAGCAGGGTTCCCAGCGCCATCTCCGCCTTCCTTCCTGGCTTAGCAGATTCGGTATCTTGGCTGGTGGGTGGGGACTTTAAACCTGACCCGCGGCGATGCTGATTGGCTTCTCTGGGAGCAGGACACGCAATGGGAGTGAGACCTGGGGCTGCGTCAGGAGTGCCCAGGCAGAACGACCTGAGCCAGGTTGGCAGAAGGAGAAGTGAAACTCCAGGTAGAGGGGAATCCCCAGTGCTCTGTGTCCCCACCCCAGACACCGCGCTAGACCCTGAGCGCCACGCCCAGGGCTGGGACTTTGCCCTGAACTCTCTTCTCCTGCACAGATCGCTCTTTGTCACATGTTTATGTGGAGTATGTTTATCAAGTAGAAATAAATTCCATTTTAAAGTTGATATTTTATTCATTCAAAGTTTTAATGAACAATTTCATGTCAACAGAAATAATAGTTTTAAAGAGAAATAACTGTTTTCCCAAATAAAGATTTCATCAGAAGAGGGGATTGTTTACTTTTTTCAGTTTTGAAAGTCCTTTTAATTTGTGTTTTTAGAAACCTGCTACATTTTCGTATCTTCCGCATTTAACTAATGATTTTGTTTGAAACAAAACAAAAAAATTGAGCCTCACACGAATATGTGGGACGAATCTTTTTAAATAACGTTTTAGTTAACGCTGGCTCTAGACCTTTGATACCACACTAAATGACACACGTGTTAGCTTCTTAAAAGATCTTTGCCATATGGACTCTGAAACGTTACCCTTGAATAGTTCATGTTTTGCTGCATCAAAGGCTATGGGTGTGTCTTGCACATTGAATTAATCATGTTAATTCATGATATTTTTAAAATCATGCATTGTGCTATCAAGTTATATACATTAATGTAACTTATATACATCACTGTAGTGTACATACATTACAGTGGGACTAATCAGCAGTCACATGTTGACATCACCACAGATTTCACCAGAAGGTGTTGTATGCACTGGGGAATCTGTCAAGTTTGTAGTGGTGGATTCAGATTTTCCCAGATTCTGATTTTCTTCTAAGGCTGTACATTTTATCATCAAAAATATTACTGTTAGTGAGTAATCTAAAAGGGACAGGTTGAGGTCATTTTTTAGAATGTTGGCCAAATATTGATTGAAGGAATACTTTCTCAGTCATTCATTCTATTAAGCAGAAATGGTATTCCTGGAAAACAGGGTTGGGACAACTCACCAAATGGCTTTCGTTGACATAAACATCCTACTTTGCAATGTAGCAGAAGTGTTTTATTTGTACTTCCCATTCTATCAAATACATGTTTTTATAATGTGGACTCAAATGAAGATTTAATAAAGTTAATAATTTTTATTACTTCAAACAAGACTTGTTTAAGTGAGCTGGCATTTTTCCCTCCTGCAGTTAAAACATGCTCAGAAATACAATAACTACTATTGCAGCTTGGTACCTTGGCTTCCATCTTGCCAAGTTTTACTTCAGTGTAAATAATGTTTTAGTGACATTATGAAAAGTTTTTGATCAATAAATCCTGTGCAATGGTCTGAGCACCTATAAGGTTTCCCCAGATCACACTTGGAGAACTGCTGCTCTGAGTAAACTGTGGAGCCATCCCAAGTGGGCCCAATTTCTTTGCTTGATCCACTCCCACTATTCTCAGTAATTGCTAAAACATATAAAATATATGATATTTGTGAACATGTAATGGAATTATGTACAATTACATATAGAAAAAACAAATGAAGTTCTTAAAAATTAAAAACTCATCATAGACATGATAAATCTATAGATGATTTGGATGATTAAGAGTAGTACCAGAAAATAAGTTGTACAATTGAAAATCTAATAGTAAGGAATACGAAGAACTCTAAGAGCATGAGGCTACCATAAAGGATTTCCAAAAACTGAATGATAGGAGTTCCACAATAATTGAGAATAAGGAAAGAGTTTTAAATCTCAAGAAATACTCTCAGCAATTACAACCCCCCCCAAATTACATGTGAATGGCCCCAAAACAAATAACACAGACCCATGCCAAGATACAGTAGAAAAAAATTTCTGCAAGTCTGTAGAAAAGAAGAGATCCTGAACATTTCAAGAGGCAGGAAAAACAGCTTTGGTAGGTAAAAATATTGAAACAATATCATGTATATTCTAAGAAAAAAACTTTTAACACAGAATTCCATTAAGTTGAAGTTGTTCTAAGAGCTAGCATGTTCTAAACACATTTCAGATGTTCGGGGTTTCAATATTTTCTGTTTTATGTTCCTGTAGGATATGGCTAAATGAAGTGAGAAACAGAAATGATGGAGAAAATGATGGAAAGGTGAAACGTGAATTGTAGGTAAGAAGGGAGCCAGCACCAGAGAGGGAAGCCAAGGTTCCCTGAAGATATCAAGGAGATCCTGGTGTCAGTACCCCCACCCCAGGTGTGAAGGAATCTAGTCCAGGACTGGCAGGACTGAGAGCACTGGGACAGGTGTCTTCACCAAGACCAAGTTGGTGGAACCTGGATATGCTTGAATATACTCGTGGAGACTGTCTTAGTCTGTTTGGCTGCTCTAACAGAACACCACATATTGAGTAAACTATGAAGAACAGACATGTATTTCCTCACCATTATTAAGGTTGGGAAATAGAAGTTCAAGGCACTGACATCGAACTAGGGTCCTCCTGCTGTTTCCTCATGTGGAAGAGACCTAAGGGAAAGAGAGGCGGGGGTTCAACCCACTCCCCAGATAATAGTATTGATCTATTTATTAGAAAAGGACCCTCATGACTCACCCACTTCCCATTAGACTCCATCTCCCCAGACCCCACATTGCAGATTGGTTTTCCAACCCAGGAACTTTGTAGCACACATTCAAACCATAGCTGAGACCCTGGCGGAGAGTTTGGGAAAGTTCCAGTAATGAGTACAAAAGAAACTAAGAAAATGAAGGAAGAACACTTTTATTAACTACAGTGAAGTTAAAAATCAGTTCAAGGAAACAAAGTATGAAAGCTACAAGCCTAGTTGTGAATAACATTTCCAAAGTCAATATAATATAAGCAGCATTGATCTAACCAAAACTACAAAATGACTGTTTCCCTCTAGGGGCATGTGAATGGAACCTGACCACTAAAAGTGCAACTAGAAATGCAAAAACAGAGAAGAATCCCTAAAAGCATTCTATTTAGTGGCACAAAAGTAATAATAAAAGCATCAGGTAAAAGAAGTAAAGCAGGCTGCCTCTGGGGTTCAGAAAATGGAGCTGCAAGGAAGATTGGGAACATTTGTCTTTTTACCAAGCCTTGTAGAAGTATGTGACCCTTCAAATGCTGTCCATGGTTCCATTAAAAAAATAAAAATTCAATGTTTAAAAAGACATCATGAGAAAAAGGACTCAGACATAGCTCTATAAGGTGTATTAGAGAAATGGGTCAGTAACAGAAAAGAGACATAGGATCAGGTGGTGAATTTGTAAGAGGGATTTTGTTTCATTGACTGAATTTACTGTGTTTGTTTTAGTGGGGAATATCGCAGTATGATTGAATGCAGGAGTGAATGAGCCACAGAGAGTGGAAGGTGATGATGCAGGGGAGGGAGGGGCCAACCTTGTTCCCAGTGCAGAGGTGGCCTCAGACAGCAACAGACCATCCACCATCACTGGTGGGAAGATGGAGGAGGCAGGTTCAGGTGTTGGGCCTATGGTGGGATTATGAGGCAGTTCCTTCCTGAGTCCTACTTTTTTCCAAGTGAAAAGAGAAAGTTCAACTTCCAGGAGTGAGGAGTGAGGGATTAGTTCTAGGGTGTGAGAAGGGAGGAGAAAGTGAGAAATTGCCCCCTCAGGAGGTCAGAGAGCCAACTGACCTGGGAAATGCATTTGGAAAGGGCAGTGCTGGGGTCACTGAAGCCTGTGTTCATCATCTGAGGGAAGGAGAGGGAGAGGAAGGAACATGCAGTATACAGGCTGGAGGAGGAGGAGGATAACAGACTGAAAGGAAATGCAACAAAAATTTTCCTGTCTAGGTGTATGGATTATTTTTAACTTGTCATTTACACTTGTCATTTACACTTGTAAATTTTATAATTTTACTATTCTGAATATACATTATAGTCATACATCTCCTAATGACAGGAATACTTTTGAAGAAATGTGTTCATATTCTATGAAGTCAGTATCGCCCTGATACCAAAGTAGACAAAGACACATCAAGAAAACAAAACTATTTATCAATATGTAGATGAACATGGATGCAAAAATGCTTAATAAAATATTAGCAGTCTGTATTCAAAAGCACATGGAGAAGATTGTACACCATGATCAAGTGTGTTCCATCCAGGGATTCAAGAGTGATTCAACATATGCAAATCAAAAAATGCAATATATCACATAAGTAGAACTAAAGATGAAGATCACTATGATCATCTCAGTAGATTCAGAAAAAACCTTCAACAGAACCCAGTGCCATTTATGTTAAAAACACTAAAGAAACTAAGGATAGAGTAACTTAAAGGAACTTACTGAATTAAGTTACTTGTATATATGTCAAACTGAAAGCCAACATCATACTAAATTGGGAAAACTGATAGTTTTCCCTCTATAATCAGGAATAAGACAATGATCTGCATCTCCATCAGAGAGCAGCACTCCACCTGATCCCAGCTCTTTATATTCAAAATTGGTGTTTCTGAGCCTTTATTTTCTAATCCCCCAGCGCCCCTTGCAAAACCACAAGTTTGGCCATGCTGATTGCAGCACACCTCATAGGCAAAGACATCCACAGACTGAAGGTGAAAGGATGGGAAAAAACATATCCCTCAAATAGACCATGTAAACAAACAGGGGTTTCCATTCTCATATCAGATAAAGTTCACTTTATCTGATAAAGCCAAAGTTAATCAGAAGGGACAAAGAAAGACACCTCATACTGCTTAAGGGAATTATACATCAACAAGACAGAACAATCAAATATTTATGCCCAAACAGTGGAGCATCTACATACATCAAACATAGCCTTCTCAGCTTCAAGAATCAAATAGACCACAACACAATCATATTGGGTGACTTTAACACACCTCTCTCACTGCTGGATAGATCTTCCAAACAAAAACTAAACAAAGAAACCATAGAACTAAATAATACAGTCAATAATTTAGACTTAACAGACATATATAGAATATTTCATCCATCAATGACCAAATACACTTCCTTCTCAGAAGCACATGGATCCCTCTCAAAAATAGACCATATCTTATGCCATAAAGCAACTCATAGCAAATACAAAGAAATAGAAATCATGCTCTGCATCCCATCAGATCATAATGGAATTAAATTAGAAATCAACAATAAAATAAAAATAGAAGCTACTGTAACACCTGGAGACTAAGTAATACACTATAGAATGATGAATGGATAGCAGGACAAATCAGAGATAACATGAAAAAATACTTTGTGTAAATGAAAATAGTGATACAACATAGCAAAATCTAAGCGACACTATGAAAGCAGTTCTAAGAGGAAAGTTCATTGCACTGAGCTCATACATTAAAAGAATAAAGAATGGACAAATAAGTAGCTTAACATTAATCTCACAGCCCTAGAAAAACAAGAAGAAATCAACACCCTAAAACAGTAGAAGACAGAAAATAATTAAAATCAGAGGTGAAATCAATGAAATTGAAAGAAAAGAAGTAATTAAATAATGATAAAAAGTTGGTTCTTTGAAAAAATATCAATAAAATTGATAAACCCTAGCCACACTAATGAATAGAAAAGGAGAGAAAGCCCAAATTGCTAAAATACATGATGAAAAAGGAAATAGCACAATGGACACAACTGAAATGCATAAGATACTAAGAAACTATTTTGAAAATATGTACTCCAAGAAAATAGAAAGTATTGAAAACATCGACAAAAGTCTGGAGACATATGACCTACATAAATTGCATCAGGAGGTCGTACACAATTTAAACAGGTCAACTTCAAGTAATGAAATAGAAAACGCCATCAAAGGCCTATCAATTAATAAAAGCCCAAGACCATAAGTATTCTCAGCCAAGTTCTACAAGACCTTCCAGGAAGAATTAACACCAATACTCTTCAAATTATTCCATGAAACAGAAAAGGAGGGAACCCTTCCAAATTCACTCTATGAAGCTAGTGTTAGTCTGATACCAAAACCAAAAAAAGGCACATCAAGGAAAGAAAACTTCAGACCAACATCACTGATGAACATAGATGCAAATATTCTTAATACGATTCTGTCAAGTTGCATGAAAAGCATAGTAAAAAGATAGTGCACCATGATCAAGTCAGGTTCATCCCAGGATGTGAGGTTGGTTCAATATATGGAAATAAATAAGCTTAATTCATCACATCAGTAGACTTAAAAACAAGAATCATATGATCACCTCAATAGATGCAGAAAAAGTATTTGACAAAATACAGCACCCCTTCATGTTCAAAACACTAGAAAAACTAGGGATGATAGGACATACCTCAACATTTTAAAAGCTACATATGCTAAACCCAAGGTAAACATCTTTCTAAAATTAAGAAGAATGGAAGATTTCCTCTAAGACCTGGATCAAGACAAGGATGCCTGTTTTCACTATTTTTATTTGACATTTTCCTTGAAACGTTAGCCAGACCAATTAGACAGAAGAAAGAAATTCAAGGGATACAAATAATAAAAGAAGAATTCAAAGTCTCAATATTTGTCAATCACATGATTCTACATTTAGAAGATTCAAAAAATTCCACCAGAAATATTCCAAAACTAAGAAATGAATTCTGCAAAGTAGCAGGATATGAAATGAACATCCATAAACCAAATGCATTCCTATACATCAGTAATGAATCTGCTGAAAGAGAAATTAGGAAAACTACCCCCTTCACAGGAGCCTCAAAAAGAAAAAGTTTGGAATCAATCTAACAAAAGAAGTGAAAGACCTCTACAATGAAAACTATAGGACCCTAAAGAAAGAAATTGAAGAAGACCTTAGAAGATGGAAGGATCTCCCATGCTCTTGGATAGGCAGAATTAACATTGTCGAAATAGCCATTCTACCAAAAGCATTATACAGATTTAATGCAATTCCTATGAAAATCCCAACGACATTCTTCATAGAAATAGAAAAAAGCAATCATGAAATTCATTTGGAAAAATAAGAGATCCAGAATATCCAAAGCAATCCTTAGCAAGAAGAGTGAAGCAGGAGGTATCACAATACAGAGCCATAGTATCAAAAACAGCATTGCATTGGCACCAAAACAGACATCTAGACTAAGGGTACAGAATAGAAACACAGAGACAAGCCCACATAAATGCAGTTCTCTCATACTAGAGAAAGGCACCAAAAACATACATTGGAGAAAAGACAGCCTCTTCAACAAATGGTGCTGGGACAACTGGAAATCCATATGTAGTAAAATGAAATGAAACCCCTCTCACCCTGCACAAATCTCAACTCAAAGTGGATCACAGACTTGGGCACTAGAACAGAGACACTGTACCTAACAGAATAAAAATTAGGCCCAAATCTCCACCTTGTCAGCTTAGAAACTGACTTCCTTAACAAGACAACTAAAGTTCAAGAAGTAAAATCAATAATCAATAAATGGGATGGAATCAAACTAAAAAGCTTCTTCACAGCAAAGGAAACAATAACATGAGGAGATAGCCTATAGAATGTGAGAAAATCTTTACCACATGCATCTCAGAGCATTAATCTCTATGATATATAAAGAACTCAAAAAAATTGAGACCAAAAAAAAAAAACCGAATAACCTTATCATTAAATGGGCAAAGGAACTTCATAGAAAAAATACAATCGATCAACAAATATATAAAAAAATGTTCATCATTTTTGGTAGTTAGAGAAATGCAAATCAAAACTACACTGAGATTCCATCTCATTCCAGTCAAAATGCGATCATCAAGAATACAAGCAACAATAAATGTTGGTGAGGATGTGCGGAAAAAGGTACACTTATATATTGCTGGTGGGAATGCAAATTGGTGCAACCACTATGGAAAGCAGTATGGAGATTCCTGAGAAAACTTGGAATGGAACCACAATTTGACCCAGTTATCCCACTCCTAGGTTTATACCCAAAGGACCGAAAATCAGCATACTATAGTGATGCGGACACATACACAGTAGCTATCTTATGGAACCAACCTAGATGCCCTTCAACAGATGAATGGATAAAGAAAAGTGGTACATATACACAATGGAATATTACTCAGCCTTAAAGAAGAATGAAATTATGGCATTAGTTGGTAAATGGATGGAAAGAGAGAATATTGTGCTAAGCAAAAGAAGCCAATCTCAAAAAACCAAAGGCTGAGTGTTTTCTCTGATGTGCGGATGGTAATACACAATGAAGAGGGGGTGTGGAAACATAGAGGTATTTTGGCCTAGACAGGAGACAAGGGAGGGGAGTTGGCCTGGGCTAGGAATGATAGTAGAATGAATCAGACATTATTACCCTATGTGCACATATGATCACATGACCTGTGTTACTCTACATCATATACAACTGAATGAGAAGTTACACTCCATTTATGTACAATGTGTCAAAATGCATTTTAGTGTCAGCGTAACTAATTAGAACAAGTAAAAAACATTTTAAAAAATGGTTGCCCTGGTGGAACTTACCTTCAAATGGAAGACCCAAATGTTCCATAACAACTAACCTGAAGTAAAAATTAGGAGTGTTGGACAATAGGATGATTCAGAGAAAAACTATAAGGCAGACAAGATGAGGGAGATGGTTGTAATTTTCATAATTATCCTCAACATAGACTTCACTGAGAGGTGAGCCCAGTCCTGAAGGAGGAGAAATGGGGAGCCTTGTAGTTATGAGATGGGAACTTCTGCTCAGTGGGGCAGATCCAACATCAAGTCGAGTGAGCAGGGCAGGGAGGCAAGGCTTCAACTGGGGCTTCAGTTGAAGGGAGGCATCGCTGACTGAGGGACCAGTTTCTCTCTGAGCAAAGGGAGGTAGAAGCTTTTATTGACATGGTGGTGTGAACTAGAGTCTGGTAATTTCCACAGGCCTGGGGCACAGTTCTAAAAGAAGTTTCTTCTTGCATAAAACTCGGACACCAGGTGGCCATGGTCATCTTGAACTCTGTAGCTGGTGCCATTATCCTGTGCCAACATCCTGGCCTTGGACTCAGTCTGGGCCCCCTTAGTGGACTGAAGGACTTTAGGTGTTGGGACTGTGGTAGCTGCTGAAAGAGCACAGGGGTCAGGGAGAAGGAAACCCATCCCAGCCCCGATGGACAGTCATTTCTACATGCAGACTACATGAGGAGACTCTGACCCAAGTGTTATGGCAGCAAAGGGAACAGATGCATATGGAGACCAACATCCAGGTCTTTTTATCTCATCCCAGTCACCCTTGAAACATTTTCAGGACCAAGAGAAAAACTGGTGTTTTTCAGGAGAAGTGGCCTTCAAGATCCTGCAAATAACTTGAGCAACCACTATCATAGTGCACACCTCAGATGTGTTACCCAGAGCAAACTAGTGGGAAACTAGCAATGTACTGGCCAGCAATGTGACCACCAAAGTTAAGGAATTTTAACTTGACTGAGAGCAAGTGAAGCTATCAAGTTTATATAGGTTTTTCACCAGTAACAATTTCACTGTGTGCAAACATTCTGCTTCTGTGGTTTTCATCAGTGTCTCATGTTGACTCTCTTGGAAAAACACAGGAGTAGGGAAGCAACACTGCCATGTGACAAAGGGTGATAATTTATTGCCCCCAGGGGTTTATTTCATGTCCCTGCTTTTGTCCCATCACAATAGTTCTAGACTGTCTCACTGACTGAGAGGAAGAGTGTTCTAAGACCACTCTGCACATCCTGGGCTCTACTGGGGAGCACACTCAGGCTCCATCAGGAATAGGAGAGGGCAGACATCAGGAGGACTTCCTATCTGTGATTCTGACATCTGAGGAATAGGAGTGGGTAGACATCAGGAAGACTTCCTGTCTATGATTCTGGACATCTTTGTTCGTGGCAGTCATTTCTGCTTCCCATTTGTGCATCACAGAGACTTTCTGAGCTGCTGGAGTTGGGGGAGGGCAAAGTCCCCACTGGAGAGGAAGCAGCAAGCCCAGGTGGGGTCCCACCCCATCTTCCATCTCTGTGCTCTTCCTCTCTTGCATCCTGAGTTTGAGGTGAGAGTCTGGTGTGTTCAGTAAATCCCAGTGTCCTGGATGTGGAGGAGAGTTGCCTTTTGGCAGGATGAGAAATGAAGGAGCTTTTAACTCCAGATTCTCAAAACAGTAATACCTGGAAAAGGTAAGCCTTGTTTCATGCCTGAAAACAACGTTAGGCATGTAATCAAAATAAAATATGTCATATCTGTTGTCATTCCCTTCTGGGTGAGTTACTGTTTAGCATCTTTTTCTTTCAAGCTGAAGGACTTCATTTCAAATTACTTGTGACAAAGAACTGCTAGTGTGGAGCCTGTTGATTTTTATTTGTTGGTGAGTGAGTTTATTTTGCCTTCTTTCTCATTTTTGCTTATTAAGATGCTTAAGTGAAATACAATTCACTAATTTGGATGTCAAATTACATTCATATGGTGATTGTCCAGAATAATGTACTTGTCACCAATACCAAGAGGTACTCTTACCTTGTCCTAAAAGCTTCCTCACACACATTTATGGGTTTTTTTTTCTTTTTTGGTACTGGTTTTTTTGAACTCAGGGGCACTCCACCACTGAGCCACATCCCCAGCCCTATTTTGTATTTTATTTAAAGACAGGATCTCACTGAGTTGCTTAGGGCCTCAGTAAGTTGCTGAGGCTGGCTTTGAACTCGCAATCCTCCTGCCTCAGCCTCCCAAGTGCTGGGATTACAGGCGTGCGCCGCTCCCGGCTACACATTTGTGTTTTTTAAAAATTTTTTATTTAAATTAATTTTATTTATCTAAATTTATTTTTCATTTATGTTATTAAAAATATTTTTAAAATATTTTTAAATATTTTTAAGTTGTTGATGGACCTTTATTTTTACTTACTTATTTATATGTGGTGCTGAGAATCAGACCCAGTGCCTTGCACATGCTAGGCAAGTGCTCTACCTCTGAGCCACAATCCCAGCCTCCCATTTGTGTTTAATCCTCCCCTTCAACCCAGCCCTAGGTGACCCCTGATATCCTTTCTGACTATAATTTTTGATTCAGAATTTCATATACACATAAACATGCAATCTTTTGTATAGATTTTTAAGCTTCATTCATATTTTGTACATATTAATTTTCTAATTTTGTTATTGCTGAAATCTAATTTATGCATTGATTTAAAAGAGAAAAGTTGGTAAAGAGATGGTTATTATTACCAGTTTGGGTCTGGTATAAATATAAACATATAAAAAACCCCACTATGTACATTTGAGTGTAAGTCTGTATAGACACGTTTCCCTTTCTCTCAGATAAATGCCTAAGAATGGAATTGTTGGGTCATATGGTAGGTGTATTTTTAACAGTATCAGGGATTGTGCTACTGTTTAACAAATGGGTATAATTTTTTATATTTCTTGCAGCAATGTGTGAGATTTTCAACTGCTGACCTCTTCTTCATATGTGTTATTTTCCTAAGTGCTTTTAATATTATCCATTCTATTGATGTGAGGTGGTACCTTGTGGTACTAATTCACATTTCTTTGTTGGCTGGTGATGATGCTGTCTCATTAATGAGTTGTAAATGTTCTTCATCTATTCCAGATAATGAACATCTGTCCAATGTTTATCTTGGAACTTTTCTTTTTTTCCTTCTGTGGTTTCCACTTTTATTTTTTACCGTGTTTGTAAAAGTTATGTTTAATACTGATTAAGTTTTCTTGTTTTTTTTTTCATTTTTAAAAAATTTGTTCTATTTAGTTATATTATACATGACAGCAGAATGCATTTCAATTCATTGTACATAAATGGAAGTAATCCTGATTAAGTTTAATCACTTATTTGATTGATACTTTATGCTTTTTGTTTATATTGCATGTATTTAAAATTTTTTTGCTCACCCAGTTTCAACAATTTTCTCCCTATGCTTGGAAAACATGTTTAATAATTTTATTTCATTTAGGTTTATTGCAATGTAACTCTCACAATGTGAGGGAATGATGGATCTTCTTCCCCTTTTCCCTTATAGATAGCCAGATGTTCCAGTAACATGCATTGAAAACCCCATCTTTTCTCCACTGAATTTTCTTGGCACCTTTGTCAAAATCACTTTATGATAGAAGTGTGGTCCCTTTACTGTATTCTGTTAGAGTGATCTTTCACACCAATGTCATCTTTTATTGACTACTATAGTTTTACAATAGGTCTTGTTATAAAAGATTTTAAGCCTTCCATCTTTTTCTTCATTTTAAAACTTGTTTAGGAATTTAGGTTGCTATAGTTTGGATCACAAATGTTCCCCAAAGCCCCTGTCTTGGCTTGGTGCCCAGCACTGTTGAGAGGAGGTGGAACCCTCAGGAGGTGGGGCCTTGTGAAGGGCAGTAAGGTCACTGAAGGTGTGACCTTGAAGTGCATATTGGGACATTAGCTCTTTCTTTTTTCTCGCTTTGCCTTCTGACTGCCTTGAGGTGAGCATTTCATTCACTACCCACTCCCAGCATGCTGTCCTCCTGCCTCACTCACTACAGGCCCAAAAGCAATGGAGGCTGCAACCACGTACAGAAACCTCTGGAACCATGAGTCAAAATATAACTTTCCTCCTTATAAGTTGTTTTATACCAGACTTTTTTTTCCCATAGTGATGGGCAGCCAATGAACACTCATATCTTAGACCTTTCTTTATGAATTTTTAAAGTAACATGCCAATTAAAAAAATTAGCCTGTAAATTTTTTACAAAAATTTTGTATTCTATTGAATTTTTGTTTGTTTGTATTCTATTAAATCTATTCGATCAGTTTGCTGGGAGGTTCGTCTTAACAATACTGAGTTTTCCAGTCTTAAGCACAGTATATTTCTTTCTTTCTTTTTGTCTTCTGTTATTTGCCTTTACAACATTTTATAATTTTGTGAGTAAATACTTTATATCATTTGAATTAAATTTATATTTCAGAATTCTGTTTTACTCTTAAATTTATATTTTTGAATTCATTAAAATTTATAGGTAGGTGCAAAGACATCAAATTACCCTTTAGTCTTCATCCAGGTTTCTGTGCTGTTAATATCTTCCATCATTATTGTGTATTTGTCTTAACTTAGAAATTATCATTATTTTGTTTATCTGATTAAAGTATTGAATGTAGTCTTCAATCATCATCCAATTTTTCAAAGCACTGTTTTTTCTCTCCCAGGACCCAATCCAGGTCACTGAATTTCATTTAGCTAAGTATATTTGATGCTATTGTAAATGTGGGGTAGAATTGCTAGAATATTGGAATAAAATAGGTTTTGACATAGTAAGCTTTTGTACTGTAGCCTTGCTAAATTGAGTTACTAATTCTAGTAATTTTGGGGAGTTTCTTAGCATTTTCTATATAAATGCTCCTGCTTCCTCTAAATAAAGATGATTTTATTTCTTCCTTTTTTATTTGTAAGATTTTATATTATTTTATTTTATTCTATTCTTGAATTGACTAGGACATCCAGAATAAAGTTAAATAAAAATGGTGAGAAACAGACATGCTTGCTTTGTTTTTGATCCCAGGAAGAAAATGCTGAGCTTTTCATCCCTTGGACAGATGCATGCACTAGACTTTTAACTACTGTCCTTGTCAATGTTGAGAAAGTTCTTTAAATTCTTAATATGCTAGAGATTTTATCATGGAATGATGTTGAATTCAGACACGTTTTTTCTGGATCCTTTATAATGAACATATGGCAGGTGTGTGTGTGTGTGTGTGTTTGTGTGTGTGTTATAGATGGATACATTTATTTTTGTGTAGTGCTGAGGATCAAACCCAGTGCCTCACATGTGCCAGGCAAGTGCTCTACCACTGAGCCAATATGGCATTTAACCTTCATTCTATTAGTTTTCCAAATGTTAGCCTAACCTTGATTTCCCATGATGTGATTAAACCAGCCTAAAGAGATGTACGTTGCCTCTATGTGCTTTTGCATTTGATTTCCTAACATTCTGTGTAGATTTTTGCATCTAGTTTCATGACGGATTTTAGTTGTTGTATTCTTTCTTGTATTGTTTTTCCCTAGTTTTGGAAGAAGCAAAGTGAGATGAGCAAGAAAAAACTGGGACAAAACTTTGAAAGCTCCTAACCAACAACAACAATAACAAAAAGTAAATCCAAAACCATATGTCCAAAAAGTGTCCTTTTTGAATGCAAAGAACATAAACAGATTTTTAGCTAAGACAAAGTAAACAATCAGTCCCAAGTAGATCCTTAGCAAATGAAATTTGTACGTGAATTCTTCAATTTGAAGGCAAATGATGCCAAATGAAACTCAAATGTTCAGAAAAGGTGAAGAGCATCAGATGGAGCACATATCTGGCTGAATGCAAAACACTATCTCGTTTTTTTACACTTCACCTTAGTTAAGAAACTTCTAAGACTGTAATAAACAACATCCATAGCATTTTCTTGTTGACTTTGAAACCTGAACAGGTGTATTAAATATAAATCTATAACATCAAAGGTGGTACAGAGGGAAGGTTGAACAGTTGCGAGATTTCTATATTTATGTGAAGTAATACATTGTTGACTGGCAGTAGACTGAAATGCTATGATGAATGCTGTAATCTTATGTAAAACTGTTACAAATATAATATAAAAGAAAAATGCTAATATGAAAATGAGAATGGATTTCTAAAAGCCATTGAAATAATTTAAGAGTTCTTGTGATTCCTGCCATGACCAGAGGTCTGTCATTGTCACCATCAACTGGATCTGCTCCCACCAATTCCCAGCAAGAGCCAGGCATGGTGTTCCAGTTCCTTAACATCAACATTCCACTTCCATCCTGCAGCCCTCACATGCCCAGATTTCCAACCATCTACAGCAGGTTCTCAAATGTGACTGTGCATAAGAAGTGAGAGCACTTGCTGAAAATGAAGATTCCTGCCTCCACCCAGGGACTCTCTGTGGTAGAGATGGATAATTTTCTAAGGAGAACTCCAGGTGTTTAGGGATCACACTTAGTGAAAGATGGTCCTGGAACATTGCTTCTGAAACTGTAGTATGTATGCAAATTGTCTGGGCAGTTTGAACAAATGCAGATCCAGACTCTGGCGAGGGACCTTGGGCCATTCTACATTCACTCATTCATGCATATAATTCATTCATTGCCACCAGGTACCAGAGAAGGTTGACACTGGTGGTCACATTTTGAGTTTCCATGACTCAAAGATTTCTGTTTCCAGGTCCTTAGAGAGCAAAAATGCCAGGAACAAACTTGGTCCTGAACTTCTCCAATTCCTCAGCCAGGTTCCCATGAAGGAGAGGGCACTGCTCTGGCTTGCCATGTGCTGTGTCTTTAGTTCAGCTGATACTCACTGAGGAGAGACCCACACACATTTGGCCACCAAGGCCTCTGGTTAACTGCCAAATGCATGAGCTGGAGCACAGATCCTCAACCCTCGCTAAGCCTGCAGATTATTGCCATTCCAGCCAGTCTTTCTTGCAACCCCATGAGAACATTTTAGTTTAAACTATCCAGCCTACTTGCTCCTAGTGTTGCCCATCACAAATTGATTGTTGTTTCAGCTGCCAGAATATTTCCAGCTTTACTGAGGTATCATTATTAAATAGAATTTGTGTATGTGCACCATACACAACTTGATGTTTTGCTATGTGCATACATTGTGAAATGATCACCCAAATCAAAACTAGTTGACATATCTATCACCAAATAATTCCCATTTCTTTCCTTCTTTCTTTTCATATGTTTGTGTGTGTGGTTAGAAAACTAAAGATCTGCTCTCTTAGCATATTTCAAGTATACAATGCATTATTACTAGCTACAGTCACCACACTGTATATTAATGCACTACATCTCAGTCCTTAATCATGTGGCATATCTTAAATGTATTCTTTGACTAATACGTTGCCCTAACACCAGAGTCCACATACAGTGAGATCAGGGTCTTTTTGTATCTGTCTTATTTTGGTTTGCATGATGCCCTCCCGATTCATCCATACTATTGCAAAAGAGAAGGGTTTTACTTTTTAGGAAACTATTTTGTTACAATTTGTCTCACAGCAATAAATAACTGCAACAGACATTACCAACCCAAATGGGGTGCTATCATAAAAAAACTAAAAGAATTGAGTAGATCTGGAGCTGGACAAAGGGTGGACTCTGCTGAACTTCGAAGAGACTTTTTAGGAGAACTTGATTAGGAGAAAGACTGCCTCTCACTTGATTAGGCGAAACAGATCTTTAACGTAAGGGACAGAGACAGTATAAAAACAAACGAGACCTATAGAGTCCACTAGTTGTGTGAGCAAGAAGCAGAAAAAAAATTATGTATCAGCAAACACAGGCTGCATTTCATTGAGGAAAAAAAAAACCAGAAGATCATAGAGAGTGCAAAACATCTCCATGTAGAGGCAAGAAATGAGACTGAATCCTAATCAAGAAACCTTCAGCATTTGCCTGGCATAGTTGAGCACTGCTGTCGACAAGAGGATCCTTTGTGTCTCTGTGCTGTTGAGCTGGCTATGTCATCCAGAATAAAGTTACGTAAAATGGGGAGATTCAACATCTTTACTTTATTGCTGATCCCAAGAAGGAAGTGGTGAACCTTTCCAGAGACAGATGCTAGTGGCAGAATTTTATCACTCTCCCTAATCTTGTTGAGAATGTTCCTTTCCATTACTAGAGGCCGAGAGATTTTACCATGAAATGATGTTGAATACAGACAAATACTTTTCCTGTATCCCTTGTAATGAACCTGTGACTTTTCACCTTGGTTCACTTACCTTGGCGATATAGATTTTTGTTTTATTCTAAAACAAAAGACCAACCCTGATTTCACATATGATGAAACCATTTGTGGACAGATGTGTGCTGCTTTGTGCATATTTTTGCATTTGACTTCCTAACATCTTTTTTAGATTTTTGAGTCCAGGCTCATGAGGAATTTTGGCTACTGTTCTCTTTCTTGTGTCTTTGCTTAGTTTTGGAAGTAGGATAATATTCATCTTTAAAAGGAGTTGTGAATTGTTCCATGTTTTTATATCTGGGAGTATATTCATAGTTGATATTATTTTTAATTACATTAACATTTTTATGTTGAATATGATTCACCCCTGAGATCTTATGGGTCTGAAGTGGGGAGGTTTCCAATCACTAAATAAAAATGTCTACAATTAGTATATGACCTATCATTTTTTCCTAATTCATGTCTCTCAAGATACTGAAATTTCATCTAGACTGTCAAATGTGCTATCATGAATTCATTACTAATATTCCCATCATTCTAACATCTAGAGAATTCATACTGGTATCCTTTCTTTCATTCCTAACATTGGCAATTTGCATCTTTTTTTCCCCTAAATCAATCAAGGTAGAGGCCTATAAAATTTTTCACAGAAAATAAAATCTATGCCCCTAATGAACATAGGTGCAAAAATTCTTCATGAAATGGTTGGAAAACACACAAAAAATATTTATTAAAAGATAGTGCACCATGATCAAAGTGGTTCATTAAAGGGATGCAAGGTTAGTTCAATATATGGAAAGTGTAATTCACCACATAAATAGACTTAAAAACAAGGATCATATGAGTATCTCAATTGGTACAGGAAAAGCATTTGACAGAACATCCATTCAAGTTCAAAACACCAAAAAACCTTAATGTGTAAATGTTATATATGTTGAATCCAAGGTCAACATCATTCAAATGGAGAAAAATTGAAAACATTCCCTCTAAAATCAAGAAAAACATGCCCTCTTTTACCACTTCTATTCAACATAGTTCTTGAAACTCTCGCCATAACAATTAGGCAATAGGAAGAAATTAAAGGGATGTGAATAGAAAAAAAGAGACCTCAAATTATCCCTATTTACCAGTGACATGATCCGACTTTTAGAAGTCCCAAAAACCTCCCCCAGAAAACTTCTAGAACTAATAAATTCAGAAAGTAGCAGGATATAAAATTAACACCCATAAATCAATGGCATTCCTAAATACCAATGATGAATCAGTTGAAAAGGAAACTAATAAACCTATCCCATTCATAATAACCTAAAAATCAACAACAACAACCACCTGAGAATCAATAAAAAAAAAAGAGGCAGATGACACGGAAAATGAAAACTACACAACACTAAAGAAAGAAATTGAAGAAGACTGTAGAAGATAGAAAGATCTCCCACATTCTTGGATAGGAAGAATTAACATTTTCAAAATGACCATAAAACCAAAGGTGCTATACAGAGTCAAGCAACTCCCATCAAAATTCCAATGACATTCTTCATAGAAATAGAAAAAGCAGTCATGAAATTCATTTGGAAAAATAAGAGCCCCACAATAGCCAAAGGAATCCTTAGCAAGAAAAGTAATGCAGGAGGCATCACACTACCAGACCTTAAATTATAATACAGCACTAGAGTAATAAAAATGGCATGGTATTGGCACAAAAACAGACATGAGGACCAATGGAACTAAATAGACGACACAGAGACAAACCCGCATATATACAGTTATCAGTTATCGCATACTAGAAAAGGCACCATAAACATACATGGGAAAAAGATAGCCTCTTCAACAAATGGTGCTGCGATAACTGGAAATCTGTATGTAGCAGAATGAAATTTAACCCCTATATCTCACCTCGCACAAACTCAACTCAAAGTGGATCAAGGACCTAGGTATTAGATCAGAAACCCTGCGCCTACTAGAAGAAAATATAGGCCCACCTTTCCATCATGTCAGTTTAGACACTGACTTCCTCAGCAAGACTCCTAAAGGGCAAGAAGTCAAATCAAGAATTGATAAACTGGATGGTATCAAACTAAAAAGCTTCTTCATAGCAAAGGAAACAATCAAGAGGGAGTCTACAGAGTGGGAGAATATCTTTGAAACCTGCACCTCAGAACATTATCTCCAGGATATATAAAACATTGAAAACATGTCACACCAAAAACCAAACAACCCAATCAATAAATGGGCAAAGGACTGAACAGGCACTTCACAGAATACGATATACAAATGGTCAACAAATATATGAAAACAAGTTCAACAACTCTAGTAATTATAGAAATGCAAATTAAAACTACACTGAGATTCCATCTCATCCCAGTCAGATTGGCAGCAATCAAGAATACAAGTAACAAGAAAAGTTGGTGAGGATGTGGGGAAAAGGTACACTCACACATGGGACTGCAAATTAGTGCAACCACTCTGGAAAGCAGTATGGAGATTCCTCAGAAAACCTGGAATGGAACCACAGTTTGACCCAGTTATCCCACTCCTTGGTATATACCCAAATGATTTAAATTCAGTGTACTACAGTGACATGGCCACATCCATGTTCATAGCAGCTGAAGTCACAGTAGCTAAGTTATGGAACTATCCTTGGTGCCCTTCAACAGATGAATGGATTAAAAATGTAGTATATTACACGATGGAATATTAGCCCTAAAAAAGGAAGATATGATGACATGTGCCGATAAATGGATGAACTGGAGACTATCATGCTAAGTGTAATAAGCCAATCACAAAAAACCAAAGGTTGAATGTTCTCTCTGATATGTGGATGCTAACACACAACAAAGTGGGGGGAGTGGAAGAACAGAAGCTCAGACAAAGGGGAATGAAGGGAAGGGAGGACGATGGGAATAGGAAACAGAGTGAAATGAATGAGTCATAACTTTCCTATGTTCACATAGGAAAACAGCACAATGAATCTCCACATCATGTACAACTATGTGGAGTGTATCTTCTTTTAATGAGGATCTTAAAAACCAGTCTTGTGGTTGTGAAAAAAAACAGTTTTGTGAGTTGTATATTTCTCTGTGTAATTCTGTCAATTTTCCCTTATGCATTTTAAAAGCAGTTTTGTTGGGACCATGTACATTTCTGAGGTTGTCATCCTCATGAGTGTGCTTCCTTATCTCTAAGAATAAATTTAATTTTGAAATGTGCTTTTCTGATAGCATCGTGTCCACTCCAGCCCTGCTTAGGCTTACTATTTGCATGACATATCTTTTCCCATAAATTGACTATCACTTCAGTATTTATGCTACAAATGCATATCTTGCCAACAGCACATCTCTGCCACTCAAGCTATTACATTTTTTTTAAAAAAAAATATTTTTTAGTAGTAGATAGACATATTTGCTTATTTATTTATTTATTTATTTATTTATTTATTTATTTATTTATATGTGAGACAGAGGATTGAACAAGTGTTCTACAAGTAAGCTACAGCCCCAGTCCAACCAATCAGCCTTTCAATTGGAGGGGTGACTCCTAAGGTTTATTGTAGCTATTAACATCAAAGGTTTGGGGCCTACCCAGTTACTTCTCCTGTTTCTTGTTCTCCTGAACCTCCTGTTCAGCTTGATGACTTACCGAGAGCCATAGGATAAGAAGGAAGTGAGGGAACACCTTTAAGGCTCTGAGTCAACTAAAGTCGATCCATAAGTGTATATCTAGCAACAGTGTCCTCCAAGAATGAAGAGGAAATAAACAAATGCTCCAATGAAAGGTAAAGAATTTCATCACCAGGAGACCTGCACTGTATGAAACAGGGAAGAATTCTTCATTTGAATGCAAACAATGCCAGTGGAAAATGCAGACTCCTAAAAAAGATGAAGCATCAGAAATGGCAAATATCTGGCTCAATGCAAGAGACTATTTTGGGGCTCCCTGTCAGTCTCTCCCTTTGACCTTTAGTACTAACTTAGTAAATACAAAGATAGCTTTTTCTTGTGCACGGTGTACCCTCACCATGTATATTAAATATGATACCTATAACAGAAGAATGGGTATAGTTAGAAGTCTAAACAGTTGCAAGATTTCTATATTTATGTGACCTAAGACATTGTTACCTGGAGGCAGTATGAAGAGTCAGTATGACTACGTTAACCCTAAGGAAAGCCCTTATAAAATAGTGCAAAAATAAAGGTAGCAAGAAAATTAAAATTGAATTCCAAAAACAACTGAAATAATTCAAGAACTCACTCTGGAAGGACAGTTTCAGTGGACAAAAAAGTCATTTGGCATTTTTTTTTTAGCAGTTATTTACATACATCACTTCAATTTTTTCTGGACTCCTTTGTCTGTTTCGATTGCATAGTTGTTCCTTGTGGATTTGTTCCTCACTAATTTGTAACAATCACTCCAAAACAGAACAGCTTAAAAGTATCCGGGTTTATTATCCTCCTCCTTTCCTATGGGCAATGTTCAAGGCCCATAGTTCAGGCTGATTGGCAGGGAAGGAGTTCACTCACAGCTCATTCCTGTAGCTCTTGGCCACAGCCCTCAGTTCCTGGCCCTTGGGGACGCCCTTTACATGACTGTCCTGCTGAAGATGGCTTAGCCAAGAGTGAATGATGCAAGAGAGAGCAGAGCAAGCAGGAGACCCCAGTGTCGTTTTGTCTGTGACTACACACCACTGATTCTGCTCTGTCTTGTCACTGGAGGTGAATTTAATGAGTCCAGCCACATTCAAGTTTCTCCTCTTGACTATCAAGGAACTTGTGATCAGTTGAAAAACACCATAGTCATCTTTCAGACACAAATTGTTCATATTTCTTCCACATGCACAATGAACTGCTTTCCATCCAAGGACTCCAAGTCTCATTTCATCGCCTACCCAGTGTCAACTCCAGAGTCTCATCATCTGAATCAGATCCAGCTACACATGAGGTTCCCTGAATGATGTACGTGCAGCTCTCCATATTCAGCTTATGAAAGCTCACCCTGTGGACTAAAGTGAAGAGCTATCTGCACCTGACAAGTCTAATACACAGTGGTGAGGCACAGATTCCGGTTCCAGAAAGTCCTGGCTCTTCTTGATGATAAGAAGGCTCCAGGGGCTCAGAAACAGGTAAAACCTGTAAAATGTCTTTGGGCCACAATGACTCCTGAGGAGGTGAAACCTGTGAAATTCCTGTCTTTGTCCTAAGGACCCTTCCCATTGTAAACTGCTCCTGTCCCAGAGCTTTTCTGATGAATTTTTGAAGCAATTATGTCCATTTTCCTTCAAAGCTGGCTGAATAAAACCTATTTTCCTACTGTTATGGTTTAAATATGAGGTGTTCCCCAAAAGCTCATGTTGTGGCAATTCAAATACATTCAGAGGAGAAGTGATTAGATACTGAGAGTTCTGATCTAATCAGTGGATTATTCCACTGAAAAGGATTGACTGGATGGTAATCATAGTCAAGTAGGCTATGGAGTCAAGTGGGTGGAGGAGGTAGGTCAGTGGGGGCAGGAGCCTTTAAGATGTATTTTCTGTCCCTGGTGTGTGGAGCTTTCTCTGCTTCCTGCTTGTCATGCCCTGAGCTGCTCTTCTCCTTCACACCCTTCTGCCCTCGCGTTCTGTCTCACCTCAGGCCTAGAGCAATGGAGTTGGCTGTCTAAGGACTGAGACCTCTGAATCTGGGAGGCTCAAATAAACCTTTCTTCCTTTGTGTTGCTCTTGTCAGTTCTTTTGATATTATTTTGTTGAAAAGATTGTGCATTCCTTTGGTTTGTATCTCTGTGCCTTCCTTTATCCTGATAATTCTTAAATTTGGCCTTTGCATGTTATCCCATAATTCTTGGAGGTTCTGTTCATGATTTCTTACCATCTTCACTGTGTGGTCAACTTTATTTTCAAGATCATTTATTTCATCTTCATTGTCTGAGGTTCTGACTTCCAAGTGACCTAGTCTGTTGGTGAAGTTTTCTACTGAGTTTTAAATTTGGTTTATTGTTTCCTTCATTTCAAGGATTTCTTTTTTTCCCAGATTATCTATCTCTTTATTGAATTAACCTCTTGCCACCTGAATTTGCTCTCTTATCTCTTTATTGAAGTGATCTTTTGTGCCTGTATTTGCTCTCTTATTTCATCCTTTATTTCACAGATCATTTTAATTACGTACATTCTGAACTGATTCGCTAACATTTCTTCTGTGCTATCAGTGGATTCTATTATTGTATCATTTTGGTTTGTTTGGGCACTTTCTTCCCTTTTTTTCATGTTGTTCGAGTGTCTTCCCCTCTAGCAGTGCAGATCTGAGGTATTATAGTTTCTACCCTAAAGATGTATAATGTCCCTGCAGGTTTTCAATACCTCACCTTTAAGGGGGAGATCAATACTAATAGCACCCAATGCAAACATTATGCAGCCTTAAACCAACTAGCCCTATTAAGACATTTATAGTTTTGTTACAATAAACAGAAATGATGTGTTAAATTATTATCTACAAAATAAACAGTAGGTTTGCCATAGGTTCTATAGGTTCTAATGGTTGACAAAGAGAGAATGGGGGTGGGTGGGTTTAGAATATGATTTTTATGAGAGAAGGTAAGAATATAGAGGTATTAGATCATTGGCAGAGTGAAAGAGGAATCAATAGAGGTTGGCTGTTAGTCAGAGAGAAGAGAGAGAGAGACTCAGGTGTAACCAAGCCTGCAGGGACCTTGGTGACAGTGTTCCAGGTCCTGGCTGCTGACCCTAGATGGAAGCAGTCACATCCTAGTTGGTGACCGTGGCAGCATCAAACCTGTAAGTATCTTGATGTTAGGCTTCCAGGCCCTGTCCCATGTCCTGTGATGGACACTGCCCCAACTAAAGATGGCAGTGGTGGCAGCTGAGGTAACTGAAGGTGGTGGCAGAGGTGTCCCAGGATGAAGGTGACCATTTTCAGAGATGGGGCTGTGAGGACAGGCTGTGCAGTGGTGTTGGGTGGTCTGTTTGGAGATGCAGAGCTATAGTGGGTGTCCATGCAGTGGGAAGTTACCTCCAGGTCCTGTCCATTGTCCTAAGGTGGAGGCTACCATGTGGAAGGGCCATGGCAGCAGCTGCAGTGTCCCAAGCCTGGGAGCCATGCGTTTGTTGATGGGGAGCTGCAGAGCAGTCAGTCCTCTGGACGGGGTGCTGGGTGGGGTGGTCCCGTTGTTTCTGTGTTATTCCTCCCACTGGGGAGAGCCAGTGCTGCTACTGGTGCCACTGCCACAACCAGTGACTTCGATGTACGATTTCTTCTTTCTTCAGTGTACTTGGGTACTTGGATTCTCACACGTTTCTGAGTCTCTGAGACTCTCTGACTGTCCAATATTGAGTTTTAGTGAAATCCTTCTTTCACCAGTCTCACCGGAAAGCAGTATTCCTGACGCTTGAATCCCAAGTCACAGAGCAACTAGGAATGCAGCCTTCTTCTAATCCACCATCTTGACCATCCCATAGATGACCCTTTACTGACTCATCCCCATGTCTCTCGGGGGGAACACCAACAACCCCCTGCATACTGTCCACAAGAGGAAATAGCTCACTCGCCCCTTCCTCCTCAAACATCCTGAATCCACAACATACTTGCAGTGGGACCTTCACAACTTGTGGAGGGACCTCAGCTTTGTGATGGTCTTCTGCCATATAATATTTGGTGCTGTCCCCCTGATCTCATTGGTTACCCCCGTTCTTTTCTGGATACTTTCTCTGTTTAGTCGTTTCTGAACATCTACATTCTACATCAGATTCTTGGTGACTAGAGGAATCATCTGGAGATAATTGATGGGTTTTTGACTAAAGCACACTCTATTAAAATCTAAAGATCTCTTGATTAAACTTTAGATTCTGAAGCCCTTAGGGGTAAGAATTTAGACTTTAACCCTCAGTCTTTTGTGGGGGGTGGGATAAAGCTTTTCCTCTGGCAATTAAGAGATTCTTGGCAAGGGCGGCATCCATGTAGAAACTGAAGGCCAGCAGTTATAAGGTTTTTGGACATGGTGCACATTAGGATAATGACCTCTTTCTCTTCCTTTTACCCTCTTGTCTTTATCTCCAAAAAATAGAACGTCATCATGGGACCCCACAAGACTCAAAGGGGTGCCCTCCATCTCTGGATCAAGATGTCCTATTTAATGCCCATTTGTTTTGAATTTCATGTTATAAACAACCGCTTTCCTTACTCCTTAGCTGCCTGCCTGATAATCTATCCCTCCAAGGCTTGCATCTTTCGTGTAAGCTGCATTAAAAAAAACTGTTTTGAGACCATTGGAAAAAGAAGTGTCACTTTTAAATCCAAGCTTCATTGGGACCTACTTGACTGTTTTCTCTTGTACTCTGGGACTCTGCTCTCTCCTTAAGTTCTTCCCTAAATGATGATTGCACAGGGAAGAAAAATGGAAAAATATTATTGGTGCAAGTTTTCTTTTTCTGAGAACCATTTCCTGAGATCTACCCTCTCCTTGGACCTCATGAACTCTACATTCTTTAAATATCCGAATGACTCAAATTGAATGATTCAAATTGCACTCTGGTCTGATGGGTGTTCCATGTGTCCCTTTACTGGGGTAATTATAGCCATGTA
>JAJEJO010050764.1:14731-44172 GCA_020662805.1 Glaucomys volans | reverse complement strand
CCTCCCTCCCTCCCTCCCCTTCTTTCTTTCTTTCTTTCTTTCTTTCTTTCTTTCTTTCTTTCTTTCTTTCTTTCTTTCTTTCTTCTCTCTTTCTTTCTCCCACTGTTTTATACTGGTGTCTTATTCAAAGGTGAACTCTCAAATATACCAGAAAAGGAAAAACTGCTTTAGGACCCCTTCAGATGGTCCCAAAAGGGAGAATAAACAGTGATGATGTTGACATAGGTCTACCTCATGGCTGGATAAGTAGTCATCTGAATCATTGATTCGTGTCCAGGTGTGATGGACGGACCCTGCCCCAGCCATCCCCAACTGTACAGGCCTCCTCCAGGTCTATGTCCTTTATTCTACAATAAATTGATCACTGTCACACCAAGGACCTCTGTGACAGGCTCTGTTTTAATTTCTAAAGGGTTAAATCTGATAGACAATGTGTAATAAACATCTGTAGTTCTTTAGTCTCTTACCTGTAGGGAACATACACATGGCAAAAAGCTAGGCAATCTCTATTTCCCGTTTGTTTTCATGTGTATGTGTGCATGCCTGTGTGTTATATACTATGTCTACATACATGCTGTGTCTATGTATCATTTATATGGTACCAAAACTGGCTTATAGATAAATGATCTGGCTTATAGCTAAATTTCAAAAGAAATGGATCCAAATGACTGTTAGATCTAATGACTTAAATAAACCTTTAACTAAAAGGTCAATTTAAATTATTCAAAAAGATAAAAGTAAAAATGTCTTAAAAATTACTAATCCACATGTTTTTCTAGGTCTTCAGCTGATCAAGAGTGTGGTTTCTATAAAATGTTTAAGGTAGTGTGTCCATTGCTTTTAAGATTTTTCTTTGTCAGAAAAAGAAGTCTTGAAACATTAGCTAGGCTTGTCTAATATCTTGGTTTTCATTTTCATTCGTCATCAAAAGTTAACAATTAAAATGGGTAAATGAGATTTAACATAAATGATATAAACATCTTATAAATGTGTTTGTTAGAGGAGATACCTGATTAATTTGCAAAGCTAAACTACAAAACATCAACTGCTAAATATAAATTCAAGCACTCTTGGCTTCTTAAATTCTACAACAAATATCTGTAAAGTCTTTAAAATGATTGTTTTATAACTCTGGCTCTCTATTGCCACCACCAAACTTGTGATTCTGGCGAGGGGCAAAGGGGGATTAGAAAAATAAAGACTCACAAACACAGATTTTGAAGATCAAGCTGGGATCAGGTGGAGCTCTGCTCTCTGATGGAGAAGCAGATCTGAAGAGTTACACCGGTAATCTTTATTTATATGTGTCTCATTATCAGGTTAAAGACTATGCAACCATTATTCTTTGTATTTAGGGAGGTTATAGAAACTAGAAAATCTATGTAGCTTTTCCATAGTTGCAATGCACAGTTGCAAAGTGCAATGCTAGTAGCTTTGTGTAGCTCTCAAGAAAGTTCATTGTTAAAAGTTGCTGTAAAGCAGGCAAGCTCAGGAGAAGTGGAGCTGGTGAAACATTGTGGTTGTCTAGCATAAGAATTCCTCTATTCCCAGGAGCTATGTGCCTGAGATCAAGGTCAGAGCTGATAGGACTCTTGCACAGAGCCTCCTCATGCAGGGTGTTGCCACAGCAACTAAGCACCCTGTGCCCTTGCACAGAAACATTCCCAGGCACCAGGTGCACCACAGCCATGAGGTCGTCAGAGACTCCCAATCTCAGTCACTGCTCTCCCATCCTGTAACTGCTCTCTGCACTCTATGGCATTTAATGTTATGTAATTGAATAAAGGTAACCTGTCATCAATACATGATATAAAAATTTTATGTCACTCTTTACAGTGTGGAAATTTAAATTTAAATGTATTTTTAAAATAGTAAAAGGAGAGTCTGATTTGTTTAAAGGTTTTGACAATGTGGAACATAAAAACGTTTTGCCACTTTTTCAACAAAAAGAAGTTAAGAGCCTTTCTGTTTGATTCATGCTTCAGATATAATGTCATATTATGTTAAATGACAAAGGGGAACGAAGGGAAGGGAGCAGGGATGGGAATAAGAAAGACAGTAGAATGAATGGGATATAACTGTTCCTATGTTCATATATGAATACATGACCAGTGTAACTCCACATCAAGTACAACCACAAGGATGGAAAGTCATATTCCATGTATGTATAATATGTCCAAATACACTCTACTGTCATGTATATCTAAAACGAATGAACAAAAACTAAAATAGGTGAACTCATAAGAAGATGAAGCTATGTTCAAAAGATAGATTTTTGTTGTAAAGATTACTGAGATTTCAAAATAAAAAAGATTTCAAAATAAGAAATAAAAAGATTTCAAAATACAAAATTAAGTAAAGGTTTTGGACAAATTATAAGAGGCATGTAAAGTTTGTAAAAGTTTTAAAATAAAGGAAAATGTGTAAAGGATGTTATATGTGAATGAGTTGATAAATATATGGATCTTTGCAGAAAAAATATATGAGTCTTTATGGAGGCTAAATAGATACCAAAGATACATTAGTGTTATTATAGAAATTATGCTTCTTGGTTCAAAGGTAAACAACCTTTTTGCTTTTGTTTATTTCATTTTGCATTTTTCTTGTAAAACTTTATAACCATTGTCTGTCAGTGCTTTGCAGAACTGTTACTTCTAACGGAACAACCTGAATTAATTTAAGACAATAATTCATCACCTACAGGATTGAAAGGATATAATGCTGGCTTCTAGTACTAATTCTTACCCTAAATACTGACCCTAAGTAAATGAAAGGGATAATTGTAAAATTACAGACTTAAAATTAAAATCCATTACTCTCACTTCAAGACTTGTGAAACTGGCCTTTGGATATTTAAAATCAAACTTGAAGACCAAACCAAGGAAGTAAAAGTAGTCACTATTTTGATCCTTGCCCTCTAAGGTCAACCAGGACCCAGGAAATAATGGAATTACTCTAAGGGTCCTCTACTCTGGCAAGTCACCTGACCTCCTGATCAGAGGGATATGAAGACCCTAGAGAACAGAAAACCAACCAGTGCACATTCTGCATAGAGGAGAATCATTGGAGAGGGAAATGTCCCTGATGCTTCCAAAGGAAGCCAGGAGCAGTCAGCAAGACTCTGACTCATCCTGGCAGATGACAAGATTGGTAGAGGAAAGCTAAAGAAGCCAAGATTCTTCTCACAAGTTCCCAAGAGGGATCACTGAGGAATCTCACCTGACCCAAAGAGTAGATAAAAACAAGGTCTATTTTGGACCAATCTGATGTTAAATCTCCTGGCAGTCAAGTGTAACCAAAGCACAGCCATACGGAAACATTTAAAAGGATAGATAATGTTGCGATGTATATTTGCATCAGTCCTCCTAAAGTAAGTAAAACTAGGTGGTTATAAAGAAAGGGTGCTTGTGTAGGAGAGCCTAATAACTACCAGAAAGGACTTTATTGACAGAGTGGCAAGTTTGTCCTGAGTCCATTTGAGCCCAATCTCACAAACCTACAAATCTTCCTCACCACCTATATAGACAGACTTGAGCTGTGTTTCTGGCTTCCAATCTAGCCCCAAACACAGCATGCATTAGAGCTAAATAGACTATACAACTAATTCCTCTTCTGGTTGGACTGGGAATAACTGCTGGGGTGGATGCAGAGATGGGAGGACTATCCACCTCCCTCTCCTATCTTCAGGGTTTATCTAAAGATCTCTCTGTTAGTCTAGATGAAATAGCAACAGGCATAATTACCTTCCAGAACCAGGTTAGGGTTAACAGCAGTCACTCTCCAAAATTGGAGATGGTTAGATTTATGTACCACCAAAAGAGGGGACTATGTCTCTTCTGGGAAGAAAAATGACATTTTTATGTAAACCAATCTGGTATTGATAAAGGTGCAACAAAGAAATTAACAGATTGTGCCTCCAGGATTGGCAGTAACTGTCAGGTTCATAAGGGATCATGGCCAAAATTTACAGCTGGATGTTTTGGGGTCATCCTTGGTGGGATCCCTTCTGATGCTCCTTTTAGCTCTGTTGTTCCTTTCTGTTAAACTACTACCAAAGTTTATCTCTTCTCACCCAGAGGCCATCAAACTCCAGCTGGTGATCCAGCAAGACTTCAAACTAATCCCACAAATAGACCCAAATGCCACTGTCTCATCTTGACCAGATAGGGTGAGAAGTTCATGACCCCCATTGGAATGACCCCCAGTGCACCTGAAGCGACTACAGGAGATGAGATCTCCAGTTCCTCAGCCACTCAAAAAGAATTTTGGGATCATATCTCTCAGGGGAAAAGGAGGTAAGAGTTTAGGGATGTTAAGGTAGTGGAGGCAGGATACAAGAAAAATGTGGGTTGGAGTACAATATGGGTGAGTTAAGGTTATAAGTTCCATCACCACAAAAACTCCTGCCATGGGGGACTTATCACCCATGGCAACTTCCATCACAGGTTCTGTATTATAACTAGGTAAAAACAAAGGAACCAATGGGAACCTACAGGACCTGATCTTCAATCAGGCTGGCACAGAGAGGGGACCAAGCCACAGCTCAGCATGTAAGAGAACACTCGCCAGACATCAGGACCTTGAGTCACACTCCAGCTTGACCCACCTGCTCTGCTCTGCTCTGCTCTAGGAGTGTGACTTTCCCTTTCCCTTTCAATAAATCTATGCTTTGCCTGTTATTTCTGTGTGTCTTGCTCACTTGTTTGTTTGGGAAGCCAAGAACCTGGACCTCAACTGGACATCCCACCAGTAACAGTTTTGAGACATGATTTTTGGTGGATTGTCAGTGATAGGGATTCCTGGTCTCCAAGACCATGTGTCTTGCTTTTCGGCATTAACTGATTGACATTATAAGCTGCAAAATGCGTGGATTGACCTAGATCGTCTACATTGTCCGCTCTAGCCCTTATGCCCCATGCAAAGCAGGAGGGCTCTTACATCTTATTGGAATATGTTTAATACTATTAGGATTAAATACATAGTAAATACATACTCAGTATTAAACATAATTAATATTCTATAAACTGCCCCTTCACCCTTCTTTAGTTAGCCAGCAGAGAACTGAAGAGGGTATTTTCTTTTTGTTTATGGAAAGGTCTCACTTGAGTTTGTATTTCTTTTCTTCCATCTTGACCATATTCATTAGAGTCTTTTATCCTTTCCTGTCATCCTGGTGTTTAATACATCACAAGATAGAATAAGATTCTGTAAAATGCCCCTGAAAGTAAATGTTTCACTCAGGATTTGACTTGAAGCTGCACTTCTGTCATCTTATTTCATCAGAAGATTTCATTTTCATCATTTTCCCAGGGAGCGTGGGGACCTCTTGGGTTTCTGACCCAGAATGTGCTGAGGAAGGGGGAAAGTAAGGTGGGAGAGCGACAGCCGCAGGTATTCTGAGGGTGGTGTTTTGGGGGTATAAAGATCTCATCTCTAGTATCCTTAAATGGGTTATGAGCTAAAAGAAGACTGGGTTTTCATGTCATAATGAAGGGCACATTCAAGACACTAGAGTAAATACTGAATAAAGTTCCGGAAGAAAGAAGTTTAGAAACTTTGGTTAAAGGTGTAGCTCAGGGGCAGAGTGCTTGCCGAGCATGCCTGGGCTGAATCGCCAACATCTTTTTTAAAAAAAAGTTCAGAAGCTCAATCTTGCTCTTCAATCCCGGTGTGCTATGCAAAGCTCCCAGTCATTGCTCCGAGATGCAGTGGGGCACTTTCACCAACAGATGGCGACGGAGACCGGAATTTAAGTTGTTTTTCTTGACTCTGACTGTGGCTGGAGTCCCCCTGGAACCCGATCTTCATAGGGGCTTTCCGCACGCAACCTTTGCCTCTCCTTTCTCTCGGATCACCTCAGTCTGCGAGGTTCTGAAAGCGGCAACGGAAGGATATGGAAAACCGGGGACAGGAGAAGGGGTGGTGCGCTGCTTTCCAGACCAGCCCCCGAAGCCCTCCTGCTTCCTGTGGGCATCAGGGTCCCAGGACAATGTAGATGATCTGGGTCAATCCGCGCATTTTGCAGATCCTAATGTCGTCCTGCTGGAGCTGAGCTCCGCTGGGACAGGAACTCTGCTCCGGGTCCCCACCCCAACTTTTCTCCACTAATGTAGTCCCACTGCCTAGACAGCTCCACCGAATAAATATTTGTTAAATGAAAAAGTGTAGAAAAATTGAGGCCATGCTCCTCTAAATTGTTTATCTGGGTTCAAACAGACACTTCGTGGCAGGGCCAGTTCTCGAACTCAGGCTTTTTTCATTCCAGTGTGGTTTTCTTTTCACCAGCTTATATAATCCCAATCGTATTTCCATTCAGACTCTTTTAGCCCTAATTAGTGAATGAAAGACTTCATCTTCCCTTAGAGCAGTTAGCCAGTGGAGAACTGGACAGGGTTTGTTTTTTTTGTTTTGTTTTATTTTTAAGATCTCACTTGAATTATATATATTTCCTTTCCTCCATCTTGACCATATTCCTTAGAATCTTCTATCCTTTCCTGTCATCTTCCCCAGATGAAGAATTTAGTTTTTACATCTCATCTGAAGTGTTTGTCTATCACTGGGTTGTGTGTGTGTGTGTGTGTGTCTTTTTAGTCTTTTCCTAAGGTTTTTCTCCTCCTCCTCCTCCCCCTTTTGCATTATAATTTTACATAAAGGTGGAATTCATTGTGATATATTCATACATGTATGTAACATATTTTGGTTGATTCCCTAAAGTTTTTCTTAACTCCTATAGTATGAATCCTACCAATCTGAGGGACAACTAGCATTTGTCCTCTCTGACAAAAAATAGGTATCACATATTCTGAAGGAAAAGGTGGGGTTGTGGTCGGAGCTCTCCATTTCTCTCTGGTTCAGGAAATGTTTAGAGCATATGATTTGAGGAACAGGATGATACCACATAGAGGAAATTTCTTGGTGATGCGCAACAGCCTGGGAGACAAGAGTGCTGTGGTCATCAGGACCTCAAAAGGGAAATGCACAGTGATTTTTTATTCCTGATTTCTCTCCTCCTGGTTTACTTCTCTTCATGTTCTCCTCTTGGCTGCTATCTCCTTGTTATTGAGAACATAGCTGGGTGTGGTGGCACACACCTGTAATCCCAGCAACTTGGGGAGCGGACACAAGAAGATCTCAAGTTAGAGGCCAGCCTCGGCAACTTAGTGAGATCCTCAGCAACTGAGATCCTCAGCACCTTAGCAAGACCCTGTCTCAACATAAAAAAATAAGAAGGAATAGGGATGTAGCTCAGTGGTAAAGTGCCCCTGGGTTTAATCCTGATACCAAACAAACAAATCAACCAACCCCAAAACACAAGCAGAAAAAAAAAAAAATGGAGAAAAAGGGGAACAAAACTAGAACAAAAGAATACAAAGGTTTTGTTTCAAGAAACAACAACAAAACCAGAAAAAATGCTGTGAAAACGTCCATATTTCATTATTACTTCATGAAATGTGACAGTACTGTATTAGGGTAGAGATATTTGATTTAATTACCATTAGAAAGAAATAAAAACTCTTAATGGCAGTTACATGTCTTACATAATTTTTCCCTTTTTTCTTTTTTTTTTTTGCTTCTTCCTCCCACCTTGTTCCCTACAATTATTCAACCAACTGACTCTTTAAAACCACACTGGCCTTTTTCTTTAAACACATGAAGCTCACACTCTCTGCACCTTCTCTTGCCTGGAATGCTCATCTCTGAGATCTTAAAAATCTGATTTAAAAACACCTATTTGTCACATCTGTTGGAATCTAAGGTCCACAAGGCAGGGAGAATACCTGTTTTTCTTCCATGTTACATTTGTAACCCCTGGTAGAGTGGTAAAGGGCGCCAAAATATTTGATTGAAAATATTGTAGCATGCTTATTGCTTATCCCAATGGAGTATATACACTGCAGAGGTAGCTATTTTATCTATATTTTCAAAGTGTACAGCTGCACATTTTAGACATTCAGTAAATTGTTATCAAATCCATGTTGAATTCTTTGAACATTTAAAGTTTGAAAAAACAGAAAATCAGAATGCTCTAGGTAATAGGGAGGGGTAAACCCAAAAGCCGACAATGCAAAAATTTCTTTATGTGAACCCCAAATTTATCCGGATACATATAACAGTGGTGCAAGGGTGTGTCTGATCAATTCGTGTTCTCTGTTCTTCTCAGTGCATTTCCAGTCCTTTGCCATGCATCATATAAAGAATGAAAGACATTCATTTACCAAATTAATTAATTCAAAGACTTACCTGAAGATTTTATTTGCTCAATAAGAATTAAAGGAATTACTCAGTAATTCATTAGGAAAGTGCAGTTGATGGGGTTAAAATATAAATATTTGTCTCATTTTCAAACATTGTAAGGACTTTGAAAGCATTTATTTTCTTTTACGAGAGGGGTTTTGCTATGTTTCCCAGGCTGGTTCTGAACTTCTGGGCTCAAGCAGTTCTGTCTCAGCCTCTTAATCAGCTGGGACTACAGCGTGTGCCACGGCACCTGGCCTTGAAAGCACTTAAATCAGTTAATACCTATCATTAACTAAATTCATATTTGATATTAATATGTAGAGTTTGGTGTGAATTTGCAGAACAATTATAGAGTATTGTGGTCACTATCACTCTTCAAATTAAATCGACAGTCCTCAGGCTTGTTCTTGGTAATGTATTTGATGGACTTACAAAAGCTATATTATTTGAAATTATGTAATTTCATTGTTTCAATATTTTGCTCAAGCATTTACTAATATAAATGACTGAAGTATTTATATAAAGTTTAAGACTTGATAACCAAAGGCACATCTTTAAAACAAATGATAAACTGTGATGTTGGGCAAGTTACTCAGACTGAAGCATGGTTTCTATATTTGAAAATTTAGACAATAATAATTACCCTATAGCTTGTTCAGAAGGTTATCTGAGACAACATATTTTAAATATGCAGTGTCAGGTGCATATTAAGATTTAAAAATGGTAACTATTATCATTACACTAAGAAACATTTGTGATAACTATAATGATGAAGTGTCTATTCTTCTCTGGATTGGATTTGGATTTCAAAAAACTCCTATTAACTTTCAGCTTAACCTATTTACTTCCTATTAATCTATTTCACTTTCTGGTGGCTGCTGGAACTGGGGTATCAATAGACTAAGAGATGTCACGTCATCCTTGTGAAGCTATTTCCTGAAGGGCATCCTCTGAATGGCTATGTAAGATACATGTGTTGATAAGGGACACAGCTGATTAAATAACTCAGTGAACTTTTCTCAACTATTTCCTTATCACAGCCTCTGTTTTGTCTCCTTTAAAAACATATAACATAGCTTTATCTTGGGGTTCTAGCTTTTTGCCAAGATCTGCAATTAATATGTCATAGGTATAAAATTTTGTCTTAAAATCAATGGTATCAAAGAGAAACTGTCTACATGTTAAAGGTAAAATGACTGAGGCTAATAGAGATTATGTAATTTGTCTGGAGTCACAAAGTCAATAATTCCTTCAACTGTTATACAAATACGTTTTTCTTAAAACCTGTTCCCTTTTATATTGTACCTCAGTGCTCATAGTGTTAAGTCTAGGGAAAAAAATAAAGAGCTCTTAGATAATAATTTTATGTCCCAAGGAATAGCATTCCACTTCCTCCTGCCATCCAACATCCTAAGCCACAATCAAACTCCAAACATAGGAAACAGAATTTAATAAATGTCACAGAAGAAATGCCTTGAGTCATGTTCTGGTTCCTGAATCTTCCTAACATAACTTCAGCATTTCACAAAGTCCAGTGATATTTTAAGATGATTTACGCCTACACACCTAGCAGATGATCAATGGATAATTTTTTACACATTTTTGTTTTGTCTTTATTTAGTTTTTATTTTTAAATTTCTTTTTAGATATACCTGACAGCAGAGTATATTTTGACATATTATACACACATTCAGTATAACTTATTCTAGTTAGGATCCCATTCTTGAGGTTGTACATGATGTGGAGTTTCACTGGTGGGGTATTCAACAATGGATAATTTTTGAGTTGAGAACTTTCATTTAAAATGTTTGCCCAGAGACAAATGAGGACTTAAGTCTAGGGTTGATTGGTTTCTTCCCTAGGAACTGTCCAATCCTAAAATTCATAAGAGATTTACTAGTTTTCATCTCTGTGAAGTGAAACATTAGGTCAATTGGTAGCAGCTGAGCTGAATGCTAAGTGCTTTTGTTAAATTGCTTTTGTTCCAAGTTTGGAAAGATGACTCTGATAATCCCCAGGATCCCTTGGAGAGAAGCTGGAGTTGTGATGGTGGTTTTCCTGGTGCTGAGGACCCCCATGGCTCACCAAAGAGACACCCCAAGTAAGTGTAGGACAGCTGCTATTCAGAGCCCAGATTTGGAAACCATTTCTTGGGGGCTCTGGGACTTAAGTTTGGGTCTGTTGTATTTTCAACAAACCACAGGTAGAATTTGGAAGGACTCCTACAAGAGTCCAGATTTCTCCTTCTTAGAGTTTTGCTGCAGAGTTTCTTAACCTCTGCAGTGGAAGGGAGGCTAATTTCTCTAAAGGACGTTGAGATCTCAGAATTGGAAGAAAAATACAAAGTACAGTTCCACACCAGTCACAGTACAAAATGTAAATGAGGTACTTGAGAAGCATCAGGTAAGTTAAAAGAACTGGCCACTCTGGGGACTTTCTGGGCCCAACAGGATTCATCTGTTTCGAGGTTGGGTTTGGAGAAGTTCAAGACAGTTATGGTCCCTGGAGCTTCAGTACCTGAAGTGCACAATTACCCATGCCTTGGGGGTAAGCAGTGGAGATGGAGATGACACTGTGGACTTGGGAGGAAGAATGGGATAAGGACAGGCGGTGATAGTTACTAATTCTGGGTTAATTAGGGACTCGTGTCAATATTGATGTGAACGGGGGCTATGACAATAGTGAACAAAAAACACCAAAGAATTGATATTTGTCTGTTTGTCTGTGTCAATAACATGGAGTTTAACTACCATCTTTGCCTTATGTACATTTATTGCATTTTAGAATCAACTTGTAAAGTTTTAAGTAATAAAAAAAATTGGTAGGAATTTTAAATGATATCCACAGAATCTATAAGACCATTTGGGATAATGTCATCTTTATAATATTGAGTCTTGCAATTCATATACAGGTGTATCTTTTTATTTATTTAGGACTCTTTCAATGTATCTCATAAAAGTTCATTATTTCCCTTTTAGAATTCTTGTATTTTTTGTAAGATCTATTCATAATTTTTCATGCCATTATAAGTGGTATAATTAAAATTTGATTTCACATTTGTTACTGATGTAAATGTAGAATATGGATCTTGTATCCAGTCATTTGCTGAATTCTCCCTTACTTTAAATTCTTTTATTTAGTGGATTATTTAGGATCTTTGTTATTTACAGATCCAGCATATGAAAATGCTGGCATTTTTGTTTCTACATTACAAACATTATTCCATGATTTTTCTTGTTTGACAGTTTTATTTTCTCCAGTAAATGCTCAATGCAGGATTTGAGGTAGAGAAATCACTTCATTGATCCTGGAATAAAAATTCTGAGGGTTGACAGCAGATTTTATTGTCACTGATCTGTGTTGTTATGTTCCTTTATTCCCTGTGTCTCTGCAAACCAAGCACAGGGTTGGTTGGGGTACAAGACTGAGCTGAATCTAACGTGGCCTGGTTCTCCTGCAGAGGATTTTGTGTACCAATTTAAGGGCACCTGCTACTTCACCAATGGGACTCAGCGGGTAAGGCTTGTGGCCAGACAGATCTACAACAAGGAGGAGATCGTGCACTTTGACAGTGATGTGGGGGTGTTCGTAGCTGTAACAGAGCTGGGACTGTCAAGTGCCAAGAGCTGGAACTCCCAGAAGGACCTCCTGGCCGAGTATCGGGCCCACGTAGACACCTTGTGCAGACGCAACTATTACCAGACGGCTTCCTTCACTGTTCAGCGGAGAGGTGAGTTTAGGACCCATCAAGGTGCGCTCACCTCTGAACTAGTGTGAAAAGCCTGTGGGGAAGGCGACTTTTGTAGACTTTTGGTTCCTAGGATTTTGGTAAGATTGGGAGGGCATTTGAATTCAAGAAAAAAATGTTGAAATATTTGGCAGGAGAGAGTTGGGAGAGGGTGTTAGTCAGCTTTGAGTTACTGTAATAAAATGCTTGAAATGATTAACTTAAATAGAGGAGAGGCTTATTTTGATTCACAGTTTAGTCCATGGTTCCTTGATACCACTATTTTTGAGCCTGAGGTGAAGTAACACAACACAGTGAGGAAATACAGAAGAAGAATGCATCGTTAGGTGATTTCATTCTGCGGACATCGCAGAGTATACTTAAATCAAGACAACTAGGACATTACTAGGCAGAATAATCTTAAGGGACCATGGTGGTACATGCATTGCTAACATATATATTTATAAAATGGAAAACTTTATTTATTTTTCCATTTAAAAATCAACATATAATATTGGTACTTATTATGAGGTACAGTGTTGTAATTCAACACAATGTGCTATGATCAAAGTGGGGAGATCAGCATTTCCATTTCCTGAAATATTATCATTTCTATGTGTTGGTAACCCAAACTCTTCTTCTCTAGTTATTACAATGTGTGTAATTAATTATTGTAGATTAGGGCAGGGATTGTGGCTCAGTGGAAGAGTGCTTGCCTAGCATGCCTGAGGTGCTGGGTTCGATCCTCAGCAACACATAAAAATAAATAAAGGAATTGTGTCCATCTGCAACTAAAAAAAAGAAAAACAAATTATTATAGACTATATTTGCCCTCTTGAGCTAAATAACGTTAGAAGTGGTCCCCTCCAAGCAGGTTTGGTTCCCATTATCCACCCTCTCACTTTTACTTCCCTAGGCTTTAGTGACCTCTGCTCTACCTTCTACTTCTAGGTGATCAACTTTTTTTCCATCTTCTACAAATGGGTGAAACCTTTGGTATTTGTGAGCACTAATTAATCTGTGCTGTTTTCTCCACTTTAGTATCAAAGGGGGGACTTAAGCCCATGGCGAGACTCTCTTTCTGCCTTAACCCCTGATTTTCTTTTTTGTTATTATTCATCCTAGTGGAACCTGTTGTCACCATCTCTCCAGCCAGGACAAAACCCCTGAACCACCACAATTTGCTGATCTGCTCGGTGACAAATTTTTATCCTCGACAAGTTAAAGTCAGATGGTTCCGGAATAAAGAGGAAGAGACTTCTGGAGTTGTGTCCACACCACTTATTCAGAATGGGGATTGGACCTATCAGATTCTTGTGGTGCTGGAAGTAATACCCCAGCGTGGAGATGTCTACACTTGCCACGTCGAGCACCCCAGCCTCCAGAGCCCCATCACAGTAGAATGGAGTAAGGGTCACTTCATTGATACCAGAGGTTGAACAGAAAGAAGCAAGGGCAGGGAGGACTTGGGGTCTTGTGGGCATGGGGGGTGGTCTTTGCTGTGTTGTACATGTTCATACCCTCTCCTCCATAATTCCTGGTATCATTTCTGTGCTGAGAGTCATGGAGGCCTGAGATCCTATTGTCTCAAGTCAAAAGACACATGCTGAGTACTGACCTCCTTCCTGCCCAAGATATTTTTGTCTTATGTAATCTGATCCCCAGGCTGTGCTTCAGCTTGGCAGTGTATCTTCTTAAGTGGTGAAATTCTGGACTTTGACATTAAGGCTAGTTTGGGGGATGGTCTGTGGATTTTCAGATGGGCCTACCCTGGGGACTTTTCCCTTTTTCCCCAAACCCTCATGCATCCACACTTTCCCCCTGGGGTCTCTGCATGCCCTTTTCCCTCCTCTATTGGGTGATGGAGCAACTCTCTTTTATCCTGGATTGAACTCCAGGCTTCCTGACGAGGACTCTGTGGGATGTGGGGACAGTTACTGATGCACGGCCTTCTGCTTCCCAGGGGCACTGTCAGAATCTGCCCAGAGCAAGATGCTGAGTGGAATTGGGAGTTTTGTGCTGGGGCTGATCTTTCTTGGCTTGGGCCTTATTGTCCACCTTTGGAATAAGAAAGGTAAGTTACCGTTGAAGAAAATGGGGAACAGGGGTTCTAAGTTTTTCTGTTGTAGCTTTTCTTATCTGCTCCCAGAGAAGAACACCTTGTCCCAAGTTAAGTTTTCTTCATCACAGAGGACAGTGGTGGAGGGTTATTTTTAGACAGAGAAGAGAAGCTTTCATTCCATCCTTACCTTTGCCAGGCAGTTGTTAACATGTGACTTCCTTAAAGACGCAGAGTCACTGCTCAGTACTTGCAGTGACTGACTCAGTGACTTTGGGGTGATCTCCCTCATGACAGTACATCCTTGGTACATACAGACAGGAGTGGAAGAGAGAGCAATCTGGACATTCTCATTTTCTTTTGGAAGTTGAGAGAGAAAGAAGCAACTCTTCCTTTGCCCAGGTTAAGGAGCTTTCCTTTCCCTTTCTCATTTCATTCTTGCTGGTGATAGAACAACCCAAAGCTCCACTCACAAGGAAGATCCCTTCTCCTCTTGCTCAGAAATGTAGCACACATAAGATAGAAAAAGGAGTCAGCTGGGTTTGACTGGACACCCTAACACGCTTCAGTTACTTTGTTCTTGGCTTCATGCTCCACTCTTATATGAGTGCATTTGGGAGAGAAGTCTGGAACACTTCCCATAGTCTCTGAAGGAAACTTCAGATATTTTTCTCCAGAACAACACCCAACCTTTGGCATTCAGTGAAGCTTGCATGATGCTCCAAGATCCCCAGATTACAGAGTGCTGTTGAGCTTGATGTTAGGTGAGATGACAGGAGGTTACAGTTCTTACCTGTTCAGCTAAGTCTGTGACCTGTGCTTCACCCAGGCATTTACACTGGTGATGGATCTGGGGCTTTCTTCCACACGTCCCTGCAGAAGCTTCATGTTCACATGACCACCTCTTTAATCAGACACCAGGAGAGATGGTGAGGAGTGGGTGGTGGTAAAGACTGCCCTTAGTGTTCAGAGCTGCAGAAAGGCCCCAGGGGTAGTGGGCACAAAGAAAGGTCCCAGGGGTAGTGGACAGAAAGGCCCAGGGGCAGTGACTTTCTTTAGAGGTTTAACTTATGACGGTTTCTTCTCTCTTTCAGGGCTCATGCACTGATTTCATACATTTTTCTTCCTGGGACCCCTTTTCCTTGGTCCTCTGTTGTCCTCACCCTTGAGCACAGTTCCTAGCCTCCCTTCTCTCAGGTCACCTCTGCCATCCCTGATCCCCATCAAGACCCAAGTCCCACAGTGCCTGAGCGGAAGATGCCAGGCCCTCTTCTTGTTCTGGTCTTTTCTGAATTCTGTCTGTGACTGCTTTCCACCCCAACACTGGAAGCTTTGCTCCCTGTTCTGCCTGCTACATCTGTTTGGGCCATGAGTACTTTCAACATGTTTCTGATCTTGTTCTCTGTCTGAAGACTTCCCTTGAATTAAATGTCAAACTCCTTTTTCTTTCAATATATATTTTTTTCAAAATTAAATAGATTTGTGAGTCCCTTGTGTTTCTGATTCTGATTGAGTAAAAGTGGTGGTGGGAGATACTGATAAAGGATGGACCAGATTCTAGAGGGCTAGTTCAGTGATGCCCCAAAGGTGAGGAGACTAGGGGAAGTCATGGGGACCCATGCCTGGTCTAATTCAGGTGCCATGTAAGAATGTGAAAAGGTGTGAAAACATTCAAGTGTCCATCATCTGGAGGCTTGGAAGTTGGGATTGTATGCAGCAGCCGTTCCTGGCTTCTACTGCAGTCTGATTAGTTTTACATATTTGAGCTATTGGAGTGATTTTGTGCCAGTCTTGTTACCTGACAACACCCACCACTATAAATTAACCAACCTGGCCCCACAAGTATCTCCTGGTATGTTGACTATGTCCATGGAGGCAAAAGACAACAATGGTGAATTGCAGCTGAACTACCAGATTATATATTTGCCAGTGGGGGTTTTATTAGAAGGTCATATATTAATTGCATATGACAGAAACTCCACTATCTTAAGGAAAAAAACTAATTTTTTGGTTTCTAATTAAAAATTTCATAAATGAATTTGGCTTCTGAAAAGTGCTTAGATCAAGGACTAAAATGAGATTGTTTTCCCCCTTTTCTCTTAGCTCCTTCCCTTCTCTCTGATCTTTTCCTCCTGTTCACTCTCTTTCCTCGTTGTCCTTCTTTTTCTACTACTTCATTATCATAGCATTTTTCTCTATCTCTGGCTATCTGAAGGACCTGCTCTGTTAATATTAGATGGTTTTTCTAACTTTCTTCCATTTGCATTCCCCCATGAATTTCTCTCTCACTTGTCTTTTATTTATTGACTGCCTTAGAATGTATTTCTGTCTACCTCTTTTTTTTTTCTTACTCCATCCATTGGCCTGTGTGCTCATGGTCATTTTTTTCTGTCATTCTATTGTCCATTATCTTTTTCCTCCTCTGTGTTCTCTCATTATGTCTATCTCTCTGTCCATCTTTGTGTGTGTTTTTCTCTCTCTCTTGCTTGTGCTCTCTGTTTGTCTGAGTAACACTTTTCCTGATAGTTCACCTTATTGTCTCCTCTGGAAATATGGCTATATTTCAGTCTATCACTGGAATAGTAAGAAACCAAATACGTCAACTCCAGTTTAACAATCTGGAGAAAGCCCTGATGAACTGACATTCCAATTTCTCAACCAACCATTTTAACCATGGGATGTAGGACTCTAAGTAAGGTCTTAGTTTTGAACCAATTTCTATGGCAGGAAGGTAGATTATTTTTTCTCAAAAAAAATATGAAAAAAGAACAAGGCTGGATAGATAATAACAATAGTATTAAGAATAACATCACTATCATAATCCATTATATAGAAGTCTCTTTCTCTGTTTCTTTTTCTACCCATTAAAAGTTTGTTGCTGAGGGAACAGCTCAGTGGTAGAGCACTTGCCTTGCATGCATGAGGCCTTGGGTTTGATCCTCAGTCCCCACAACCATGATGCTTCAAGTATAATTTGTGTAGTTTTTATACAACTTAAGTTTCATTGATTTCATTACAGAAAGAGAATTTCAAATCATATCACCTTCCAAATCCAAGCTCTCTGGTTATATGAATTTCTATTTGCTTTGGTTGGTTCTTATTGGCCCTGTAAATTATGGTGAAAGGATAAACTCATCTACCTTCAAAACATGAGGAAATAATAACATAACCACAATAGAACTAAAATCAGCAATCACTTTTGCTCAGTGTGAAGTAGTATTTGATAATCTGGGTGAAATCAGTTTCCCGTTGCTTGGTTATGCAACCTGTTACCAGATGGTGGAGGAGGGAAGCCACTAGGACACACATGCAGGAGCTCCTGGAGTTACATAATAGAACATCCTCACACTCATTTCCAACATATACCTGTACTACTATCCTCTTTGGAGGGGTCATCAGGAAAAATGAAGTTGTCAAAGTTAGGGCAGGTATTGATATAATTTGAGATTTGTTATGTTCATGTAAGTCTGATTATAAACATTTTCAGGTATGGATCTCCAGGATGTCCTGTTACTTGGGTTTTTCTAAAAAAGAGATCAGTAATAGCTTAGCTTCTTGGAGTCCTGCCATTATCTATGTTTAAATAATCAAATCATATACTTTTGAAATGATATATCCTATGGTATACAGTATGTACTTAGTACATATTCACTGGTTGCCCCATGAAGAGCATGTTTCATACATTAGCTGATTCCTGGGATCCTTTTACTTTTCTTTGGTATATAATTTTTGGACTCCTGAACCAATACCACATATTTCATCATACACTTTGATGTCTGTAGTGTCTCCTTCCCTCACTCATGATGGCAAAATTGTCTCATACTGACACATGTAGTGGTAGTGATGGTGGGGTGTCTCCATACAGAAGAATTCCATTATTACTTTTCAGCGTTAACTTTTGTGTTTTTATATTTTCCTGTTTTGGAATATGCAATATTTTTCAATCTACAAAATGTTTTATTTAATACCTCTACTTTTAACATACTTTGGGCACTTCTAAACATCTAGGAAGATTAGATATTCTGAATAAGGACTTAAGTTTGTTCACTACGCACACAATAGTGTTGAATAAACTACACACGTGTAACAATGGTTATACCTGAAAGTGTCCCCTAAGTAGGATCACTCTGGCCTAGAATCCTTCATTTCTTCCACTTCTTTCTTCTATGTCACATGTGTCACACCTGCGTGTCACATGATGTGATGTTACAATTTCACTTCCAAAGGTCCTTTTCAGAAGACTGCCTTTCTATGAATTTTAACACAAAGTGTACAGAATGTGTTAGTTTACTAACTCTACTTTTGTTAGACATTGGCAACCTCTTTAATATCTAGAGACTAGATATGATAAAATTAGGACTCCTTTTTCCAGTATATATACAATATATACAGTATAGCAAAGTTAAATGAAATGCACCTTACAGGGCAATGGGTAAGCTGAAAATTTCTAGCACACTAACAAAACACTTTTAGCAACTTCTTCCCTTCCACCTCCCTCAACCCAATGAACAAGTTCAGACAGTATTCTTTCAGAGGAGGTTTAACAATTCCAAACACAGTTATTTCCCATCAGTTTTTAAAAACTATCTACAAAAAGTTTTATTCTACTACTTCTACTTTTAAATTTATCAAGGACTTCTAAATATATAGAAGGACTAGATATTCCACATAAGAACTGATCCACTATGCACACAGTACTGGTAAATAAGATTGCACACGTTAGCAATGGTTATGATCTGAGGTATCTTCTAATGACCATTTTGCCCTTGAATCTTTCCCTCCTCACCACCTTCTCTCTACTTTCAGTCCAGTGGAGAAGTACAAGCATATGTAACACTGAGAGATGGTTGAACAAATTCATATCCAAGAGTCATTTACAGAGGACAAGCTTTCCTCTGAATTTCAACACAAAATGTACAAAATGTGCTAATTTTACTCACTGGTCATACACTGGCAACCTCTTTGACATTTAGAGACTAGATATTGCTAAATTGGGAATCATTTGTCCAATGTATACACTATATACACAGCAAAACAAAATGCACAAAACCAAGAAAACTGATGTCTGAAAATGTCAAGTATGAACACAGTAACATATTGTCTTTTGTAATTGCTTCCCTCCCACCTCCTCCACATCACTCAATAAGTACAGCTGGTACTATACTGCTCACAGGGGTGGTTTAACAGTTCCATTCCCTAAAGACAATATTTCATATGAATTTTAGCAAAAAGATATTTACAAAGTGATATTTTACTACCTCTATATTTAACATACATTGGGCATGTGTTGGGTGTGTGGACAGACTAGATGTTTCAAGTAAGGACCTTAATTTGTCCACTATGTACATGAGTCATGAATAAACTGAACACGTGTAACAATAGTTCTAATTTGAAAATGTCTTCAAAATATGAGCCTTCTGGCCTGTCACTGACCCAGTGGGCTATAATGCTCATATTTTAGAAGACAATCCTTCCTAGGAATTTCAACACAAAACATACAAAATTTGTTTTCAAATTCTGCTGTTGTCATACACAGGCACCTCTTTAACATCTAGAAAGACTAAATGTAGATTAGGAATCCTTTGTCCTTCATATACACTATGCACACAGCAAAGTAAAACAAAACCCATAGACATAAGGAAGAACTCCTGCCCCTGACATGATGCCCCCAGGACCAGCACACAATCTGTACTACTCAACAGGGGGAGTGGCTATTGCCCTCCCCAAAACATTTCATAAGAATTTTAATAAAAAGGAAATTTATGAAATGTGTTACATTTTACCACTTTTACTTTTAACATATATCAGGCACTTTAGAACATCTAGAAAGTCTACATATTTCCAAAAAAGTACTTAGCATTTTCAACTACATACACAGCAATGAGGAACAAAATGCACGTACAAAACAATGGCTATTATATGTCTTTTAAGTATAATCATTCTGGCACAGGACCTCCTTCTTCTAATGGTCAAATTAGATTCTCCCTGTCCTCTAACCCACTGAACAAACCTGGAAAACCATCACTCCTAGAGGTGGTCTAACAACTCCATTTCAAAGTCACTTCCAGAAGACATTTCTGATTTTTAAAAAACAAATGGGCATTAACAGAGGTTATTTGCTAACTCCACCAGGCAACCTCTCTACATTTAGAATGTCCAGATGCAGCACATGTTTTGCAAGGTCGTGGGGAGAGCTGAGAGCAGCTTTTTCATATTCATAACCAGGTCTCCACAAACGCCAGGAATCCACCCGCAGGGCGGTGGGCGTTCCCAGCTGGTCGGAGCCCCAGGCTCCGCTGCAGGTTCCCGGGCAGGAGGAGCCCAGCCCCGGGCCGCCTGCGTTCCGCCGTCGTCATCCGGGCGCCGCTCACCTTCCAGGGCGGTTAAGGCCTACGTTCGCCTGGTCGGACAGTGCGGTCTCCAGGAGCCGGTGGGGTCCCGGAGAGCCCTGGTCTACCCGCTCCGCTGTGCAACGCGAGCCGAGCTCTCGGCGTCCTCTCGCCTCGCCTTCTTGGCCCTCGAAGCCCCCGCCGGCCTCCGAGGCATTCGGGGCCGCCATTCTTCTCCCACGGCCCTCCCGCCGCCACCCAAAGGTGCCACGTCCTCAGCAGCGGCTTCCTCTGAGAAGGGCAGGACTGGGCCAGGGTACCCGGCAGCCCGTGGGGTCCGGGGTCCGACAGGTCGCCGCCGCCATCGGGTCATCCAGGTGGGGGAATGCTCGCCGGTCCGTCACAGCCTGGACCAGCCAGTGCGCAGGCGCGGCGGGAGCTCCCGGGCTCTGCAGGGCAGAGGCGCCCAGCTCACTTGCAGGCCGGGGGCGGAGGGCCCGAGGACCCCAGGGAGCAGGCCCCGCTCGGTTTTTCGCCACGCTCGCTGCCGGAACTGACTGCAATAATGTCATTTTTAAAATCTTCAATACTCCTGTAATCCCAGCAGCTCGCGAGGCCAGGCAGGAGGATCAAAGCCTGCCTCAGTAATTTAGCAAAGCCCTCAGCAACTTAGTGAGACTCTGTATCCAAAAAAAATAAGTCTGGGAATGTGGCTCAGCGGTTAAGCACCGCTGGGTTCAAACCCTGGTAGGAAGAAAAAACAAACAAAAAACTTCAAGATCGTGTTTTCAACAGAAATAGAATGCTTCATCATATAAGATCTTGAAGTCAATAATTTTGCTAAACTTATAAATCTCATAAGCCATCTTTAGAATTTTTTTGCATTTCCTGTATCATATTTATACTGTTTAAAAGATAGTTTTGTTTCTTCCTTTTCTGCAATTATAGCTTCCTCTCCCTTTCTCTCTGTATCTTTCAGAGGGACATCCTGAATGTTACTATAGCTGCCATTCTTGCTTCATTCAAAATTGGCCTATTTTGAAGTTCTCATTCCAAGACTTTCTCTTGATTATTGCCAGAGGCAAGAGAAAAATTCTGATTTCTATTAACCAGAGAAAACATGTTAAAAAGAGGGAGTTCTCTAAGATATCGGATTCATTACTAAAATTTTAAATTTTATATGGACTCAGAAGATGGCTAAATCTTCACGGGTTGCTCAAGTATTCCATTCACTGATACAGACACAAACCCCAAAACCATGTTCTTAAATATAGTGCTCAGCAAAGGAGTTCAAAGTCATAGGCCTTGCAGAAGAGGGAGTTGAATTGTCATCAAGGATTTTTTTCTTCTATTCAACTGATAGCCATTGATAAATTATTGATATTAGCTAGTTATAGAGCAAAATTTTCTTTAGATGATTTTAAGAAGATAAGAGTTTATTACAAGGCTAAATATAGTTTATGGAATTACCAGGAGAATAGAAGGAACTGAATAAGGCAACCGGGGAAGCCACTACCTCTTCTTTAACCATAGAACCACATTGGTTGGAGCAGCCACATGGGGAAAAACCTCCATTTAGTGAGCTGCTCTGATCAGTTTGCACTGATAAAGTGGACTCACTCTGTGTTGCCTCTTTACATCTCTAAAGTGAGTTATCAGATATGAAGATCTCTCCTCATTCTGACAGAAAAATAAGGTACCTTTCCAGCTGAAAGTATATCTAATCATGTCCAATTATTACCAGAATGTTTCTGATTAGTCGAACCTAAATGACATCCAAGGTTACCTAGGAAATGTCCTCTTTAGTGTTGCACCTTCTGAAGTCAGGACCAATGTGCTGGAAGAGGTTGAGAGGTGTCTTATGCCAATCCACAACGAAGGGGAATAGGGCACTATTAAAATTTTTTCACTTCTATTAGTAACATAAGTAATTTCCAGATCAAATCTTCTTCTATGGAAATTATGAGGGATGATATTGCTACAGAATAGATGATGTGCAAGTCACTTTTAGGCCCAACAGGCCTCTTCTACTTAATGTTACAGCAACAACTACAACAAAACAACAAATTCAAGTTAATCTTATCCTTCAAACTCACAGAATATTAATTTAGGTATAGTTCTTTATGAGAAATAATTGACTTGGCTGTCTCTTATGCTCTATTTTAAGATATTTTTATGACTAGCTTTCTTTAGTGAATGATGGCTGTATTCCTTCTTTATCTCTCAAGCCATAAGTTCTGGTTTCAGTGGAGAAAGTCAGCATTACCACAATGTCCCTTTCAGTCAGGTGTGGCCAGGGAGTTTTCAGAAAATAACAGAGTGATCTGAGTAACTTTCCCTTGATATGTCTTTCTCTATGATTTTGCTCATTCTTGACATAGCATTCTTTTGTCTCCCAATTAACTGTACTGTCTCCTTTATTTGTTGCTCTCACATGTGAAAATTGGTCCCTAGTTTTGTGATCTGCACTTACTGTTCTTGCTGACTGGAGTGGTTTGCTATAGATTTTGAATAGTTGGCTGTTTCTTGTCATTCAAGTTTCAGTTCAAATAGTATGTTTGAGAATGGCCATTCCTAATAACTCTCCCAATAACATTTATTTTCCTTTAGGAAGCATCCATTACTATATGATAAATATTATACATTTATCTAATTTTTTGATAGGACCTTGTTTATCTTATAAAACACTACCACTCTAACTTGGAATATTACCTGGCTCATGTTAGGTGTTAAAACAAAATCTGTATACATTAACTCACTAAGACATTAACCCCAATTTTACTCAGATGATACAAACTCACTATAATATACTAGCATAAAATAAAACAGCATAAAATCATAACATGGGCAAGGAAAACTATGCCTGTAAACAGCATGAATAACTTGCTGGAAACCAATGATAAAAGGAAATTCTTTCAGTTGACCAGACAAAAAGTGCATTATCTTCAAAAAAGAATAAGAGTGAAGGCTGACTTTCAACAGAAAGTATGGAATCCAGAAAACAGTGGAAAGATATCTTTAAAAAGTACCAAGAATCTCCCTGGCCCCAAAACAAACCTACAATCCTAAAATCATCTAAAACATCTTTTAACAATAATGCTGAGAATCTTTTTTGTATTGGCTAAGTTGGAACATAGCCCACTCTAGTTTATCTCTCTCAGTAATTACAATGAGAAACATTGAATAGAATGTGTAAAGCAGCCATCTGTGGGCTTTAAAAAGTAAACAGTAGCAGGAGGGAAATTGAACCTGAATAGGTTCCAGATTCTTTCCTTTTATCTTTCTTAGCTTTGACTGGGGAAATTGTAGTAGACAGAAGAAACTCCAAGAAGCACTCGCTGTTTCTAGCCAGAAGATTGGAAATGGCGTTTTGAAAGCTAGGGAAAGCGTTTCAGAAATACACCTTTTTGGGTTTTTTTGTTTTTTTTTTTTTGAACCAGGGATTGAACTCAGGGACACTCGGCCACTGAGCCACATCCCAGCCCTATTTTGTATTTTATTTAGAGACAGGTTCTCACTGAGTTGCTTAGGGCCTCGCTAAGTTGCTGAGGCTGGCTTTGAACTCGCGATCCTCCTGCCTCAGCCTCCCAAGTCGCTTGGATTACAGGCGTGCGCCACCGCGCCTGGCTAATACACCTTTTTGTTATTTATTTTTTCTATTCTAGCTCTGTCCTGGGCATGGCCAAAATCATGAAGCTGCCTTAAGGTGCAGTGGTGGAGGCATTCAAAATCCTGAGAGAAAAACCCACTTAATGATCAAAAGAACTGTGACTTAAGGAGTGTGGGGTTATTTCACATTATTTTTTCTCTATTTTCTTTTGCCATCTTGCCTCAAAAGCAGCTCTTGTTGTGTGGAATCATATAACAGCACTAGAAACTACTCTGAGAGAAGCCCATCTTTCTGGACTGAGAAACTGGTAAGGGACCTATGGGAGAAATCTCTCAGAGGAGTCATTCTATAAATGCTTCATCCTAACTCTTGGGAGTCCCAGGCTACCCAAGCTGCACCTGAAGAGCACAGTCTTCCATTAGCTCACCAAAGGCATCAGTAGCTGGGACTATGTAATAAATCACTGTCCAAGTGCTCGATGAAACATTGAGTGGCCCACGCTCAGGCAGGCACAGAGCAGCGTTCCAAAGGATTGAGAACCTGTACTGACGAAAGAACTACTGCCCGCAGAGGGGAAATGAGCTTGCCTTCTAAACCTGATGGTTAGTTGCCTGCTAAAGCAAAAATTTCAACATTTTCCAGAGGCCTTAAGAGTACATAGTGCTCAAAATGTATATTCAAAATGTGCAGAATATAATCCAAATTTATTTGGCATACAAATAATCCTGGGGAAATGTGACCTCTTCTCAGAAGTTTTCAGCAGAGAAACATACCATATTTAAAAAAAAAAATGGAGCTGGGTGTGGTTTCACAAGCCTGTAATTCCAGACACTTGGGAGGCTGAGGCAGGAGGATCACAAGTTCAAAGCCAGCCTCAGTAACTTAGTGAGGCCCAACTCAGTGATACTCTGTCTCTAAATAAACTACAAAAAAACAGGGCTGGGGATGTGGCTCAGTGGTGGAGTGCCTCTGGGTTCAAACTCCAGTACCCCCCCCTTCAAAAAAAGTCTAATGCTCATGGCACTGGTGTCCCAAAAAAGAGGAGAAAGAGATTAGTTGCAAAAACTGTACTTGAAAAAGAAATAAATTCATATTCAAATACATAAATTCATAAACTGAAGAAGCTCAGTGAACCCCAGAAAGAATAAAATAAAATAAAACCAGCACCAGAAACATTCTGAAGATTAAAGATAAAGTGGCTTTTAAAGAACCGGAGAAATATGATAAACTAGATATTAAAAAAAAGTGGCAGCAAGGTGAGGTGACTGAGATGATGAAACCTGTGGTTTCCATCAGGGAAACCAGCGGGACGGTTTGGATGCTGGCCCAGAGTGAGGGAAAGCCCGAACGTGCGGTGCTGGGGGAGAAGATGAATACCCACAGCAGCCTTGGGACTATCAGGGATTGGAATATGCTCTAATTACCTTCTTTTCTTAGGTCTTTCATAACGATTATAATCATCCATAAGCGTGAGGACTCAGTGATACAATAGGTTTAATGAGGGTTGTGATTGGATCTTGCAGTACAATAGCGGAATCTGGTACCTCCGCCATAGCCCTGAGGTCCGAATGAGACTTCAGCTGCAGTTGCTGTGGGAAGTGATGAGGAAATTCAGACTCCCCCCACTCAAGCACGTCTTGTCCTGCTACTCAGAGCCATCCTCAGTGATAAACGAGCCTACTTGGCCTATGTTAAAGTGTAGCCTAGGAACGTAGGGGTGTCGGTGCCCCTGGAGGGAATCCCCAACCAATAGGGGGAGAAGACAATAACTTTGTCCTTCAGGTGACGGTTAGGGAAGGAGAGTAGGAATTTTAACCACACATCCCTACTTTGTGTGTTTCCCCCCTTCCTTTACCCTTTCACCATCCTTTTCCATCATTCTTGTTCCGCATTTAACCATCTGTACCCAAGTCCTTGTCTTAGACAGTGGAACCCAGTTTAAGATGAGTTATCTGTGTGATCCTCATTAAGGGCAGGCTAAATGCAAAAGAGAAATATGCTACACTTTACATTTTACTAAGAATGTGGACCTATACTTAATTCTCTCCCCAAACTACACTTATTTTTTTTCTAATATAATTTTGTATCTCAAAAACAGTAACAGGTTTACAGTAACATTTATTACTTTGTAAGTTTAGAAAGACAAGAAATTAATCTACTAGCTTCTGAATATGATGGAGTTGTTAAAACTGCTGTCCATTGCTTATCTGAGAGTCCATGTGTCCCTTTTACATGGTTAACAGAACCCTTAAACAGAGTCTAGAAGCATAGAAATAACTGATAAACCCCTTTGGTATTTTCCTCTCAATACCTGCAAGATACCTTTTTCACAACTTTTGAACACAAGAGAAAAAAATTTATTTAGATCCAAATAATTTGTTATTTTTGTCAATATTTTCAAAAGAAAATGATTCTGATGAAGCTACCCCAAATTACAATTTAACATTCATACTTTCAAAAATGAGTATCTGCAGGAATAAAGTCCGAAGCAAACAGATCTTCTAGGTCACAGGATACCAAAGCCATATTTATCATGTTTAAATTCTGCTTTCCAACTTTTTAGTAACTTGCAATACCACTTCCCTCTTTCCTTGTTTATGAGATTTTTGCTTTTCCATGAAGTACTCACCTCTTCCCTCGTCTTGAATTGTGTCACATACGTGAGACCTGCCACTTCCAGTTTCAGGACTAAGTTTGGCATTTGTACCTTAGCCTCAAACATCACTGGAGAAATCCACAGAGCACGGCAACTGTGGAACTGGAAACCACCCCTACTTCTAATTGCCCGCCTTCAGAAGAGGAGAAAATAGAATCTCATCAGGAATTTGCTAATCCAGAGTACTGTATAAGACATCCTCTATAGAATAGATGGGCACTTTGTTTTTAAAATGATAAAAGCAAAACTTGGCAAGTAGATCTTCTACTGATCTCTAGGTTTGATACAGTTGAAGGCTTTTGGGCTGTATATGACCATAGCCAGCTGTCTAGTAATTCAATGCCTGGCTGTGACTATTCAATTTTTAAGGATGGTATTGAGCCTGTGTGGGAAGATAAGAAAAATAAATGGGGTGGAAGGCAGCTCATTACACTGAACAAACAGCAAAGATGAAGTGACCTTGATCACTTTTGGCTGGAGACACTGCTGTGCCTTATTGGAGGATCTTCTGATGACTATGGTGATCATGTATGTGGAGCTGTTGTTAGTGTGATCAGATAGCAGTATGGACTACTGAGTGTGAAAACAGAGAGGCTGTCACACACACAGGGAGAGTGTCCAAGGGAAGAGCGATTGGTTATCAGTCTCATGAAGACACAGCTACCAAGAGCGGCTCTGCCATTAGAAACAGGTTTGTTGTTTAAGAAGACCCCTTCCGAGTGCTCTCATAGAAGACTGCCTCAAGCAGTTGAGATGTGGGAGCTGAGCCAAAGCCTCTTCAAAAGCAGAGTGAACTGCATTTAAATTTGATTCCATCTAAAGGTTGCTAAGATATAAGAGAAGTCTCATTTGTCTTTGTCTTGTACTTCTGTGTTCATTTAAAATTTTTTTTTTCTTAGAGTGTCCACTATCCCAATGAAAGAATTACAGTCAATATAATCCTCAGAATCCATGAATGCACTCTGGCCCATTTTGTATTAGCTTAGTAGAATTACCATTGCAAACATGTTTTATCCATCCACAATATTCAAAAGAACTTGCATTTTTACACCTTAATAGGAAAATAATTGAGTTTATGTTCCATTGTATGCAGGGGCATATTTTGCTGGTTTGAAAGAGTATGGTGCATACATTTTTTCTAGCAATTTTCTTTGTTTCTTTTGATAGCATTATCTTTGCTGTACTCTTGCTGATGGCTGCTAGATTTTAATTTATTTGTTTCCCTACTTGATAACACTAATGATTCTGATTCCAGTTTTTCATTTGTTTTGATCTAATTTTTTTCCTCATGTAACATCGGTGAAGAATCTAGGAATATGACACAAAAGTGGAATAAACATTAATTTTGTGCATTCTTTGATATTTTGTGTGTTTTATAATTACAAAACTTTCCTATAAACGTATGCATTTCATTCAAATCAGTGATTTATGGTTGTCTGATTTCCTAAACATAATTAAGGATTATAAAAAAAGTAAATCATAATTACATTCCTAGCTAGAATTAGTATGCCTGTTTTCATATCTTTATGCTGTATTTTAACACTTTATATTATTTAGGTAATTTTGCTTTGGTTAAAAATGGCTCAAGTAGAAAAGTGGTCCTATTCATTTTAAGACAGTGCACAAAACTGTAAATAAAATGTATACAGTAAATTGTATTTTAGACAAAAAAAGAATCACTGGGATATTCTTTTTGAGGATTTTCCACCATAAGATCTCTTCTAAGAGAACCATCATTCAGAAGAAGTTATATACTATTTTTTTCCTATGCTACCCATATGCATATACCTCATAACCCAGACTAGGTTCTATAGTGACAATGCTATGAGTTAGAATCACCATCTCCTCAGCAACCTATTTTGAGGTTACTGAAGGGCATACATTTAAAATATTTGGTTTTTTTAAAATTTTTTTCTTAGTTGTAGATGGACACAACACCTTTGTTTTGTTTATTTTTATGTGGTGCCTAGACTCGAACTCAGTGCCTCACACGGGCTAGGCAAGTGTGCTACCGCTGAGCCACAACCCCAGCCCTGAAATATTGGGTTTTAACATGTTCAGGAAAACAACATTTTATAACAAAACAGCCTGAATTATAATGTCAATAATCACATTTTTTGAGCTTGAGCATGGATTGAATTTAAGTAGATTTTATACCATTATAAATAGTGGTGTCCACAGGGAAGAGGTTCTAGCTGCCTCTGCTATAGGTAGCTTTTTCCAGTCTACTGCCTCTGTTTTTTTCACTGATGCTCCCACAAAAGGAACCCTGTATGGGGCACGTTCTAGGACACACAAAACATTTTCTTATTTTCTTGTTCTCACTTCTGTCCTCTGGCCAATCCAGAGAGCTTCCCTCTCATGTGTGGTGAAAAATGGGAGCAGACATCTGGCATCATTCTGCCGTCTTCAGAAATTCAACATTCATGGCAAATGTTTTGAATTTTTGTTCTTGAAAATCCAGTTTTTCACTTCAAAAATATTTCATTTCAGGTTTTTGTTTCTATATTCCATAGCATTTAGAATTCTATTTGAAAACTCAAAACTTAAGCTTTGCTTTTTTTTCACAAAAATATTACATTTAAGGTATAAAGTATTCACCAACTCACAGATACCTAGGGTAAAGAAAGAGTGGGAGCCAAACTGAAATACAGAATGGAAAAAAACCCTTTTATTATGCTACAATATCATTTTGATACTTTGGCTGTGGTGGTATTAACGTGACCCAATAAAGAAGCTAATGATTTGCATTTGTCTTAATAACGAGTGATGTTGAACATTTTTTCATAAATCTGTTGATTGCTTGTAGATCTTCCTCTGTA
>JAJEJO010050764.1:425-14331 GCA_020662805.1 Glaucomys volans | reverse complement strand
GCACAGATGGTGTGACTCTACTTTGTGTACAGCCAGTGAAACAAGAGCTGTACTCCATTTGTGTTCAATGAATCAATAAGTAAATTAAATAAATAAATAAATAAATAAATAAAAATAAAATTAAATTAAATTAAAAAAAAGAAGCTAATGATCTGAGAAATCTGCTAAGATTTCAACATAAGCTCTTCCATTCTTGTGCATGACTTAAAATAGTTCTAGGAAAAAAACAGAGGGAAAGTATTCTCAAGCAAAGACACCAGAGAAAGAGATTTATTTATTTAATTTTCACACAGATTTTGGATAAGGGTGACCAAAAGCCAAGTGGGTAAGTGGATGGGACAGGCCCCCTCTGTGAAAACGTAGGCAATGAATAGAAGACTAAGTTGGAAGATTTTTGGACGAGTAAGTGATCTCTGAGGGAAAAAATTTTCATAACTTCCACTCAGCAGGGCAGGGATGAGGGCATGGAAGGAGCCATACGATGAACCAGAACAGGAAGTGGATCTAAGTTAGATAACTAGTCCTGCATGGAGAGCTGGAGCCAGTCAGCCATTCCTCTTCTCTCTTGTAAATTTTGGTTACCTGAAACAGCAGACAGCACGAGGTTGATGGGGCCTGTGCCCCTGTCCCAACGTCAACCCATTCTTCAATTAGCCCAGAAGTTTTCAAACACATTTGCCAACTCTCCTCTTCCAGCTTCACTACCTCCAGTGACATTGTTGCAGATATGACATGTCTGAGTCCTTACCTCTCTGTTTTCTAGGTTACCACACATGAGGTCCTGTGGTAACTTGAAATACCACGGGAGAGCAGTACTCGGATGATGAGGATGGTGCCCACCACAACACCCATGAGACCGAGAACCAACCCCAGGGCACAAACCACAGTCTCTGTCAGCTCTGACATGGGGGTTGGAACCTCAGGTTCTGAGAAAAAAGAAACATGGTCACAGGACAGTGTGTGTCTGTGGGGAAAATGGAACATGTGTTTGGAAATGCACAAGACACCTAGACTTCAGAAAGAGTGAAGTCAATGATTAGACAACTTGGCAATTGTGGGAAATAAAGTTGTGGCAATGGGGGTTAAAGGGTTAAGGCAAGACAATGCAGGTCAGAGATAGAATTGGAAGGTAGACAATGATGGGATTTATACATACCCCAGTGCTCGAGGAGTGGCTCTTCTAGGCCCCAGTGTTCCACCTTGCAGTCATAGAAATCCTCAGTAGAGGGGAGAAAAGTGAGGTAACTGAACTTGCGGAAGGAGTGGTCACTCTTGGGATAGAAGGTTGTCTCAGAAATACCTTCTGGAACTAAAAGTCCATTGCAAAACCAAGTGATATTGATCACAGGAGGAAAGATGTTATCCACTAGACAGATGAGGGTGTTGGGAATGCCCAGGATCACAGGAGATTTGGGAAACACAGCCACTTCAGGGATTTCTACAAAGAAGACAGCACACTTATTGGTATTTATGATAATTGTGCCTTGAGATTTTTAATCATTTTGGAGGAGCCTAGTATTCCCCAGATACTAATGAGATATTTTCTGTCATTTTAGAATAATTTTTATACCAGTTACTGCTTCTATTTGTTCACTATGAAATGCAGAAGATGTCCCTCTCTTTGGGAATCCACAGGGCGTGTGTGTGTGTGTGTGTGTGTGTGTGTGTGTGTGTGTCGGGGTGGGGTGGGGTGAGGGAGCGAGAGAGCGCCAGCTTAGAACTTCTTAGGCCAAGAAGTTGGGAATATCCTTAGGTAGGAATTCAAGGACCATCTCATGGAATCTAGCAGAGGGGTATCTCAAGGTTAAATGAATATGATGTGGGACTAAGTATTACCAATATATGCACTAGAAGGGGAAGAATTTACCATGTAATGGAAAGAGCAGCTACCCCTGGGGACGGATGAGATCGGACCTGGAATGTGAGGTAGGTGCTGTGAAGGGAAGCAGAACGTGGACACTTACCATTGGTGGCAGGTGTAAAGTTGGAATTCTTAATCAAGGTGTCCAAATTTTTTTTTACCACAACAAGGTTTCTCAAGGCCTTCTGAACTTCAAATGTTGCAAAATTGCTAAACTCAGGCTGCCTCCACACAGTCTCCTTTTTTTCCAGATCTACATAGAACAGCTCATCTCCATCAAATTCGTGTGTAAACTGGCCGTAGTCACCATATGTCTGGTACATATTTGTGCCATAAGTGCCGACATGGTCAGCTGGGGAATAACCATTCCAGAGTGTGGAGATAAGAGTGGGCAGGTGGGATATAGAGAGAGGAAAAAAAAAAAACCTTTGTAAACAAGAAGGCATAGGAAATGGCTGCAAATATTGTAGTGTATTACTCTGTTTGGCTGCTATAACAAAATATTACAAACAACCTATATTTTTAGCTTTTGAACTCCCAAATTCATGTCTTTCCCAAATGCATTTATTCCATCTCAATGGTCTTAGAGGTCTTGACTTATTTTGGCATCAACTAAAAATCTAAAGTCCAAACTCCCATCTAAATATCATCTAAGTCAGATATCCCTGACTCAAGATACTCTGAGGAAAATTGCTCCCCTGTTATGAACCTGTGAAAGCAAGCATGTTGTGTGCTTCCAAAGTACCATGGTGGGGCAGGAATAGGGTACACATTCCTGTTCCAAAATGGAGAAATGGGAAAAAAGAAAGGAGCGACAGGTCTTGATCAAGTCCCAAAACTCGCAGTTAGAAAATAATTTTCTTTAGCTTGATGTTTTGACTTCAAAGTCCTTAGAGGTGGGAGTGGGTGGGTCTTGCCTGGTAGTATTTGGGCCTACAAGGCGTCAGAAGGTACCAATCCCATGGCTTCGGGAGGCTCCACCCCCATGTCCGTTCTGTATGGTGGCCTGCCTGCGTATTGGCTCTGTGCCTGGGTCCTACTCCCTGGATCTGCTGGGCATTGCCCTATTGGGGCTTTCTGCAGAGGCTTCATGGTCTCCAGGCACTTGCCCTCTAGGCCTGTGATGGAGGGTGGCAACTCCAACCATCTCAGAAATGCATTTGAGGTCATTCTTCTTGCCTTGGAGTAGGTCCTGGCTTCTGTTTAGATGTCAGACTAATCTTCCCATTGTCTTGAGACTACCACCTGGCTTTGGTTGAGATGATGAATCCATACTAATCTCCTTATCAAATGGTCCCTTGGCCATACCCTGCTCTTTCCCAAAGAAGTCTTCTCATTTTTAACCATGTGAATAGGTTGAGAATTATCCAAATTTAAAGTTCTGCTTATTTTTTTAATTATCAACTCCATTTTAAGTCGTTTATCATATACTACAAACAGCCAAGAAAATCCAAGTTGCACCTCCAACACTATGCTTAGCAATTGCCTTACCCAAATATATAACTTAATATCTCACAGGATCTACCTTCTATGAAACACTGGGGTACAAACACAGTTCAACCAAGTTTTTGGCCATAATAAAGATCACCTTTACCACAGTTTCAAATAACAAGCTCTTCATTTCCAACTGAGGCCTCGTCAGAATGATCTTTACTTCTGAAAATCTACAAGCATTTTGTTTAGGATTACTTTGATATTCTTAGGTTATTACTTAGGTATTCTCTAAGAAGATTGAGGATCTCTCTTCATAGCTCTCTTTTCGGAGGCCCACGATCATTCTGTCCATGATGGTGGAGACTTTTCATAGCACACAACAGAAAATCTTTGCTGCCCGTATCCATTTTCCAGTTCCAAAGCTGCTTCCATACTGGTAACCCACTCCAGGTACCTATTTTCTATCTTAGTTCACTTGGGGTTGCTTTAACAAAATTCCATGAACTGGCTGAATTATAAACAGTAGAAACTTATTTCTCTCAGTTTTGGGGGTTAGGAAAAGCAAGATCAAGATACCAGCAGATGTGACTTTTGGAGGGCCCATTTTCTAGAAGGCCATCTTTTCACTATAATTTCACAAAGCAGAAGGGGCAAGTGAGGCTGGGTGCAATAGAGGACACCTGTAATCCCAGTGACTGAGGAGGCTGAGGCAGGAGGATCACAAGTTCAAAAGCAGCTTCAGCAACTTAGCAAGACCTAAGCAATTTAGTGAGACCCTGTCTCAAAACAAAACAAAACACAACAAAACAAAAAGAAAGAAAGAAAAGAAAAAGTCAGTGAGAACTCTTAGAAATCTTTTATAAGGGCACTTGTCTCAGTCTAATAACCTTTCAAAGTCCCCATCTCCTAAATCATCACCTTGGAAAATAGAATTTCAACATATGAATTTGGGGAGGGGAACAAACAGCACGTGGTTTCATATTTTGCATAGTCTGAAGTCAAAGTCCCCATTTGTCTTTTCCATCTTCAAGTTATTGAGAGGTAAGTTTTAAAAATTCACTAATTTTTATATTTTAATTAACTAAAAATTAAATTTGCTTGCATAGAAATTGTCACATCTTAGTTATGTTATGTCTTATTGACTTCTGCACCTCCTGAGCCTCTAGTACTTAGAAGACTTCATGGCACATAGTCAGGAATTCAGTAATATCTATTAGGTAAATAAATCAATCAAATAATCATGATTAGGAAATATTTTAAAAATTTCATTGTATTCTGTTTTTCTTATACTTTGCTTGGATTTTTTGGGGGGAAGCTTAGATTTTAACAATTATTGTCAATATCCATGACATAGCAGTGTAAAGATCCAGAGAGGAGACTGAATGTAATGGGGTGAGCCATAGATTAGGAAGGTGGAGTGGAAAAGCAGAGAGAGTTAAAGCATGATGTAATTTAATCTGCTTTTGTCCTTCTTCTAGTGCTTTGCTGGTTAGATGTGACAGGACTCAGAGTTTGGGCTGACCAGCTGAGAAGAACCTATTTTTAAGTCCCCAGGTTTTCCATCACACATTTTCCCAGGTTTCTGAGGCAAACAAACATGATGATACACTTATAATAATGATATTATCAAACCTTGGCACTTATAGAACTCTTTACTATTTAAAATACACATTTGATTACTTATTTTATTTGTGTGTTTTATTAGAATATTATGTTAATTAATTATACACATGAGAAATCTGGAGATCAACATAAGGAACTGACTTGCTCGATGTCATTCTGCTAATTATTTAAATTTTTCCAATTCTAATGATCTTCAGTCAAATACATCCTCCTTGCCTCTAAAGCCCAAACTTAGAAAATATAAATCATGTCAGAAACAAACAAAAAAATGACATGCTATTTTCTATATGGCACAAAACATTTATGGACTTTGTTATCCTAAGAAAATGGATAAAATAAGAGTAAATTAGCAATCCCTTTGAGAAAGAGTTTAAAGTGGGTAAGGAGTAGTAGGCTCATAAATTGCTGTGAAAGGAAAGCAATGTATCTGGAGAGAGATCTCTAATATCAGGAGTTATCATAAATTAATGTTATAAGAGTATATTATTTGGTTCTGACATTAGAAAGAGAATAATGCCCATTGTGAATACATAATGAGAGGCGAACATTGTAGAGTTCGGTTTAATCTACTCACTAACATTAGGTTTTAGGGGTTTTGGTTTCTTGGAGAGAAAACAAGCATAACAATTCAGATTAAGGGAACTGCGTGTGCAGTTTCATACACTACTATGGGACAACAAATTCAGTCAGGTTTTGCTTTTCGATTTTCTTTCTCAATCCTAAATCTTCAACCGAGCACTCACCCACGATGTCTTCACCTCCACAGGGGCTGACGATGGCCATCAGGGTGAGGGCCCCCAGAATCAGGGCTTTCTTCATGGTCATCTTCCTCCAAGGGTACCCTCGAGAAGTGACTTTTCTGAAAGGGGAAGTGATGAGAACTGTGCAAAGAAAGTGACCTCAAGAGAACTACTGGAAGAAACCGCTTAGGAGGAGCCCAGAGCTACCTTTGCTGTCTCAGGTTTCAGCCCATTAGAGAAATCCCCGGGCTGACACCTCAGTTGCCAGTCGAAGTGATTTTACCAAGAGACCTGGAAGGAGTCTGTGAACTCCCCTTGTGTTGGATGCTGTAGGGGCATAGATTCACGATGGAGCAGTGTGGGAAGGCATCCTTATCTAGCAGATCAGAGGAGGTTGAACTGCAGGACACAGAGGCCTGACTTCTTGGGACTGGCAGACACGGAGGTCTGTCCCAGATTGCTGGGGAGTTCGTGGCACTGCGGGAGTGGTTCCCTGACTGGTTCTATGATAGTTTCCCGGAGAAAATGGCTCCCCTAACTCCACCCATTCTGCTCATCACAGAAGAAGCCCCTCCTGTTCCAGGCCCCTTTACCTTGTGATTATAAATAAAAGAGAGTTGGGCTCCTCCATGTTGTTACAGGGCAGATCTGGTATGGCCCAACCCATCATGCCCCCTCTCATTTAAAGAGTATTGGCTCTTGTGTGTTTATTGATTAGATAAGTTTATGGGTAATTGATTGATTTATAGCCAACATCACCCTCCGGCAGTTAACCCTTTTCTCATCCATGCGGGACACATCTTTAATGTGTCATGCCCCACTCCACCCCACTCTACATCCCTCCTCACGGTGTTTTTGGTGACTGGGACATTCGAGATACTGATAAGCAAAATACTGGCTTCTGTGTCCTTCTATACTTTGGGTTAGCCTTATTTTCAAAAAGATCTTAACTAGTAGAAATCAAGTACCACTTTATTTTTTCCTACTTCTGTACTTTCAGTTAAGCAAGTTCTTCATTCATAGTCTCAAAAGTTCCAGAATTTTAAACATCTGTATTTTCAAATACTTAGAAAACTTGTAGTATCAAGCAGAGCTATAACATCATATAGAACCATCCACACCAACATGTCCTTTTCTACATCTTCTTGATTTTTTCTGCGTCATGTGCTCCTTATGGTCTGTCTGTGTATGGTGTTATGTATTTTAAATTGAAATTTGCGGATATGTCCATCAGTCATAATTGTCTCCATTTATGCCTCCTATAAACTATGAGGGCCCTGGGGAGTTCCACATCTATCTAAAGCGAGCCTTAGAATTTTTGGCATAGATTTTTGAAGCTACTGACACTCTTACACTTCACTATTCCCACATGTGCCTCTCTAACCCGAAGGTGTTTCTGGGTCCACTCAGAATCTATTCCATTTACTGTGTAGCCTCCAACTTTCTGCATACCAAACGTAAGTGTTCTCTTTGTCATTTGAACTTACATTCTGTCCTCACAAATCTCTTGAGTTTCTAGCAGTAGATCAAACACTTTTTTGCAATGACATCATATTTAACCTATTGTTATTTAATAAAAAAGTTCATTAAGTAGTCTGAGATTTTTAATGCATGAGATCTGGACAAACAAACAGGAAGTGTCTGGTTTCAGAGCTCAGATGGGATGAAGGAAAGTCTGGGAAAATTCCTGCCAACAAACAATAGATGGCAGATCTGTATGTGCACGTGTGCATGCTTGCATGTGTTTGTGTGTGTGTGTTGTGCATGCAATTTTGGGGGAGATCAGTTACTTTTTCTGCCTGTTTTTCTGTCTCCTTTATCCATTACACTTTTTTTTCTTTTTGGTACTGGGGATCTAACTCAGGGAGATCCTACCACTGAGCTACATCCCCAGCCCTCTTTAATTTTTATTCTTTTTTGGGGGAGGGTGCTGGGGATTGAATGCAGGGCCTTGTGCTCGCAAGATAAGCACTCTACCAACTGAGTTATATCCAGAGCCCCACTTTTTAATTTTTATTTTGACACAGGGTATCACTTACTTGCCAAGGCTGGCCTTGAATTTGTGATCCTCCTGCCTCAGCCTCCCAAGTCACTGGGATTACAGATGTGTGCCACCATGATCAGGTATTCATTACACTTTTAATCATTTCTTGGTTGTTTTTGAGCCTAACATGGTAGCTTTACATTTAGCAAAGCAAAGTTATTAGTGTAATCATCCAAATAAAAAGAATGAATAACATTTTGGTAATAACTAACACAAAGTTTCCTTTTATTTGATGAGGAAAACAAAATGTTTCTCTTGCTAATTTAGTGGAAGGAGATGGAAGGCTAAATTATGTAAATTTTTCTAACAATTTGCTTGTATTCTCAAACATTTAGAAGCATACTTTAGGGAAATATTATTTGATATACAATGTTATACTTAAACTGAATAGTAAACTATGCTCATCCTTATTTTCTTTAATGCAGGTTTTCTGGGTGATTCCCTGAACGGCACTCCAGTTAGTATTAGTCAACGTGTATAATACAATAAAAATCTGTATTTTTTAAGTGCTTTAAAATGAAAGTTCTGCTATTATTTCCATAACTCTTTTAGTCACAGCATCCACCTGTGGTTGAAATTCCATCTGGTAGCAGTACTGAGGGAGACTGAGGATAGTGCATGGACCTCATAATTAACAAGACACGTTACGTGGCTTTGGACAATTGATGTACATAATTTTAGCCCAGTGATCTTATCTGTAAAAACAGAAATGACAAGTCAGACTTTATAAGTAGTTGATGAATAATTTAAATCAAATATAAAAATGCAGTTGTTCAAGTAGTTGGCATAAGCTTTTTGTAAATCTCCTTTCTTCATTTTGATGTCTGTAGGAGTTGTAATGACAGACCTGCTTTCATTTTTCTTACTGGAATTTCTGTTTCTCTCTTCTTTCCTGGAAGTTTATAAATTGTTATTTTTTAAAAATTTATTTATTTTGATTCATTGTACACAAATGGAGTACAGCTGTTGTTTCTCTGGTTGTACACAAAGTAGAATCACACCATCTGTGCATTCATACATGCACACAGAGCAATGATGTCTGTCTCATTCTGTTGTTATTATTACCCTCCCCCACCTGACCCCACCCCTCCCTTCCCTCTATGCAAAACATCCTCCTCCATTCTTGTCTCCCTTCCACCCTGCATTATGCATCATCATCCACTTATCAGAGAGATCATTTGGACTTTGGATTTTGGGGATTGGCTAATCTCACTTAGCATGACAGTCTCCAACATCATCCATTTACCTGCAAATGCCATAATTTTATTCTTCTTTATGGCTGAGTAATATTCCATTGTGTATATATACCACAGTATCTTTATCTGTTCATCTATTGAAGGACATCTAGGTTGGTTCCACAATCTAGCTGTTTTGAATTGAGCAGCTATGAACATTGATGTGGCTTCATCACTGTAGTAATCTGATTTTAAGTCCTTTGGGTATAGGCCAAGGAATGGGATAGCTGGGTCAAATGGTGGATCCATTCCAAGTTTTCTAAGGAATCTCCACACTGCTTTCCAGAGTGGCTGCACCAACTTGCACTCCCACCAGCAATGAATGAGTGTACTCTTTTCCCCACGTCCTCGCCAACACCTGTTGTTGCTTGTATTCTTAATAAAAGACATTCTAATTGGGGTAAGATGAAATCTTAAGGTGGTTTTGATTTGCATTTCTCTTATGACTAGGGATGTTGAACATTTTTTCATGTATCTGTTGATCTTCTTCTGTAAAGTGTCTGTTCATTTCCTTGGTCCATTTATTGATTGGGTTATTAGTATTCTTGGTGTAAAGATTTTTGAGTACTTTGTAGATTCTGGAGATTAGCCCCAAAATGAGGCTAAACCCCTATCTCTCACCCTGTACAAAACTCAACTCAAAATGGATCAAGGACCTAGGAATTAGACCAGAGACCCTGCACCTAATAGAAGAGAAAATAGGTCCAAATCTCCATCATGTTGGCCTAGGACCAGATTTCCTTAACATGACTCCCAAAGCGCAAGAAATAAAAGCATGAATCAATGATTGGGATAGAGTCAAACTAAAAAAGCTTCTTCTCAGCAAAGGAAACAATCAGCAATGTGAAGAGAGAGCCTTCAGAGTGGGAGAAAATCTTTGCCACACACACTTTAGATATAAATTGTTATTAACATTATAAAGAATCATCTTTAGCTGCTGATTTTTCTGTTTGCCAGTTTTATTTTTCATTCATATCTGCTTCTACTTTTATTTATTCTTTCTTTCTGTCATATACTTTCTTTAGGTCTATGACTTTTTCTACCTCTCAAGGTTGCAACTCATATTCCAGTGTACATATTTAAAGGGATTAATTTCCCTTCAAGCTCTACTTTAACTGAATCTCATATGTTTTGATATATTATTAGTCCACCTGATGTGTTCACTTTGCTAATAATAATCTAACTGTCCTCTTCTGATTTATGTTCTAAGGCAGACAAGAAACTCATGTGTTACTCACTACAGTATAACCGAAAGGTAGAAATAGTATGATATTTGAATTAATGCATAAATAGGGAAATAAATACTCTCAAATCCAGCAAAGCCACATTGGATGCTTGTTGAATGACTAATCTGGATACTGACCAGAGACTGTGTGTGTGTGTGTGTGTGTGTGTGTGTGTGTGTGTGTGGTGGGTGGGGGGCGCCTCAGAAGAATAGACAGAAGATCATCCTTGCAAAAATCACCTTCTATTCTGAGTGAAGACATTTTGAAAACAAGCGTGGGACCTAGAATACAGGGCACTGTATTCCATTCTTGCTGTGGAATCTAACAAAAGGGGCTTGAATGTGGAGAGAATCAGAGGTGACAGACTTGGGAAGGTATTGATCTAGGGAGTGGAGTGTGGACTTAGAGGGTTCAGGCTCCTCCAAGAAGCATAGTAGTAAATAGAAAAAGGAAGTAAGTGGAGGGAATTGAATTACTTTTAGAAACAAAAAAGAATCACAAAACCAGAAGACCAACTAACTTCTGATACATTATTGAAGCTGCACTGTGCTGTGCTAGCCCTAGAGGGTGATCTTGAACCAAGAAACTCAGCAATCCACAAAAATTCTTCCCTAATACACAAAACCTTTGTGCATGGTATAGGAAAACAGACACCACAGAATAAACCAAAAACTGTAGATGTGATCTATTAAAGCTTCTGCTAGCTAGTGCGTAGTGTTTCCAACACAAGGATAAAGAGAAGAGCAAGAACCACATCAACACCGGTAATGAAGCCAAAGGGAACTGTAACACTGGGCCCCAAACAGAATCAAGCATTCATGAATTAAAGGAAGATTCAAATTAGAAATGAAATGGACAGAATACAGAAAGATAAGTGTTAACTCAGGAAAGAAGAAAAAGACAAAAATCACATTAAAAATGAAGACTATATTACAAATGAATAAAGTTTTGCAATTAAAACATAACAAAGGGCATTGTGAAATGGCATGAAAACAGTAAGAAAATGATGATGGGATAAACAGGTAAATGAGTATCAGTGATTGCCTGAGTTTCCTAATGTTGCAAAACAAATTACCATAAACAGCTGTTAGAAATAATATAAATGTCCTTCCTCATAACTCCTGTAGGCTGCAAGTCCAGCTGCAGCTTCCCTGAGTCCTCTACTGTGGCCTCACAGGCTGCAATCAAGCTAGGCCAGGCTGCATTGCTAACTGGAGGTTTGACTAGTGAAGAATCCACTTCCTGGCTCTTTCAGGTTGCTGGCGGGATCACCTACTTAGCAGTGAAGCACTGAGGGCCCTGTTTCATGCAGACTGCTGAGCAGGGGCCACGTCAGCTCCTGCAGGCCACGTGGACTTTCACAGGTGTGAACACAACGTGGAATTCATTTCAAAGACAGCAAGAGAGAATCTCTCTGGCATGCTAACATAAAGTCTCTTGTAACAACACACAATCATGGAACAATGTTCTGTCACCATTGCCTATAACTTCTAACCAAGGGAATGACATCCTATGACATTGTCATATAGCATAGCCTTATCAACTTTGTCACATCATACTGGTGAAAGTCAGGTTACAGTTTCCATTTGCACTAGAGGGGAGGAGATTACACAAGGGTGTGACTCATTAGGGGTCACTTTGGTGTGCATCTGCCCTCTGGCCCTAATGACTTATATGCTTCCCACATGTAAAATACATTCATTTTATGCCGAAGTCCAAAAGCCTCATTCTATAACAGCACACAGTCCAAAATTTCATGTAAATCAGGTCTAGATGAGGATGAAGCTCCTGGAAATAATTCCCCATCTGTGGACCTGTGAAGCTAGGGACAAATTATCTACCTCTAAAGTACCCAGTTTATAACTGTGGGTCAGGCATAGAGTAATAGCTACAAGCATTCTTGTTCAAAAGGGGAGAAAGTAGAAGGTAAAAAGGAGTCACTGGTCCATGCCAGTTCTGAATTCCAGATGGGAAAACTCTAGCCAGAGTTCTTTGGCTAGGTTCCAAGGCCTGACTTTTACAGGTGCGGGCGGGAAGGGCCAGCTTCCTTCCTGCAGGTGGCAATGTCACTTGCTCGTTCAGGCCTCAGTGGCTCCTGGCTGTGTTCTCTGGATTTTGGGTCTGCCCTGAATCACCCTTCTCTTTCCATGGAAGGTGCACGTGTTTGCAACGGAATGGTTCTATCAGTTCGCTTCCTGTTAGTGGAATTTTGGGAGTCCAACTCTCTCAGAGACTTAAATTACAGTAAACATTTTTTGAGTTATGCTTGGTCTTTCTTTTGAAAAGTCGTGCTAAAACATTGATGTACAGGGAGAAGTCCAGGGTGCCTAGGATATTGACAACCCAAGGGTATTAATTAGGTCATGCATACCAGCAGGTGAGATCCTGCACTTTAGGAACTGAAGACACACTGCTGCTCTTCCTTCCTCTCACAGGCCTCCTGGGAAAGGCCAGCAGTCCTTCCCAGGGCATGGCAACCAGGTCAGCTCTGATTCCACTGACTCTTCCATCATATGTTAAGTAAATGATGCTGAGATGTGAGTTTGGATGTTTGAGAAGCAAAGAAGCATGAAACAAAGCAGAACTTCAACTCTGCTAGTGCTTGAAGACTCAAAAGATGTGAGATTGCTTATATTAAATTACATGCTTAGAAAAGAAACTTCACTGCCTTCACTCTAGGGCAAACCACTACCCTTTTCCATACAGAGTCTTCACAGTTCTCTGCCACTGTCAAATGAATTCTTGATACCTCAACAGGTCATATTTTATTTTATAATTCATGTCTAAAAATTATCAGAAGAATACTTCAATATAGTTTAAAAATTCAATAATAGAGAGGTATTTTAGTAAAAACAAGAGAACTTCATACATATATAATCATAAGAATATCCATAGATTCTTATTTTCTTGGGTAATTTAAACATGGATGGACTCTGAGTTATGTCAAATGCTTCTCTTTGGGGGTTATCTAAGGATTGATGAGTTTTCAAAGATTCAAGTTATACAGAGATTGTCTACTGACCAAAGTGAAATAAAATTAGAAATCAATGCAAAAATATATAATCGAATATTTGTAAACTAAAAACCACGGAGTTTTTGAATGAAACATGGGTCAGAGGAGAGAATCAGAAAGGGATTTAAAAATTATTTTGAGGTGAATGAAATAAAACACAATGTATTTTAATTGTATACAATGCATCTAAAACAGTGTTTCAACAAATAATTGCGGCATTAAATATACTCCCAATGAAGAGAGATCTCAAATCAGGGAACTAAGATTCTACCTTAAGAAATTAGAAAATTTAATATCACTTTAAGCTCCAATTCTGCAGAAGGAAGGAAATAATAAAGATCAGAGTACAAATAATTGGCATGGAAATCAGAGAAATGAGAGAGACAATAAGTGAAAGAAAAATATAATTCTTTCTCTGGAGGTCACTAAAATCAATAAGCTTATGGTGAGACTAACCAGGAAAGAAAGAGAAAACACAATTTATCAATATTAAAAATGACAGAGAAATAATAACAAAAACAGCCTGGTATTGGCACCAAAACAGATATGTAGACCAATGGTACAAAATAGAAGACACAGAGACAAACCCACATAAATACAGTTATTACGTACCAGACAAAGGTGCCAAAAACATTCACTGGAGAAAAGAATGCCTATTCAACAAATTGTGCTGGGAAAAGTGGAAAGCCACATGTAACAAAATGAAATTAAACCTCCATCTATCACCCTG
>JAJEJO010050760.1:10113-32124 GCA_020662805.1 Glaucomys volans | reverse complement strand
GAGCAACTTTGTATAGATGCAGCTGCAGGGGCCCTTTTTGGAGAAAGGTCCATGAGAACCGGGATTAACACTGAAAACTACTTCCTGTTTAAAGAGCTATTGAGAACCCTTTGCAGAAGTGCAGCCACCCACCTACCCTGCAGGGTTGTGCAGGGCCCTCAGGAACATGGAGTCCTTGACCCTCCTGGCTGTCCCTGTCCCAGCTACATAGTACCTACAGGTCCACAGACAACCTGTTGTCATTGACCTGGCTCTGCACGCAGTGTTGTACACGTGTATGTGTATGTACATTCTTACACATGCATGCAAGTGCCCAACCCAAAGCTAATAACCTCCCCCTTATAGTTTTCATCATCTCCTGGAAGATCCTGAATGACCAGGTTCAAGTTCATACCCCAAGATTTGGGAATTTTGCTTCCTTTATTTTCAGTACAAGTATTAATTGATAAAGTGGTTTTAGAAACCTACCATCTGTAAGATGTGAATTTTTGTTCACTCTGTTATGGGTTCCAAACCAGCAGCCTGGAGAACATGTGGTGGGAAGTTTTGGAACAAGGCCTGGGGGACGGACAGAGTCGGAGACGGGGAAGGAGGGGGGCAGCCTCTGAGGGCAACTCCCACCCACTCAGGGCGAAGGGGAGACTACTTTCCCATCTTGCAACGGATACTGCTGATTTCAGCTTCCTTCTTAGGGGCCTTGGGCAGCATCTGAAGCTTTATGGGGGCATAAGGGAACTTTAAAATGGGAGATTGGGAGGAGTGAGTGAGTGACCCCGCTCCAGGTTGGAGTGGTGATGGAAGTTTGGGGATATGTTCTGGAGCAGGGAGCACATCCCCACAGCCCAAGACCAGTGATTCAGCTTTGGGCCACTCAAGGCCTGTACTATCCCTGCCCCTGTCACCTCCATCAACTGGCCCTTGCCAGTTGATCCTGCATGCCCACCTGCTTGTATAGAGGGCAGGGCATGAAGCAATTTAGTGAGATGCATTTTATGCATTTTCTCAGACTTTCTGGGCTCAGGGATGCAGAGGGGTCACCAGGCAGATCTCTGGGACAAAGCAGAGGCTAAGAAGTCCTGATCTTTCCTCTGCAGTATGGGCCTCTCCTACCAGCACTCTGGCCCCTTCACAGGGCACTTCCGGTCTGTCCTGTGTGCTTAGAAATATTTCCCCCTTTCAGAAAGAGCCAAAGACATTTAAGGGCAGACTCAGCCTTCAAGCTGTCTTGGAATGGGGGAGTGGGGAGGACTGAATGAGTTCTCCAACCAACACAGGTCCTGGCTTCTGAAACCCTCACTTTGTGGGAGTGTCCCAGGCAGCCAGGGGGTACACCAGGGGTCCTGAGTGGACCCTGTCATTAGTTACCCCTCCCACCCACACCCTAGCTGGAGGAGTAGTTCAAGCCACCCAGCTGCTCTGTCTCCTTCCTCCTTCTTCTGCTGGGCCCTGTGGGGGTCTCCCTCAGAGCTCCTTGAGCTTGCCAGGTCTTCAGGATGGTCCTGGCATGGAGGTGCTCTGATCCAGCAAGCCTGCCTCTTTCTCCTCCAATCAGCCCCAGTTGTACTTGGCTCATCCTGGATGATGAATGTGCCTCATCTCAGGGGCTGCCAGACTGACCATAGCCTTTGGTCAAGGCACAGGCTGCTCAGAGTCTTCACCCAGGCAGCCAGAGGAGTGGCAGGTGAGCTGTGGGCCAGGCCCCAGCCCTCATGTTACCTCACCTCCCACACAGGACATACCTAGAGGAGGAGCTCACCAAAGCCCGGAAGAAGCCCAGCCTGCGCAAAGACATGTACCAGAAGATGATTGAGGTGGACCCTGAGGCCCCAACCGAGGAGGAGAAAGCCCAGCGGGCTGTGACCAAGCCGCGGTATATGCAGTGGAGGGAGACCATCAGCTCCACGGCCACCCTTGGCTTCAGGATCGAGGGCATCAAGGTGAGACCAGCAAGGTGTGGCCCAAGGCTGCCTGGGGTGCTCAGTTCACAGTGGGGTGATGGGGTACCCTCCAGCATCTGGCTCAGGACTCCTGACTGTCCTCAGGACCCTTCAGAGCTTGTGAGCTTTGCCAGGGTCAGGCCCAAGGTGCTGGCTTCAGCCCCAGGGACAGACATTTGGAGCTGTTGGCCTATTCCTCAGCCTGAGGTACAGGTGGGGTGGCCAAGTAGGGAGTTCAGGCTTCAGAGCTGGGATGGCTTTTAGCCCTCTCCAGTAGTTAGTCCTGTGAGGACTGTCCACTTAATCCAGCCCTGCCCACCACTGAGAAGCCCAGACAGGAGCCAGCTAGTGAGGTGATAGTTCTTGAAATTGGCTCATTCATAGGAGGCAAGGAAGGGGCCCTTGGAAACCTCATCTTCCCATCTTTCCTCTTCAGTATCCTGAGAAGTGTCTAAGAAGGCTCCCCCTGTCCCCTGCTCCTGCCCAGGCTCCTTGCTGTTAGATTTGCTAGAGAGACTCAGAGAGCACCTCCCCGCAGGAAGCAGGGCTGAGAGGCGCCTTCTCGGGAGGGTCTCAGGCAGCCCTCCAGAGCAGTCCCTACAGGGGCCTTGGCTCTCCCCTTCTCTGTCCAGTCTCAGTCCAACCACAGAGTCAGAGCTGGTGTTTGAGTCCCCACTCCCCAGCTGAAGGGAGGGGAGCCTCCCGTCTGCCTCTTCAGATGGCATTTACATGTGAGTTTCTGTAGTCGCCAGTGTCTCACTTGCTGCCCACGGTCGCCTGTGGAAACCGTTTTCACCTTCCCCCAGGACAACTGCTTCATGAGCTGGAGTCTGAGAAATCTCTTTGCCCCTTCCTCATCTTGTGAAACCAGCCTCTCCTCATATTTGCAGCCTCCGACCCTCAGAGTGGATGCAAATCTCTTTGTCCTCCTCCTCTTCTTCATCCTTTTCACCCCCCTCCGCCCTCCACCGTATCTGTTGGAATAGTGCACTCCACCACCACTGCCCAGCAGAATGTGCTCCTGGTCCCTTCATTGTCCAGCTGTAGGTACAGGAAAAGCCCATCTGCTGGCTCAGAGATCGGCTGACTTCACACTATCACCTGCCTCCCTGGCCAGCAGAGGGGTCCCGTGGGGAAGATGCCTGCTGAGGTGTCTTCACTCAGGACTCCCTCCCATGCACCTTGGGGACTCCCTGGGCCCCAGCTGCCTGTCCTTTTGGAGGCTGCCGCTGTGAAGTTATAACTATCTCCAGCCTGGGAGGGACCGGCCCAAGTGTCAGGGCTCCTGCCAGAGCCCTCCTTTCTTGGGATGGACCAGGAAGCAGAGGCAGGGAGATAACATTAGATCTTGACTTTCAGGAAACCTGTATAGTAGTTCTCTCAGGCAGGCATTCCAAGACCCAAAGTGAATACCTGAAACTGATACTATACCAGGCCCTGTATGTATTACATTGTTTTCTTTACATACATGATAAGGTTTAGTTTACGAATTTTGCAGTTTGAGTTGCAACCATAGAACTGGTACAAATTTCTTTTTCCTTCTTTATAATTTCAAGGGTAGATTTGTTTTTATTATTTATTTTTTTTTGAGAAGTGTTAAATATTCTTTATCTAATATTATACATAAACCACACTAAAATACCTTTCCGCAAGACAGCATTTTAGATACAGGAACTTCTAATTAAATTGGCATGGTCAATAAAAATATAGACACTGCTTCCTTATCTTCAGTCATTGCCTTTAATAGGCTAATGAACACAAATTGAAACACATGTGAAGCATGCTTGGCTCTGAGAGAGTGAAGGGATTTCCCTGCATTTAAACATATTCACACCATCAGTTGTATAAACCTAAATATAAAACCAGTTTTGCAAGGTCATTCACCATTTTTGTGAAATACTGAACATTACTAATTAATTCCAACCATAACTTTAAAAAGGGGAAACAGTGGTATAGTTTAATGAAGTGGGAGTATAACCCAAATATTAATGTAGCTACAAGTCAATTTTACTTCACCCAGGACTGTCCAACAAAAATAATTTTGTCAGTCATTCCTGATCTGAATTCTCACGTATCACACCATTTAAATTATGGTGCACATACAAAGCCATGAGACGTTCCTCATTGGCAAATCCAAATTTATGGCATCACTACTTCTGTGCTTTGGGATCATCATTAAGTAAAAGAAGGGTTACTTGAACCCAAGCACTGTGATACAGCAGTGGTCTTCTGATACCCAGATACCTGTCAAGTGACTAATGGGAGGGTAGCATAAATATCAAGGACCTTTGAGGGACAAGTCAGGCAGTGGCTATTACTCCTTAGTAGATTTTTTGGGGTAAGCTATTAAGTCTGCCCTTCCTCCCTTTTTCTTAATGCCAGCAAAGATCACTTTTTGTTCCAGGGATGTACTTTTTGTGATTCTCCAAATACTCCATCAGTGCATCCTCTCCCAGGTGATGTCTTGTTCTTGTTGGCTTCTGCGTGAGAGAATCCAGCAGCCTGACCTGTCTTTCTCCCAAACAGTCCACGGAGATTTGGCCCAGACTGTGCTTGCCTCCCTTTTCCACAGTGTGGCACTGGGCACACTTCTGAACCAAAATCTTCTTGCCGTTCTCAACGTCACCCATTTTTTAATTTGTTCTTTTGTTGCTAATGCAAAGAAGGTTCCTTCCCAGAGGCCAGACATCCCACTCTCTCAGTAGATTGGTTTTTATTGGAGATCTTGGCAATCTCAGCAAAGAGGTCAAATTTTTTTCTGTCCTTATATCAAGAACTTTCAACTTTCACTTGTCAGAAGCACTTACAGTTTCTCTTTGGCAAATCCAAATCTATGGCATTGCTACTTCTGTGCTTTGGGATCATCATTAAGTAAAAGAAGGACTACTTGAACATAAGCACTGTGATACAGTAATAATCACTCTGATACCCAGATACCTGCCAAGTGACTAATGGGAGGGTAGCATATAGATCAGGGACCTTCGAGGGACAAGTCCAGGCCCCTGAGTAGAAAACAATGCTGTTCCCCTCCCTCAACCCCTGCTGCTTGCACTCAGGATGGGGTATTCTAGGGACACACTCTTGCATTCTTGACCAGATGGCCCAGGCATTTCCAGCTCTTTCCTAATGTGGTGTACTCTGTCTGGGATGCCAGTACCACATCTGTGTGTTCCTCAGTATGGCCCAGGTCAGGCTCCCCTTTGCTGGGCTATGTGATAATCACCCTGCTCCTGGTCACACCTGCCTTCTTGTACCATACCTGGGTACTTGGCTGCCTCCACTGGCCCTAGAGCATCTTGAGGGTCAAGATGGGTCTCACATGTTTTGTGGGTGTTGAGTGAATGAGTATAGGGTCCATCCACCTGTGGGCTTTCTGCTGACTGCCTCCTGGTGGGGTGTCATTCTCCTTCTCAGAAAGAAGATGGCTCTGTGAACAGGGATTTTAAGAAGACCAAAACGAGGGAGCAGGTTACTGAGGCCTTCAGAGAATTCACTAAAGGAAACCATAACATCCTGGTGAGTCTGGGTTTTGGGATAACCATGACTGCTCTGAACATCCTTGTCCAGGCCTTGCCTGAGCCAGGCCATGACCACAGAGCCCATGGAACCCAGGCCTCAACTTCTGCTTGGAAGGTGAGGAGGAAGTGATATGGCTGTTCCCAACATTCATGGGTGCACAGGGAAGCTCTGTGAAGTCGCTCACCTTGCTTCAGCCATCCACCTCACAGCTCCGGAGAATGTTTTCCATCCCCTGTAGAGAGCAACCATTGTTGGATTTCTTGAGCACTTGCCATCCAGGTATTATACTAAGTGTTCATTAAATCCTCTTGGTAACCCTCTGGTGCAGGTGGACATTCTTGTCCCCATTTCACAGATAGGAAACTTTAGAGGTCAAGGACACACAGCTTGGAAAGCACAGAGCTGGAATGAATACCCAAGTCCACCTGACATGGAAGCCAGGAAGGCTCTGGGGCCCCTGCCACGCACAGCCAGCAACCTGCTGGTCCTTGCACCCCCAACGCCTCTGAGCCTAGCCAGGCCTCTGTTGACTGTGAGGCTGAATGAGATTGGTAAGCCTAAGGGTCACACTGGCTTCCCCAGAAAGACTTTCCAGCTGTCAGCCTGGGATGTGGATATACAAGCTTATGACAAAGTTATTCCTTTTATGATGGCTGCTGTGACAGTGAGCAGGCTGGGACAGATGCTATGCCCACCAGGATGTGCTGACCCTCCAACTGAGTTGGGGTGTGTTGGGCCACTGCACCCCAAACATAAATGCCCTGTGACAGCTGGAGATCCAGGCAGGCTGGTGTGAGCCTGGAGCCCTTATGAGATGCACCTTCTGACCAGAACCCAGGAGCTACAGAGGGAGGGGCTACAGACAGCCTTTTCTCCAAGAAGACAGTACCAGCTGGGGCTGGGAAGTCTCCTTCCCTCCTTTTCCAGCTGGGGAGGCTCCCCTTGGCCCCTTGCAAGCTCCCTGGCTGCAGGCATGGGGAATGCACTTATTCCAGGCCCACTGGTTCCTGGGCCACCTGCTGGGGAGGATCTCAGCCCCTTAGCAATGCTGCCACCATGCACTTCCTAGCAGGAGGCCTCCAGTGAGCTGTGACCAACCCTGCCAGGCTGTGTCACTGCTGTCCCTATGGGCATGGAGGAACCCTGTTTGCTTGTGTGCTACAAGCTTCCCTGCTGGCCCTGCAGCCCTGGTGGTGAGACCCACAGAGCTGGCACTTGGGGAGAACAGGGCACGCTGGAGCCAACATAGTACAACTGGAGTTTGTAGGGCTCTGGAGAGAGGCCACTGGCAGACATGTACACTGTCTTTAAAAATCAGGGCACTGCCATTTGTGTTCAGGAAGACATCCTAGCTTCTGGTCCTTAGACTCCACCTCCACACTGGTGGGGTTTCAGGATCAGTTGGCCCCTCATGCAAGAGCCCCTCAAGGATTTCTCTGGGACCATCTCTCTTCCTGTATCTCTTACTCATGTGACAGGGTGGGGTGGAAAAAGGTGGCACCCAGAGCCCACTTGGGTCACCTACTTGGCCTCAGTTTCCTTGTTGGTAGATGAAGAGGTTGGAGTAAGTGATCAGGGTTAAGATCACTCCCACTTCTAATTCTGGGACTCTGAATGGGGCTAAATGGGTCTGAAAATCCACCCCCTTGCCTTCAGTGTGTAAAACTCTGACCATCTTTCTGTTCCCAGATCGCCTACCGGGACCGACTGAAGGCCATTCGAGCCACCCTTGAAGTTTCTCCCTTCTTCAAGTGCCATGAGGTAGATGTTTGACTTTGTGCTGTTGGGCAGAGAGCTTGCATGCTAACAGACCCCCTACTTCCATAAGCCTGAGGGACATTCAGGATAGCTATAGCCAGAAGCGGCCACCAAGGGTCAACACCCTCACTGCAGGAAGGAAAAAAGCACATCTCAGTGTGGCTGTGCTGGGCTCCCTGGTGACCGAATAGCTTGTCCTGCCAAAGATTAGTTGTCATTGCCCCTTGCTTCTTTGTCCCCACTCTGGGGTTCCATTCTGGGTAGCTACAGAAGGACACCTGTGCCACCACTCCGGGAGTCTCAGAGCAGAAACATTCCGAAGTGCTTCCTCCCCACCAACCTAGGATCTTCAGAGGAGAGCCCGACAAGGGCAGGCAGGTCTTCAGGTGCCACTCAGAGCTGGTCTGGAACTTTCCACCTGCTCCCACCTGTACAGATGTTGCTCTGCAGGAATAGCAGACAGCAGACTGGGAACTGAGTTGCCTGGGAGAGGCTGTGAGTCCTTGGAGGTTCCCTGAAGGGATCAATTCTGACATGGGAGTCCAGGACCCCAGCCCCCAGCCCTGTGCATGTGCTCACACTGACACATAGTACACACACACACACACACACACACACACACACACACGTGCACAGAGCTATAACCCTCTTAACTCACAGCACTCCCTGAAGTGGCTAATGTGGTAGCTGGGAGGGTGCAAAGCAGGACACCGAGGCTCCCTGCAGGCTTGTAGCTCTTTCAGGAATACAGTCCCTTGAGAGGTCTTGTGTCAAGGGATCCTTAGCCTGAGCCCCACCCATGGAAAAGGCTGGGGATCCACAGTGGGAAATTGGAGACAGGGGTCTTGGGGCACCTGGCAGGAGGACCATTCCCAGAAGGCAGAGCACCTTCCTACACCTTCATGCAAACCCTACCACTGGCCCTTCCCAGGCAGAGACCACAGGCCTTGCCCTTGGATTGCATTCCCCACTCTCCTCTCCACTGGGTATACCTATCCCCCTTGACGGGGTACCTAGACAAGGGATGGGGTACTGGGGGCGTCCCCAGGGGACAGAGCCTAGAAGGACTTTAGGCCCAGAGCCACCCTGACCTCCCTGACTGGGTGGAAGGATCTCCATATTTCCATACACGTGCTGTGACCTTGCACAGAGGGAAGGGACCCTGTTGTCCCAGAAGAGACTCTATGGCTGGGTCCAGGCTGAGGAGGCCTTGCTGGGCCTATCTGGCCAGACTCTGCAGGGGGCTGTGCTGCTGGGTGGGTATGCATCGGCAAGTGTCCTTCCTTGGTCCCCATGGGTAGAGTGTGGAATCTCTGTGGCACCGTCCCTTTCATGAGAACAGTCACCCGTCACTCATCACATGGGGGTGTCAAGGTTGGGGGTGGAGGGCATGGCCCCCAGGTTTAGTTATGGCCTAGAAATAGTGGAAAGAGTGCAGGCCAAAGTGGGTGGTGGAGAAGGGTTGTCTGCCATCCCAGATGTCCCCATGCCACTGCCCATGTGGAAGGCTCATCACCATTTCCAGAATCTGATGTCCTCTCCCCCAGCATGGCCACTCTTAGGCCAGCCCCTTTAGCAGCCTTGCCTTGCTGAGAAAAGGGGAAAGAATTTCTGGCCCACCCCCTTCTTAGCTTCATGCAGGCCACAGGCCTTTCCAATTCCCCTCAGGTGCCAGGGTATGCCAGCCAGTCCCCATCCTCACTGTCTGTTCTCCTCCAGGTCATTGGCAGCTCTCTCCTCTTCATCCACGACAAGAAAGAACAGGCCAAGGTGTGGATGATTGACTTTGGGAAAACCACACCCCTGCCGGAGGGCCAGACCCTGAAGCATGACATCCCCTGGCAGGAAGGGAACCGAGAGGATGGCTATCTCTCCGGGTTGAACAACCTCATTGACATCCTGACAGAAATGTCCCAGGGCTCCCCACTTGCCTGAGGCTCCCACCTCATCCCTGCCACCTCTGCCTCCTCTCCTTCCTCTCGCTTCTCTTCTTAATTTTTTCTTCAATTCTTCCTGGGGTCAAGCCCCAGAACTGACCCTCCTAAACTGCACTACAAGACACTTTGTAGAAGAAGAGATAAGATGAGAGTTTCCAGTTCTTTTTCCTAACTTAAGGGCTTGGAGGTGGTGTTTCCACTTCTCTTTGTAAATAGGATCACCTTCTAGAAGAAAATCACCCAAACCTAGACTCAGCTTCCTGTACAAGTCAGTTGAGTTTAGAGCTTGGGTGGCCCTGGGATCCCTGGCTGCCAAAGGGACCCTAGGAGATGAGCCTGCCTGTGGGTGGCCTCCAGAAAGTACCAGAGGGCTACCTATGGGAGCCTTCTGCCCTCTGGTGGCCAGTGTTGTCAGCGCTGCTGCCAACCACATCCATCTCTGCCTCCCACCCAGAGCCCTGCAGCCCCTCTAGGTTCCTGGCTTCCTGGTAATTGGGACACAGAAACCTCTGGGGAACTGCATATTGTTTGTGAGCACAGTTCCTTCCTATGCACAGCTCCAGAGGTTTCCAGAGTTGCTGTGGTGGCCTTTCTAGGGCTACTAAATCACAACCCCCATCCTTCTGATATTGAAATCCTCCAGCTTTGGGCCAGATCCAGATGGGAACCAGAAGAAGGCTAAAGTCATTTGGCTGTGCTCTCTGTCCTAGGCCTTCCCAGAAGGGGACAGGCAGGAGCTGCTTTCTTCTATCTGAAATTGCGAGCCACGAATTCAGAGGGCACATTTCTGCCAAGTTGAGTTTCTAGGGATGCCACTCTGATCACCCCAGAGCCACTGCTCAATGGCCTCACTGCCCAGCTGCGACAAGGTCTAGGTGACTGGGTGGGAGAAGTCAAGGTATAGACAGCCCCTTGAAGTTGGGCATGAACCCTTCAGGGTCTCTGGGACCCTGGCCCCATTTGGGGAGGAAGCTTGTCTCTTGTTCCCTCATGTCCCTGGTGTTAGTCGGTCAACCCTGTTGGCATACACAGTCATGGGGAAGGAGTCCCTAACAGTTACAAGGGCTGGGGGTGGGATTCAGGGCAGCACCAGGCCAGAAGGAAGCAGGATTGGCTTACTGGCATCATTTCTAAATTTCCCCTGCAATAAGTCTGATAGCCCGAAGGGCTTAGGACTTTCAGGAACACGATGGGTACCTGGGGGTGTCCCAGACCCCTCTTCCTAGAGCCCCTGTGCTGTGTGAAGATTTGTGGAGAACCAGTCATTTTAACTGTAAAACAAGGAAGTCTGTATTACTGAGAAGAATGTACAATTTGTATGACTTTTTAAGAACAAAACTCCTGGCTCTATTACCATGTGGAGCTGTGCCTCAGGTCCCTGGGGCTTGCCGTCCCCTACTTCGCAGAGTGCAGAGTCAGAGGAGCCCTACTGGGTACCAGGCCACTTGAGGGACACTGAGGGAAATAGTGTGGACCAAGGATTGCTCGCCTCAGGGTCTCTGGGGGGACTGTTGACCTGCCCACGGGACACATATATTTCCCCTTTCATGCTGGGTGGGTGAGTGAGTGACAGTTGGTCGGGGGTGGAGGGCGGGACACATGAGAAGGTATAAGTACAGATTTTAAAAAAGGAAATCACTTAAACTTTCTGGCTCTTGTTCAAAACGGTGGTGAGCTCCTGCGTGGGCTGACTTGCTAAAGGTCACACCCCCGCCCCGGCTGAGCCTAAGCCCTTGTGACAGCACGTGATCTGGAAGGCAGGCGGCATGGGGGTGGTGTCGAGTGCCACATTAAACTCTGGAATACCCAAGCTGCAGTCACTTACAGGTTGGAAGGGAGGCTGATGGTATGGGCCTCAGATCTGCAGGGAATGGGACCTTGTTAATTCAGATACAAAGAGTCTACAGCTGTGGACTGCCCAAGACTTACCTTCATTCTATCTATGAAAAACATTTGCTAAAGCAAATTGGTGATATGAACAAAAATTGTAGGGACCAGTTTAACCTATGTAAGTGAACAAAACTTCCCAAGCACTTTAAGAGGCACCAACTGTTTGCAAACAATGTGATAATGTGCAAATGACCATTTATTAATCCATGGAGCCTCTTATGGCAATATTTTGCATTGGGTTATGTGTGTGTGTGCGTGTGTGTGTGTGTGTGTGTGTGTGTGTGTGTGAAAGAGAGAGAGAGAGAGAAAGTGGTATAAGAAGGCATCTTTCTAGGGTCATTCTATTACCCAGGGTGTTTTGTCTTTTTGGGATTTTGTATTTACCATGCTAGCTCCCACACCTGCTCTGGCTCTCAAGCTGTTCTCCCACTCCCTGGCTCTCTGGTCCTTCCCCCTCCTCTCAGTGGAATAGATAGATCCTGGAATAGAATTTCCCAGAACCTATTTCCTGGAGGTCCAAAGGACCCAGCCCCACTCCTGGCAGGGATTCCTTAGGTCCTGGTCACGCAGGTGCCAGGAGGTGTCGCATGGGTGAGAGGGTGCTAGGCCCTCCTGCTCTGTCCTCGTGGGCCCCAGGGGTTCTTGGCAGTGAGCACTGCTTGGCACACTTGGAAGGCTTCCTCGACTCTTCTCCCCAGACTCACCTCTAGTGTCCTGTAAGAAGTTTTTAAGTTATATTTATTTTGTTGGTTTTATTTTTAAAATTGCACAAAACACTAAGACTGAAAGGCTGAACTCTGTTTTACCCTTAAAGCTTTGCCTTCTTTCTGAACTTCCTTTCTCACTTGGTGGGAAGAGCCCAGAAGCAGCTCTGCCCCCGCCCACCCCCAAATGGACAATTTTCCCCTCAGCTGTATTTAGCTTTGAGTTGCATCTGGTCACCCTGTATGTATAGAGTCCGGCCCCTTGCTCTAGGGTGTTCATCCCGCCAGTGCCTTTCTTCTGGAGAAGAGGACTCCTCTGTCCTGTCCAGACAGGTGCCCCTCCTCTGTGCCCCTGTCCCCGTGGATCTTGGGGAAAATGGAACTGTTACAACCCCCTGCACAGTGCCTGTCAAACAGACTACCTTCCTGAATAAAGACCTTGGAGACCAGTGCCGCCTGGGTGTCATTCTTCCTAGCATTTCAGATGCCCTTGAGTCACCATGACTGAGGATGGGCTTGGGGGTCTTTGGAGCCTGAAGGAGCCCATGGGGGCTATAGCAGTCTCCAGAAAGAGGCATTAGATTGGGTAATATTTTAATCTGCAAAGAATTTAAAACGCTTTTCTACCTTGTCCACAACACCTTTTAGTAGTAACCCAGGTATGTCAATCAGCAATGAAGAAGTGTTCCCCTGCCCTCCAGCTGGAGGGTCACTCCCATGGCGGAGGCTTGTGGAGCTTTACTCTTTACTAGGCACAGGCTGGGTGCTCACTTTGACCTTTCCATTTTCCGTAGCTCATCTCTGTGAACAAGTCTCCATTGTACAGGTGGAGACCTTGAGGCCTAGGCTGATCAATTTGACCTAGGTAATAAGTGGGGATTTGAACCTACAGTGTACCTGGGTTCAAAGCCATTTTTGCTGTCCTTGCTCAGGGAGTGTCCAGAGGGCAGAGACCCTGACTTCCCTGTGTCCTGGGTCCCGAGCACATGACTGCACATCACAGTGGCCTGGTGGTATCAGCTGGGGAGGACCCTCAAGAGCAAAAGCCTCTGTCACACATCAAGGATTCAGTGTCATCTACCACTCACCTCTCTCAGGCTTCTCTGCAGCACTGGATTGATGGGGCTTCTTTAGCAGAACTTTGAATTCTTTATTTGGGGCCTGGGGCATACCCTTTCCTCATTGCTGTGAGAAGTTTAAGATGGATTTACAGAAAGTGAAAGCCTCAGAGCCTTTGCACCTTCTGCCCTTGGCCTGAGGCATGTGCCCCAGGATAGCTCATGGAAACTATGCTCACTTCATATGTGCATGCCTTCCCAAGGACTGTGTTCCTCCATCCACAGCAACCAGCTCTGTGGGGCCCAACCCATCTTCACACAGGTGCAACTTGACAGTACCTTGAATCCTTCCCACTCTGTACCTCTGGTGCTTCCTGCCATAAGGTTTCCCTGTTGTGTGGTCAGGCCTGAGCCTACATAATCTTAAAATTTAGAGGGGCTTGTCCTCCATGGTATAAACCTTTCACCAATGAGAGCCAAGAATAGGAGAAAGATTTTTTTTTTCTCTCCACCTCAGGCCCAACTGATGGCTGCAGTCTGTCTGCTTCTCTGAGAACAGTTCCACCGATCAAGCAACCAGCTGGACAAGTGGTGCCCCCCACCACTTGATCATTATCCCTGTATTGGGGGCCCCTCTGTCACAATCCCTGTCCCTGGGACACTTTAGGAAAGACTCCATCTCAGGATGGCTTACTGATGAATCAGAGGTAGGATCTTTCAGGTGTTGGTTCCAAGTTTTCTTCTTGTGAAGGTATCCAGGCCCCGAGGCTGGCCTCTCTCCAATCACAGCAAGACCACCCTAGCCCTCTACCATGTTGCCCTGCCTTCCATGTAGCTCAGGACTATGGTCTGTCCCCTCCACATGCTGCCTGAGGACACAAACTGGAGCTGTTAGCTGCTGTTTCTTCATTGTCGGCCAGTAAATGTTAGTTGACTAAAGTGCCTCTGACTGTCCCTGTGACCACAGCAGTTGGGTCACCAGAGAAGAACAGCTCACAGTGAGAGTGGACACTCTTTGGCCTCTCACTTTCCCTCCTCCAGTGAGCTCTTCCAGCAACCTCTTGGCCATCTGCTCTTAGTGTCCCACTCTAGAGCTCGTCATCACCAAAAATCCATCTATGGATTGACATTCAGCAAATCCTTTCTGGTATGCATGAATGTCATTTTCCTACTCATGGACCCTGTCCCCTGGGGCACCCCAGGGTTTATGATCAGCCCCAACCCATGTACAGACCCTGAAGTCAATAGATACCATCCACCTGTGTCTGCCCAGGGTTCCCTGCTTAGCCTCCTAGTGCCCAGGCCCCAGGGTGACAGGGACTCTGCTCAACCCTTATTCCCCCAGAGTCTCAGTGCACTCTATTTTCTTCCCAGAGTGTCAGCTGCCCACTAGATGGAGTCCTCTTGCTGGTGCTGTACTTAGGGAACCCAGGACATCTCACCGTACACATCCCCTCAACCTGTAACCTGAGCATCTGGACCCACATGTGCCTAGAAGGTCTGACCATGGAATAAGGGCCAGCTATCCACAAGGCACATGCCTCAGCATGGGGCTGTTGTCCTCCTGGCTCGGAGAATGGAACCTCAGGTCTTTCTGGCTGCGAGTCAGTGACCAAAACTGTTCACTGAAAAGTTCCACCCAGACAAGGGGAGTTGCCACATGACCCAAATGGAGCTCAGGAACCCCGCTACCCATAGGCACCCTCCACCTCCAAGGGTGGATCCAGGTGGAGCCTGTGTCTGAAGAGTCTGACCTTGGCCCCCTTGCTAGGAGGGGTGCTGCCTCTATCCTATGTCAATCCTCACTGGTGTCTTCAGGAAAGAGTTGAGTCAAGGCGCCTGTACCCACAGCACAGCAGGTCTTCACTCCTTAGGCTGGGAGGGATGTGTGTGTTCTGCCGGCTGCAGGCAGACCCAATGCAATGACACATCTGGGAACTGAGGAGCCACAGATGGCTGCGTGGACCCACTGGACTCCCCACAAGATGAAGTGCTGGCATTCAGGTCTCAGGGAGTCTTGTCATTCAGACCCCTGTCCACTGACATTGGCTGCTAGAATGGAAACCTGCAGACACTTCCAGAACTAAGCTCACAGAATGGAGACCATTAATTGAAGGCTAGGCCAGGTCCCCTTGAGAAAGGACCCTGAAACACCATTGCAAGTATATATGACAAATACTTCCCCCCAATTCCAGGGGGTGCACGGCCATTGACCAAGCACCCATGTCCGGGTCAAGGAGAGCCTTACTTGGAGGACCCTGTGCAGCAGGCCTGTGTGGGCCATTAGTGGCCATCCAGTGCCCCCAGCACTGTCACAGCAGACAGACCACCCCCTGATCTTCATACCTGTTATGCAGAGCCAAGCCTGGGCCACCACATGCCGCAATGCCTCACCTTCCACCTGCACCTCAGTCAGCTACCCACAGGACACCATGGTCACTGGCTTACCTCCTAGTTTCCACTAGCAATGCAGCCCCTTCTTGTCCACATACAGGGGCAGTCCAGCTAAAAATCCCACCCAGAGTTCTGCCTTCTAGGGCCACTGACTGTTTCATTCAGGACTACCTGCATCTGAGGAAATCTGATGCTCAGTCACTTGTTCCTTCTCTGAACCACTTGTGGCATCAACTGCCTTAGCCTAGGCTCCCTAGAAATGGGTCACTGTGGGTGCTGCTTGGTAGCAAGTGTAATCAATTCCTCATGGGATGTCCTCAGAGAGACCACAGGAATTGTTATGTCTGAGGACAGACCACATGGGGGAGGCAGGAATAGGAATTGTGTGGGCCAGCTTCCTCCTGCTCCGTCTCCCACTGGTAGGTCTGCCCACAGGTTGGAGTCTGGTGTGGCAGCACCACCTCTCCAGTAACCATGGGACCATTGGCACAGGGCCAGGTTAATGGTCAGAGGGGAGATGGCAGCAGCACTGATGATCTGACTGAGCCCCTGGGCAGCACACTCACTGCTGAGTTGCTTCAGCTCGCCGTGTCTTGTAAACTGAGTTTGGGTCAGGACCCTTCCCAGCCCAGTCCCTGGTCCCGGCTCCATTCTGCCCCTTGATGTCCCTTGACTGAAGGCCTCACCCTCTTGCCCCATTGCACAGGCAGCGGGGATCACACGGGACTGTCCCACAATTATGCAGATCTGAAAAGGGGAGAGAAGCTGAAAATGAGTACACTCTCTGGGGGCCGCACCATGGATAAACTGGGGAGTGCTCTTCAGCCTTGGTGACAGGATACTGTCTCCAACCCTCCTTGAACTATTTGGAGTGTCAGCAATTAAAGAAAGGCCCCAGGAGACCAGGTTACTTCTAAGTAGCTGTGGGCCCCATCAGTCCTGTGACCTCTCCTCCCCATATCTGTAAGGACCCCACCATCATTGGGTGTCTTCACTGAAGTCTGAGGAGTTGCTTGACTTATCCCAGTGTTTCTTCACCTCTTAGGGTTAAGACCCCTTAAATAATTTAGAGGAAACTCTGAGCCTTCTCCCCAGAAAAATTCCCATATGCATATACACAAAAAATGTCATATACAAACTGATACCCACAAGGCCCATTGGCAAATCCCCAGATGGTGTATGGACCCCAGCTTAAGAATCCTTGGCCTGCAACAATGTTTTTCAAGAATATATACAGAGCTGGGCGCGGTGGCACACACCTGTAATCCAAGTGACTTGGGAGGCTGAGTCAGGAGGATCATGAGTTCAAAGCCAGCCTCAGCAACTCAGCGAGGCACTAAGCAACTCAGTGAGACCCTGTCTCTAAACAAAATACAAAATAGGGCTGGGGATGTGGTTCAGTGGCCAAGTGTCCCTGAGTTCAATCCCTGGTTCAAAAAAAAAAAAAAAAAAAGAATATATACGGACAAGTGTCCCATTTGTCTGCTCCCTGCACTGCATGGGCATTGCTGCACATTGGAGACTTACCTGGCCCTTGATCCCCCTCTTCCCACTCCCTCAACCATCCAGCTTTCTGAACAGGTATCACCTGGAAATATGGCCCACCTGATTTTATAAATACAGTTTTATTGGAAATGACCATGCCACTACTTTCCGCATTGTCTGTGATTGCTTTTGCACCACAACCTGAGTCAAGCTGAGCAGTTGCCCACAGAGACTGCAATGGCAGAAAAGCCTAAGATATTTAGTGTCTGGCCCTTTAAAGAAAATGTTTGCCAACTGCTGCCTGAGAAAAATGGTAACCAGTTATTAAGAATCACTATGTGTCAGGCAACATAACAGCCAATTTAAGGCAAAGTAGTTTAATGCTCTTAAAAACTCTGAGATGAACAGCCCAGGAGTCTCCTGAGTAGCAGGGTTTGTCCTGCATCTGGCTGTCATGGGAGTGCTGGGACAACCCACTGGTTAACCATGAATCCTGCTTTGGGGGATGAAACCCACAACCGGTCCTTGAGGTGGGAGGCTAAGCTACAGGGCCCCAAACTTGGCCCTAGCCCCCAAGGTTGGCTTGTGAGCCCTGCTCTCCAGCAGGCCTGGGGGAGTGGGGTGGGGACTCTGGATCTCTATAATAGAACACTGTTTGTTCTGGGCTCCAAGCGACCTTTCAGGGAAGCACAGAATTGGTCCTATGACACCCAACCCTCTGTTCCCCCAACAAACTGATTATGCAGAACAAAGTTTACTTGCCAGTTCACAGGCTGGCTCACATGCCCTCCCACAGAAAGAGAGAAGACACATTCTAGTTCCTGCGAGTGCCAAGAAACAGTGTGTGTCATTTTTCAAAAAAAATTTTTTCACGGTGACAGCTGTGGCCCTGCTTCTGGCATTTAGTGCACCATGCACAGGCCTGAGGTGACACATTCAACAGAGAAGTGAGAAAGGGAATGGGAAAACCAGGAGAGAGAAAATTCATTTCATGCTTTCGCAAGATCTGAGGGTTTGCAGTTAGTTTTTTTAAAACAAGAAAACAGGGCTGGGGGTGTAGCACAGTGGTAGAGTGCTTGCCTAGCATGCAGGGAGCCTGGATTACGTCTCCAGCACCACACACCCCCCCCCAAAAAAGGAAATAACTAATTTATATGATAATGACAAAATAATATAAAAGCGCTTCACACACACACACACACACACACACACACACTAAAAGGAAATAACTAGTTTATATGATAATGACAAAATAATATAAAAGAGAACCAAAGCACCTTCCCTGAGTAGGCGCCTGTCTCAGCCTGCTTGGGTCTTAACAAAACACCACATGCTTTGTGGCTTAACTGAAATTTGTTTTCTCCCAGTTCTGAAGGCTGGCAAGTCCAACATGAAGGTCCAGCTGGGTCCAGTTTTGGCAAGGACCCTCTGCCCGCCCACAGCCAGCCGGCTTTTCACTGTCCTCACATAGCCGAGAGGGCTCTGACATCCCTTCCTCTACTTAAAAGGGGCCAGCCATCTGGGAATAGGGCCCTGGCCTCATGATCTCCCACATGGCCGGGTGGGGTGGGTGGGGTGGGTGGGGGTGGGAGGGAAGGGCTTCGTTATGAATTTGGAGCGACCACAAACATTAATCGGGTAGCAGTGCCCTGTTGTTAACTAACATCACTGTTTCCACCTTCCATTCTGTGCCTTTCCAAACTTGTGAATGAGTAAGGGCGTTTGGGAGTGGGGGCAGGGGGAAGACATGCCCCGTTAATTTCTGTGGTTTTCCTATGTGGCAACACGTGTTTGGTTTAGTTTTAAAATAGTTTCTGCAAATTATGGACAGACAGTATCTTACTGCCACCGTGTACTGTCGACAGCAGCCCTGCTTTATTTCAATGGGGAAAAAATTCCCAATTTTAGTCACGCTTTCATAGAACAACTTGCTGGAGTGACTTCAAGACCGCCACCTATTGAGGCTACGGCAACCGCGCGGCCCCGCCCGCCGAGGCTGCCCCCTTGTGGACGGTATCGCGCATTACAAGGTACCCAGGGGAGAGGAAGGTGGGTGAGGGAGTGCGTTGAATTCACAAAAGGTCTATAGAAGCCACATTGTTGACTGAGCGTCCTCTTCTGTGCCCCAGGAGGACCTCGGGCAAGATAGATTCCAGCGTATTTCATGGCTTCTCCCAACCTGGCTACAGCTATGGCCTGACACAGATGCAGTGGTCTTGGCAAAAAAGAATCACCAGCAAGCAATGGGCAGGGTGGTAAGCATTGCACATACATTTCTAATTTCACCCTTAAAACAACCAGTTGAGGGAAGAACTATTAGTGTTGTTATGATATAATTATAAATTATTTTATTGTTGTTGCAAATCAAGAAACTGATGGACCAAGGTCACAGAGCTAGTAAATACCAGAGCCAGGATGAACCCAGGCTTAAGGCTTGGTACAGAATTGGCCAGGTAAGCAGGCGTGTGCAACACATGTGAAGGGTGTCATGGTGGGAATAGCCTGTGGCTCCATGGGGCACAGAGAACCCAGGACAGGGACAAAAAGGTCACTAGGGGTCACTTTGTAGATTAGGTGCCATCAAGATTGGATTAGTAGCTGAGTTTGAATCACCCAGAGGGTTGAGGGGTGGAGGGAACATAATACAAAAAACCACAGTGACACATGGGAGGACACTACTTTGGAGTTGCTCCCTGGGGTTGGAGCAGAGGGTCTCTATGGGCTGCCACAGTGGCCAGGGCCAGATTACAGGCCTAGGGAACCAGGGTGAAGCATGTGGTTTCCTGAGCCTGGGTCACCCCAGGAACCACTCTGAGGGCCTGGGCTGGAGGCTGACCAGATCATCACACAGGGTGTGATCAAAGGGTGACCTGAGTCCCCAAGGGAGTAAGAACATTCTTTAGGAAACTGACCAAAGGCTCAAGAAGCAGAGGAGTGCAAGAGGCAGTGGCAGGTGATGAGCTGCTGGCCTGAGAACTGGATAGGTTGTTACTTAAAGGTGAAGGGCAAGGCTCACCTATGGAACTTTGTTGGACACCATAAAACAGAAATAGAGGTTCTCCTCACCATTCTCCTAGACGTCTTCTGGAAATTTCTCCCAGGTCCTCCAAGCTGCTGAGACCTGGGGAGAGGGCAAAGGTCTGTGGCTCCCTGGCTGCAAGAGATGGACATTGTGATTCACAGGCCCAGCTCCCACAGGCTTGAGCCACCAAATACCAGCATCCCTGGGAAACAACATTTGTGAATTATGATTTCAGAGTCTATTCAGACTTTCACTTCCAAGGCCTGCATGTCTGCAGGAGGCTGGGGCTCAGGCCTGGGTCAGCCTGGATGGCAGTAGAGGGTTACACTCAACCTCACTCCTGGGGTCTGACATAAGCTTAGAGGACTAGTGGAAATGAAGGACACTGTCACAGATGCTCAAGGGCTAGGAGCAGAGGACTGTGTTCCCATGTCTCCTCCCTCGTCACTGAGAATGGTCCTTCATGCCTCCTAGGAGTCTTGTAAGTGACCCTGCATGACCTCTCCTTGTGCTCTTTGTGTACAAATCTGCCCCTACCCCAGATAAACAGCCCAGGAGCTGGGGGAGGGTGGGTAACCTGAAGAGCATGGATGTTGCCTATTTTCACACCCTACCTGCTAGAGCTGGGGGCAGGGTTGGGATGAGAAAAAACAAGAACCCCTGACCTGAGAGATGTGGGAACCCAGAGAATGGAGGAACACCTTAGCTGTTGCCAACTGGAATGCTGCTTACCAGAGGCCTCACAGATGTCCTTTGTGCCTCTGGGATATAGAAGTAGAACAGGCCTGGTGGTGAGGGCTCTCAGGTGCACCTGGAGAGCAGCCATCCCTTCCCAATTCTATAAGAAACCCCCAGACATTGGATGGAGAAAAAAAGAACAAGAGCAAAGGAGAGAGTGAACAGGAGAGTTCTAGATGAGGATGCTGGGGGACTGTCTGACCCCACATCAGATGAAGACCAGCAGCATCTCAGAGGCTTACAGCTCAGAGGGTGAGGGGCCCAGGGACTGCAGAGACCAGTTAATTCTCATAGGAGGTCAGTGGGACCCATGGAGTCTGTCCCTCCCACCTGGAAGGACATCCTGCCCTTAGTCTCAACTGAGGGAGACAGAGGTAAAGGAAAAACAATTCTGCACGTGACAAGGTTTTCAACCTGAAGTGACAATTAGAAGGGAAAAAAAAGTTTCTGGTATTGTTTGAGTTTATTTGGAAATTACTGGATTAGCTTTTCTATATTAGACAGAGTGGGAATCATGGATAGAAAATAAATTCCTTCATGGGTCAGTAGTTAAATTAGATTTCTTTTTTCACATGTGACTTTGGGATTTAAAATCCATAACCCCACACATCATTCTGTTGGTTCCATGGTGCTTCCTGCTTGGTCCCAGGGAATCTTGAATTCTCTGAGTGGCCTTTTGGTGGGGGTAGGGGAGCTCCCCAGGTGTGGAGGGAGGGAGTGAACAGGTGGTAACTGGGTCCTTCATGCCACCCACTAAGTGTAGACCCTGACAAATGTCCTGGATATCCCAGCTCCTGACCTCACCATCCTCCTCATGCATACCCACTACTCCAACTCAGTAAAGTTCTAAGTTCAGCCAGAGCCTCTGGGGAGGTGGTTGACATTCACTTCTTACTTCAATGAAGGCTGGAGCCTGCCCAAAGCCAGTAACTGTGGGCTCTAAGTAGATTTACCTCCTGCCTGAAGATGTCTGCAGACTGTAAGACACTGGGGAGTCAGGCTACCATTGCTACCATTGCCAGCTGGGATGGGCCAGGCTGGAAAGGGGCCACAGAGGTTCCAAGCTCCCCCCTGCAGTGCCCAGGTCCCCAACCATTTGAACTAATATCACCACTATAAAAGGACATTGGATCCTATGTGAACAACTGGATTTCAAGCTGTGCCCATAACACATCAGCATTATTTTTAACTGTTAATATATATTATTGTGACTATAATTTTCATTAAAAACTGGTATACAAACCAATTAATAGAGAGAAGGGTAGCGTTAAAGAATCAAAACCCAACTAAATGTCTGGAAGAAACCAGCTTTAAAGTTAAAGATATCCTACCATTTATTACCTAAAGTGTAAATTTTTCAACAAAATATTTTTAGATGTAGAAAGAAAAAAGAAAGTCAATTTATATATTGAAAGTGCTATGAGAGCTGGGCATGGTGGCACACGCCTGTAATCCAAGCGACTTGGGAGGCTGTCAGGAGGATCACGAGTTCAAAGCCAGCCTCAGCAACTTAGCAAGGCCCTAAGCAACTCAGTGAGACCCTGTCTCTAAATAAAATACAAAAAAAAA
>JAJEJO010050759.1:0-10641 GCA_020662805.1 Glaucomys volans | reverse complement strand
TGGGTAACTTATAAAAAGCATGTAAGTTTATGGGAGAGTTTAAAAGAAATCATAATTTGTGAAGTGTCTCATATGTGATTGAGTTGATAAATTCATGTTTCTCTGAGGAGACCCCAAGATATACCAGTGTTATTGTAGATAGCATGCTTCTTGGTTTAAAGCTATTATGCAAACTGAATACATTTTTGGTCTTTAAACCTTCATTCTGTATTTTCTCATAGAACATTATAAATTTTGGAAATTAGAGTTTGGAAGCATTCCTCCTAACAGAGCAACCTAGCTGAATTGAGATAATAAGCCATCACCCAAAGGACGGCATAGGATGCCAGGCTGACTTCCAGGACTGATATCAAACCCCAGTTTAATGGAAGGAGTAACTATAAGATTATACACATTGAATTTATGATGAAACTGTGGATGTTTAAACTGCAAACTTGGAAACCAAAGGCAAGGAAGTGAAAGGGCCAAGGAAAAAGTAGCCACTATTGGCCCTTGCCCTCTAAGGTCAGCCAGGCCCCAGGAACAGTGGGACTTCTCTAAGGGCATCACACTTCTGGGTCCCCTGACCTTCCAATCAGGGGCATCGAGGGGAACCTAGAGAGCAGGAGGCCAGGCAGTGCACTTTCTGGGAAGAGGAGCATTACCAGGGAAGGAAATATCTCTAATGCTCCCAAGGGAAGCAAATGTGGTCGGCCAGACCCTGGTCCACCCTGGCAGACAGCAGAACTACTGGAGTGGTCCCTGACACATCTCAGCTGGCTCTAACAGGAGACAGGGACAAGGTCAATTTTGTCCACCTTGTTGTCGAACACCTGGAAGGAGCAGGTAAGCAAAGCACAGGCACACGGGGACATTTAAAATAGAACAGTCGTTCTTTAATGTACCTAGAGGTGCACATCAGTGTCAGCCCTCCCCAGAGTACGCAAAACTCAGAAGTTATACAGGAAGAGTTTTGCTGCCCGAGACAAAAGTTTGTTCTGATTCAATTAGAGTCTAAGGGCGCTTTTTCCCCATGATGTTTAAATGAATTGTTGCTCAGACTCCCCTTCTAGAGGTTGCCATCCATCACTTCCAGCCTGAGGATTTGATTTTAATCAAGACCTAGAAAGGACAGAAGCGTCACCTGAGCTGGAAAGGACCTTAACAAGTGCTGATCGTCCCCGGGATGGGGACCTGAATGGCTAAAAGGGGAGAACTCAATATTGCGGGTGACCTCCACATTACACAGTGAATATATCTCGAATGGATGCAACACTGATGGGCACACGGACACAATAAAAATGAAACCAAAGGCATAAAAGCTAAAAGGGGGATTTGTCAGAAACGGGAAGTCCAGTGGTCCATTCTCACAATACAGTATTTAGCCTTAACTGAGATGTAAGAGAGAATTGTAGCCATTTTAATGATACCCTCCCCATTCTTTGCCCCAACTTTAAAACTAACTAATCACATAGATGGTGACGCTGAGGTCCCCTGGCAGGCTTGGTGCAGTCTACAGTGGGACAGAGGAGGTCGAGGGCATGCCCAAGTGAGGTTCCTAGCCAGGTTTTCTAGGATGGCTTTCTGCCAGAAGGGAAGGGGGGCTCCCCCTGCCCACTCATTCCAAGATATATTTGATTTCCTGACGCCCACCGAAATGCTGGGAAGGCCCTGTGGAAGGTCCTGACCAACAAGCAGACCCAGGGAAGATCCTGAGCACCACTCTGACCATGGGCATGGCACTGACTCCATGGGAAACCCAGCAAGGCCTGGGATTCACTGAGAATCCCAGGAAGACTCTGGAACCCAGTGTTTGCTTGGGGAAGATTTGGACCTTCACTGAGGGGCTAGAAATATCACTGAACTTGCTGAGATTGGGAATAGAAGGAGACCCATTGAGATGTTAAAAAAGGCTCTGAGTTCTACTGAGTCCCTAAGCAAGATGATGGAGCCCTGTTGAGAACCTGGGGAAGGCCGTAAGCACCACTGCGACCTTGGGAATGGTGCTGAGCTCCACTTAAAGCCTGGAAAGGCTATGAGACCACTAAGTCTCCTGGGAACATTGTGCATAGAACTGTGAAGCTGGGAAGGCCCTGAGCCTCACTAAGACTTTGGAGATGATCCTGAACACCACTGAGAAAACAGTGACTGCACTGAGCACCCCTGAGATTCTTGTGAAGCCCTTTACACTCTTCAAATCTAAAGGGTAATGGTCTGAGCCCCCAAAAGATCAGGTGAACATTTTTAAGTGTAACTGAAAGTATTGGGAAACCCAGAGCCCCAGGGAAACTATGAAAAGGCCCTGAGATCTGCTTAGATGTCAGGGTAGGCCCTGAGTCCACACTGACACTAGGAAAGGGTCTGAACCCCTCTGATACCCTGCAAAAGGCTGTGAGTGTCATTCAGATGCTGGAGAGCATCTGAGCACCACTCTGACCATGGGAATGGCACTGAGCTTCATTGAGACCCTGGGCAATATTCTGAGATTTACTGAGACCCTAGTGAAGAACTAAAAAATGTGTGCCCTTGGGGAATACTGAGCCCACTGAGACTCTGGGAATAGCACTGAGCAGGACTGAGATACTACAAAAGACCCTGAGAAGAACAGACTCTGGTGAAGGCCATGAGTCCATCTGAGACACTGGCCAAGGACTGCACATCAGTGAGGACCTGGGGAACATCCTGATCTACACTGATATGCTAGAATGTCCAAGAGCTCCACCCCCTGCCTGGGATGAGACCCCTAAGAATACACAGGGCAACCTAAGCATGACTGTGAGACTTTAAAAGCCCAGGAAGCCCACTGAGACCCAGGCGAGGCCCTCCAGTCCACAGAATCACTATGAAAGGCCATGAGCCTCATTAGAGACCTGGGAAAGGCCTGAAATACAGTGATGTAATAGGAAAAGCCCTGAACCCCATTCAGACCTCAACGAGGGCTCTGAACTCTACTGAGATATTTTGAAGGCCTTTAGATCACTCTGGGAAAGCACTTGAACTCCACTGAAGTACTATAAAGAGCCCTGAGCTCCATGGAAGGAGGGGTCCTTAGACCTACTGATAACTTGTGGAAGGCACTGAGCCCCAGTGAAACCCTTGGAAAATCCATGAGCCCCATTATGTGCTGAAAAAACACTGAGACACACTACAATACTGTGAAGGGCCCTCAGCTCCTTGAACCCTACTGAGAAACTAGAGAAAGCCATTAGCCCCAAAGAAACCCGGGTGAAGAATGTTAACCTGTGGACGCCTCCAAGTTCCACTGAAATTCTGGAGAAGACCTTAAACCTGACAACTCAGTGGAATGCCCTGAACTTTTGTAAGCCATCAGTGAAGGTGCTGAGCCAGATTGAGACCCTGGAGAAAGTCCTGATCTCCATTTCGAAATTTGGAATGGCTCTGAGTACCACTGATACACTAGGGAAGGTCCTGAGCCTCACTGAGATCAAGGCAACAGCCTTAAGCCCCCTTGTCACTGGGGGTAACCATTGAGTACCAATGAGACTCAGAATGTGTTACCAGCTCCACTGAGATTCTGGGGAAGTTCATGAACCCAGTTGAGAAAGAGGAAAGTGGTAGGTCCCACTGAGATCTTATGGAAGGGCATAAAACCCAATTAGACCCTGGGGCACACTGATACCCTAGAAAAGAGGAACACCTCCATTGAGCCCTGGGGATGACCCTGAACACCACTGAGTTCCTGGGAAAGGCTGTGAACACTATTGAGGATGTGGAGAAGGCCCTCTCCCCCACTGAAATCCTGAGGAAGGTCCTGAGCACCATTGAGACCCAGGACAAAGCACTCAGCCCACAGAGAACCTGGGCAGTGTCCTGAGCCCCAGTGAGAACTGGGCAGGTTTGAACTCCACTGGGACCATGGAACATTCCCTGAATGTGGTGGGAATCTGGCAAGGCCTTGAGGTTGGACTGAGACTTGGCAGAGGGCCCTAATCGCTATAGAGACACTAGGTAAAAATCTGAGCCCCACTGAGAATCTGCGGACAGCCCTGAGTCCCACTGAAACTGTGGGGTGATTATACATCCCTCTGAAACCAAGGAGAAAGCTGTGAGCCACTGAGGACTTGGGAAGGCCCTGAATGCAGTGGGATTTTGGGGATGGAGCTAAGGCCCACTGAAACACTAGGAAAGGTCCTGGGAGACACTCCCAAAAACCATGATGCCCATAGAGACATTGGGGAAAACTCTGAGCCACTGAGACCCTAGTGGAGACTGAGCTCCACTGAGACCCTGTGAAAGGCCCTGAAAACTACGTTGACCCTGGGGAAAGTTCCTAGTCCCTCTGAGACCCTGTTAAAGGCCCTGAGCCACATTACCACTCTGAGGTAAAGCACTGAGTCCCAGTGAGAACCTTGGCAAAACCTGGGTTTCACTGAGATTGGTGAAATCTCTGATCCCTGTGGATTCTCGGGGAAGTCTGTGACCTCCCTGAGAATCTAGACATGTCCTGCAGCCCACCGAGAACACCTGGAAGAATCTCAGTCCCACTGAGACTCTGGGAAAGGCTCCAAGCACAATAAAACTCTGGCAAAGCACACGAGCTCCACTGAGACCCTGGGCAAGGGCCTGAAACTCACTGAGACCCAGGGCAATGATCTGAGCCCCACTGAGAACCTGAGGAGGGCCCTCAGCCCCATCAAGCACCTCAGATAATCTGAGGCTTCCCCCCTGGGGAAGGCCCTAAATTTCACTAGGACTCTGAGAAAGACCCTGATTCCATATGGTTGGGGAAGTTCTTAAGCTCCACTGAGACTCTGGACAAGATCTGGAGCCCCACTGAGAATGTGTGAAAGTGTTTCTGATCCACCAAAATTCCTCATCCATGTTAGAAACCTGCAGAGATCATGAGACACACAGAGCTTTAGGAAGTCTCTGAGCCCCAGTGAGTCTCTAGGAAAGACACTGTGTTCCACTGAGAAGCTGGGAAACACCCTGAGCCTCACTGAGACCCCCGAGAGGGTCTTGAGCACTACAGAGTCTCTGGGTAATGCCCTGACTTCCACTGAGACTCTGGGAATGGAATCAACCTGCATTGAGAAACAGGGAATACCCTGAACCCCACGAGCCCCACTGAGGGTCTGGGGAAGGCCATGACATCACTAAGATTCTGGAAAAGCCCTGAACACCAACTTCACCCTTGGGAAGACTCAACATCCCTCTGAGAACCTAGGAAAGGCCCTGAGCCTCAGCAACACACTGGGAAGACCCTGACCCCTGCTGACCATCTGGGCAATGCCCTGCAATTCAGTTAGGCAAAATGTCTCATCCCTATGTCCTTGTGGAAGTCTCTGATCCCCACTGGGATTGTAGACATTTCCCTGAGCCCCACTGAAAATGTCTGAACACACCTGAGTCCCACTGAAACTCTGGAAAGGCTCTGAACTCAGTTGGGCCTTGGGGAGGCACCAGGGTCCCAAGGCCACTCTGGGGAAGCCCTGAGCCTTAAGGACCCTAGGCCTACTGAGATGGTCCTCTGAGCCTCAGTGGGAATCTGGGGAAGCCTTGAGCCCCATACAGACTCTGGACATGTGCCTGAGCCCCCTGAGAACCTCTAGGTCTCACTGAGACTCTGGATATAGCACTGAACCCAGCGAGACACTAAGGAAGGGCCTGACCCAAGTTAGACACCCACAAAGATCATGAGACATTTACTTATGGAACTCTCTGAGCACCAGTGAGACCCTAATGAAGATCCTGAACTCCAATGAAATCCTGAAAAAGACCTTGAGCCAGAACGAGGCCCTGGGACAGGCCCAAAGACCCACTGAGAATTGGGGAAGACTTGTAGAAACAATGAGACCTTGTTGAATGCTCTGAGCCCCTCAGATATCCTGGTGCAGGCCCTGACTTTCACAGAGATATGGGGTAAATATGAGTCCCAATGAGACCCTCTGGAAAATCCTTAACCGCACTGAAAATGTGGGAAAGCTCCTCTAAGACCTTGTGTTTAGCTCTGAGCTCATGAGACCCTGGGGAAGGCCCTGAATCTAGGGAGTCCTGTGGAAGAAATTGAGGCCCCTCAGAATACCTGAAAGGATCTGAGCCTCACTGATACTCTAAGGAAAGCACTGAGCCCCACTGAGGCCCTGAGGAAGACCCTGAGCCCAGCTTGACCTTGGGGAAAGACCCCAGTCCCTTAAGTTGCTGGGAAGGTCCTGATACAAGATAGATACGCACAAAGATCATGAGACACGGAGACTTTGGGGAAGGTTCTGAGCCTGGCTGACATGTGGGGAAGACCACAGTCCTAGTGAAATCCTGGGAAAGGTACTGAACCCCTTCAGACTCCAGTGGATGCACTGAGACCCACAGACACAATGAAGGGAATCTGAGCCCCAGTGGGACCCTGTGGATAGAGCTGAGCCCCACAGAAACTCCAAGGGTTTGACTGAAACCCCGGGAAGTTCTTGAATCCAGAGATATCTTGGAAAATCACATGAACCCCAGCAGACACTAGGGAAGGCCCTGAACCAAGTGAGACACACAAAAATCATGAGACCCAAAGGCACATTGGGAATGGCCCTGACACACCTGAGACCCTGGGAAAAGCCCTGATCAACCTGAAATGCTGGACACAGTTCTGAGAACTGAGACTGGGGAAGGGCATGAGGTGACTGAGAACCTGGAGAATGCCCACAGCCCACCCTGAAACACTCAGGAAGGCAAGAGCTCCCTCTGAGACCCTGGGGATGGCCCTGAGTCATTCTGAAACCCAAGAAATGCCATGAGCCCTATTGATAACCAGCGAAATCCCTGAGACCCAATCAGATACTGGGAATGTTCCTACATGTGATATAGACCCAGGGAAGGCCCTGAAACCCACTGAGCCTCTACTGAAGGCTGTTAGCCTGACAGAAACACTGGGAAAGATTCAGGGCCCCACTAAGGTAGAGTGGACAGCCCCAAGAGCAGTGGAATTCTGAAGAGGGCCTGAACCCCAATAACATTCTGTGAAAGGTTCTCTTCCCCTATTAGATATGAGGTAAACCTGTGACCTTATTCATTCTTGGAGAAGGCCCTGATCCTGACAGATACCCCAGGAAAGGCCCTGAGGTCCATTAAGTACCTGGGGGAGGACCTGGGCACCACTGTGATCCAGCTGGACCCTGAGCCTTAATAAGATATTGAGGGAATGTCGTAACCCAGAACGACCCTGGGGAAGGGGCTGAGCATTAAAGTGACCCTGGGAATGGTGCTGAGCACCACTGAGAGCCTGGGAAAGGACCTGGGTTTAACTGAGACCCTGGCATAGGCCCTGAATGCATTGTGCACTTGTGGAAGATTCTGAGCCATGCTGACAATCTGGGAACACCACTGAGGCTCGGCCACACACCCTGGGACCAACTGAGCCCCTGGGGTTGGCCGTCATTCCCACTGAGACTCTAGGCCAGGGCCTATGTGCATTAAGAATGTGGAGAAACAAAAGACATAGACTGGCAGATGGATAAAAATGAAAGGCCCAACAATATGCTGCCTTCCAGAGACTCATCTCATAGAAAAGAACATCCACAGAGTGAAGGAGAGAGGATGGAGAAAAACAAACTACACACACAGACTCAGTGAATAAGCAGGGGTCTCCATCCTCATACCAGTTAATGTGGACTTCAAACTTAAATTAGTCAGAAGGGATAAAGAAGGACATTTCACACAGCTTAAGGGAACCATGAGCCAGCAAGACCTAACAATCCTAAATATTTATGCCCTGAACAATGGCGCATCCGTTTCCATCAAACAAATCCTTCTCAATTCCAGGGAAAAAGGAGATGACACCACAATAACACTGGGTGCCTTCAACTCTCACCACTGGATAGAGCCTCCAAAAAAAAACTGAACAAAGAAACTATAGAATTAAATAATGCAATCAACGACTTAGACTTGATGGACATATGGACATACGCAGAGCAGTGCAACCATGATCCATCACTGAGCAGATACTCTTCCTTCCCAGGAGCTCAGGGACCCTTTTCTACACTAGACTATGTCTGGTGCCACAAAGCAGCCCTTAGTAAATACAAAAAAATAGAGATACTACCTGTTACACTATCAGACCATAATGGAATGCAATTAGAAATCAATGATATATTAAAAACAAGAACTACTCCAACACCTGGAGACTAAATGATATGCTATTGAATGATGCAATGATAACAGAAGTCATCAGGGAGGAAATTAAAAAAATTTTAGAAGTAAATGATACAATGAACAATGAACAACATATCAAAATCTCTGGGACACTCTGAAAGCAGTGCTAAGAGGAAAGTTCATTGCACCGACCTCATACACTGAAAGAATAAAAAGTCAACAAATAAATGACCTAAGATTACATCTCAAAGCCCTAGAAAAAGAAGAACATATCAACACCAAAAATAGTAGAAAACAGTAAATAATTACGATCAGAGCTGAAATCAATGACATTGAAAAAAAGAGAAATAATTTTACAAACTGACAAAACCAAAAGTTGATTACCAAAACCACACTAACAAAGAGAAGGAGAGAGACTATTCGAATCACTAGAATTCCTGATGAAAATGGAAAGATCATGACAGAAACCATTTTAGTACATGACATAATTAGAAGCTACTTTGATAATCTATACTCCAACAAATTAGAAAATATCAAAGACATCAATGAGTTTTTAGAGACCTATGATCCTCCCAAACTGGAACAGGAGGACATGCACAACTTAAACAGATCAATTTCAAGCAATGAAATAGAAAAAGCCATCAAAAGCCTACCAACCAAGAAAAACCTGTGGCCACATGGATTCTCAGCTGAGCTCTACAAGACCTTCAAAGAGAATTAACACCAATGCTCCTCAAAGTAGTCCATGAAATAGAAAAGGAGAGAATTCTTCCAAACTCATTCTATGAATCTAGGATCTCTCTGATCCAAAAACCAGACAAAGACGCATCAAGGAAAGAAAAATTTAGACCAATATTGCTGATGAACATAGATGCAAAAGTCCTTAACAAAATTCTGCCAAATCACATAAAAAGTATATTAAAAACAGGAGGGGGTGGGGGAGGAAAGCATTACCCTATGGATATGTAGGATTATATGAATCATGTGCATCTACGTTGTGAAAAAAGAGATATATTCCCTGCTGTATGATTACATCAAAATGGGTTGTACTGTCCTGTGTAATTCCTAGTGTAACATCAATCTGTTTGTCAGACACTAATTTAGTCTTTATTACATGGTTACCAATAGTGCAAAGTAATATCCAAACAATAGGGAAGAGTCCAAATTACATGGAGTTTCAAAAATCAGATGATTGTATATCTAATCTTATTTTGTATCCTGAAAATAGGTTTTAAAAATAGTTTTAAACAACTCAGTTACTTACCTAGTTCCTTAGGTCTTTCATAGCTTTGGAGATCTTGGTTAAACACAGTTGCTTGTGATTCTTTTCAAGAGTAAAAGTGAAACATCAAGTGGCAACGCTGCCAGGTTAGGCCTTGCTGGCTTTGGATCTTCCAGAGGAGGACACTTTGATAGAACTGTCTGCCACCAAGTTTTAAGGTCAGTCCACAAACATACCCACCACCTCCAGAGATAATGTAGCATTGGCAAGACATTTGTGCATTTTATCCATTTAGGAAAGGCACCGGGTTCTATCACAGAGCCATTAAGGCAGAAGGATATTGGTGGGTATTTCATAGAAATTGCACTTTATATGAGAAAGCCCCATTCCAATAACTGTCAGAACACACAGTCCCCAGTTCCAAGGGCCACATAGTTGGCTGCCCTCGGTGTTCCTCGTGCTGTCTCTTTCCCATAGGTTACATCTAGACAGCCAGAGTCTATCATGGGCCAGCACATAGAGAAGCTTCCATTGTGGCCAGTGTGGTCAGATCCAGTCGCACGGACGGGTGTCCTGTGAGTATCTGTGAAACCTCCCCTCACAGGAACGTCATCAGTCAGTTATGGGATTGATTCTGCAGTCCACATCGCTGGGTATGGCAGCTCTGGAAATGGCCCAACAGCTCTCCCACGTACTTCACTTCCCTGAGGGCCCCATAGAGCTAGCACACAAATATTGTGGTTGGAGATTTCCCATCTCCTTATTGTAAAACCTGGTGTGTTCTACTGCTCCACGTGTCTCTCAGCATGTGAAACTCCTAATATCATGGTTTTTAGATGATATTTTTTTGAAATTAAGTAGGTTTACATAGGGGTCTTTTTCCCCCTTTCTAATTTATTTTTTTAATTGCATAAAAAGATTGCCATAAACTGGAACATTATTAACCTTAAATAATTGACAATGGCCTCGCTTTGTACAGGTATTTAAACCTTAGAAATGACTTAACACATATTTCTATTTGGCCAGGAAGATTGATGAAAGTTACCTATTGTTAAACTCAATGCTGCAAAGTTGAAAAGGGCATTACAATAAGAGAAGGCCCAGTTTTCACCAAATACAGCGTTTTAGTTTGTCTCTACAGTGGGCTGAGTTTCAAAGCAATAAAATGCAGTCAGCACAGACCCTGAGCATTGGTCTGATGACCTGCTTGTTTTATAGGTAATGGCCTCATTACTCTAAATCAACTCACGCTATTGTGTTAGAATTGGTCGTCTCTCTCAGGATAGCAATTTAATAAATTATTTAAAAAGCTTAGAATTCATGTCATTGATCTAGGAATT
>JAJEJO010050757.1:44136-54174 GCA_020662805.1 Glaucomys volans | reverse complement strand
GGGGAGAGCAGGTTGTGCGTGCGCTGGGTCCTTTTCCTTCAGTGTAAATTCACGGTGAGGCTTTTATGAGTGGCATAAAATAGATTTTATGACTGTATTTTATATAAAATATAATTTTAATATGGGGAAAATTTACAGAGTTAAAGTTTATATAGAGATGAGAGAAATGCACTGAGCTGCCTTTTCCATTAAAGGTCCCAAGTAGGGATGCTTAGCGACGGGCTTCCGTCCATCTCAACAAGGGCACATGTCAGTGACTCTGGGTTCAGCAGCCGCCAGCGCCTCCTTCCTTCCCGGGGCCTTTGTCTGTGCTCCAGAGGCCTTGTCCCTGTGTTCCTCCGAGTCCTTTTGTTTTTCTCGTGGTGCTGGGAGGGAGCCCAGGCCCTTGGCACCCTGGGCAGGCGTCCAGTGCTGTGCTGCCCCAGCCCTTCCTTCTAGGTCGAGAAGGGTCCTGCTCCCGGAGCGCTCAAGTCTCAGGAAGTGACACAGCCCCATTTAGGCGGGCACTGTTCCCGGGAGCAGGGTCCTGGCCATCCGGCTTCGGGGCATGGAGGGAGGAGGCACAGAGCCGCTCTTCTGATGGAAAGCTGGACCAGCAAGTGCTCTGTGCACGTCAGGCACCTGTCTGCTTCCCACAGCTCCCGAGGGTGTGAGCACGCGAGTGCGACTGTCTGTCTTAGCTCTTCCGTGTTTGTGAGTTTTGTGGTGCGGTGGCCCTGGCATGGGGAGCTCATGCTCTCCTCCTGCCGTGCAGCCGTCAGCCACGGGCCTGCCCAGACCCTGCACCTTCAGGCAGGCCCCCCAGCAATGGGAAACTGCGGTGCAGGGGGTTCACAGGCCTCCCGCTGCCCTGGGCCCTGGCCGTGGTCTCCTGTGCCAGGTTACTACCACGCTGCCAGTGACGCTGGCCTGGCAGGCCTAGGGGAGCCGGCCCTGGGAGATGCTACACGTGGGCGGAGGCCTCGGGCCCTGAGGTTCCGCTCAGCACCAGGGGCTCTGTCACTGCTGCCACGTTGACTAGTTAGGGACTTCGCCCCAGGGGGCCCTGCAGGAGCTGGCTGGGGCTGGCCCGCTCAGGGTTGGCACATGGCGCAGTTTCCCCCGTGTGACTGTGTGTGGCTTCGCTGGGTCTCCTTTCTGCATTCATAGGTCGGGAGGTGGTAGGTCACCCCCGGCTGGGCTGGTGAGGACAGCCTCGGGACCGACAGCGGTGTTCTCACCTAATGAGCGCCACGTGTATGGGTGTATACTGGTGTCCCAGGTACGGTTTGGGCTCTGTTTTCAGTTTCCCATGTCTACTTAAAATGTCAGTCTAGAAGGGTTTCCTGGTGATATTCTGTTAGATATCGGCGTCACTGACGCTTCTGGTGGGCATCTGTCGGTGTGGCGTGGCATGCGTGGGGCTCAGGAGGTGGCGTGTTGGCAGGCAGCCCGGGTAGGGGACCGTTGCTGCCCTTGGGAGCCTGCAGTCTGCGCTGGGGCCTCGGGGATGGGTGGGTGCAGCGAGGGTCTGCCGCCTCTGGGCTCCTGGGCTCAGGGATGCCATGCCCTGCTTCTCGCTGCCCCCCTGCACCGTGGCTGTTAAGCCTGTAAGGATAGACGTCGGACCTTTATCCAGGGGGACCTGGTCTGCAGGGGCCTTTGAAGGCATGGTCCTGTGGAGTCCTCCTGCTGACCTGGGTGGAGGGCATCAAGACTGCCATTGCTGAGCCTTTTCAGGGTGGCCGACTGCAGCTCAGAGACTTGTGGCAACTGGCCGTCATCACCACTGTTCCTGCTCGAAGTCTGGGGGGCCACTCACAGTGGCCGAGTGAGCAGTACCGCTGTGGGTGGACTTTGTCCCCCTCAGATTTCTTGAAGTTCTCGCCTCCAGAACCTTGCAGTGAGACCCTGGGCAGGGTCCTTACAGAGGAAATCAAGTTGAAAGGGGTCAGTAGGGGTTCCTAGCCCAACAGGACTGGTGTCCTTGTACAGTGCTGCCCCCCCACGGGGAGAAAGGAGGCGGAGAGGAGGGCGGAGGCCAGGCGCCGCTTCTGCAAGCCGTGGGGCTGAAGGAACAGAGTCCTGCTGTCCAGCCGCTCTGGAGGTGCAAGCTCAGAGATGAGCGGTCAGCGGGTGGGTCTGCCCAGGGCTGGGGGTCGACCCTTGCTCGGCTCCTGGGGCTGCAGTCATTCAGGCACGGCTGATGGGATGTGAGGCGTCCCTTGACAGCCGTGTGCTGGGGCAGGAGTGTTCGGAGGAGAACCGGGTGGACCCAGTGGGTGGACCCAGTGGGTGGCAGCGCAGGCAGGAGGGCGCGCTGGAGCGGGCACCAGTGCGTCCCGGAACGGCTTCCCTGGACCCTGCCGGCTCTGCCCCCCGGCTGGCCTCGGTGGAGCGGTGCCCCTTGCCACGCCCTCTGCCGGGACGTGCTGCCTCACCTGGTCCCAGAGCAGCGGGGTTGGCCGAGTGTGGACTGAGCCTCTGAAACCGTGAGCCCCACATGAGCTCTTCCTCCTCAGGTGGCTTTTGGGTGTTTTGGCTGTGGCGACGCAGAGCTGCCGGACACAGTGGTGTCTGCGATGGCCGTCCCAGGACCCTAAGGCCCACCCCAGTGACCTTCCTACGCTCTGCACGTGTGCACAGGCTGCGAGTGACAGGTGTCCCCTGTACTGTGAGGATCCACTCGGCTCTGAGGACGCGTGGTGCGACTGAGGTGTGGGCCAGGCACCTCTGCCGCAGCCTGTCCAGCCGAGCCCTTGTTTCCGTCCTGGACACCTCTGGAGCCTCCGCCTGTTCCAGAGGTGCCCTGCCCTCTTCCAGCCGCCGGCAGGGCAGCCCCTGAGCCGTGGCCCTAACCCTCGTGCTTCCTGTGCTGCCTGGACATTGGCTTTGAAAAGCTCTGCCCAGTCTGAGTGGCATCAGCGCAGAGGCAGAGGAGTTGCCTTTGGGACGCTCAGGCTGCAGGCCTGGTGCTGTGCCAGGTGGGAGGTCCAGGAGGACTCTAAGCCTGGGGAGGGGAGGAGTGAGGCCGGGCCTGTTCATCAGACCTGCCAATTCTGGTATTTTCCAGTTTGCTTTTGAATAAGAAAACAGCGACCTCATTGTCTTTTAAAGAATTCTCCCCTAGAACCCACCTCTATTCCCACAGCTCACCCAGGATTGAACAGAAGCCCCCTACCTTTGATTCACAGGCGCAGAGGGTAACCTGGCTGAGTTTGTGATCAGCATCACTCCAGCACTGTTTCCTTCAGCAGTGTAAAGTTGAAATTTAAGAATAATCAGCATGCAATCAGAAGCTGATTATAAACGAACAATAATGAACGTAAAAGTGAAGTTACTTCTCAGGGTTATAATGAAAGGGAAAAGGAGTAATAGCAGCAGTGGAAACAAGGGATCATAAAAAAGCTTGGTTGTTCTGGTAAGAAATAGAGGGTGAGGTGAGCCAGCCGGGGCTCCCTGGGGTCTGAAGAGCTGTGGGGCCACCGCTGGACTCTTGGGAGTCGTGTGCGTTTGCCGCCATGGGAAAGGTCAGGAAGGTGCTGAATTGTGTCCGTTCTGGTCCACCGGGTGCTGTGTGGCTCCAGGTCAACGCCTGACTTCTCTGAGACCCGAGTTTCCCTATCCAGCTCTGTTTGCTGTGTGCACCCTTCTGTTGTGAGTCAGGGTTGTGCTGTGAGCCAGACACACAGCTTTGCAGAGCAGCCACTGAAGCAGGGCTTCTGGAGCTGGGGCACGTCAGTGGCAGGGCACGGGCACGTCCTGGTAGGGAGGAGTGGCACTGGACACGGGCCGATCATACAGTATTGAACCCAGAGCCTCTTGCACGCCACACACGGGCGGCCACTGAGCTATGCCCCAGCTCTTGTTTTGTTTGGAGACAGACTCTTGCTGAGTTCCCTGGGCCGACTTAGAACTTGTGATCCTCCTGCCTCAGCCTCCCGAGTGGCTGGGGTGAGGCTGTGCCCCAACCTAGTTGTCGCTGTTGTATCTTCGAATCCTCAGAATTTTATCAAGGAGAATTTTTCGGTTCTGAGTGAACGTGCTTTTAAGATCTGCAGCTCAGGACTTTCCTACCTGGGTGCTCAGAATCGAATCTCTTTCCTACCACGTTTGCCAGTGTCACCTCAGCTTACCCAAATGGCCTAGGTGGCCGTCCAGAGTTTCTTTTTAAAATTAATCATGGGCATGGTGCAGCACGCCTGTAATCCAGTGACTTGGGAGGCTGAGGCAGGAGGATTGCAAGTTCAAGGTCAGCCTGGGGAACTTAGTGAGACCCTGTTTCAAAGTTAAAAAACAGAGGTGGAGCTGGGAGCACAGCTCAGTGGTGGGATGCGTACGGAGCGTGTGGGGGGCCCTGGGCTCCATCCCCAGCACCGAAGAAATGAAATCTGAAGTCAGAGCTGAGGTCACGAGGGGGTGATGATGGTGCTGGGTGTGAAGGACCGGTGCTGACGTGTGACGGCAGGAGGAGCTGGGCCTTGGCCCGGCCGCTGGGCCAGGGGCTCCCGTCCTGCGTGGGCCCCACCCTGTTACGGGCCCGCGTGGTGCCCGCAGCCGCTCTCCCGTGTGCCGTGGCACAGATGGCCCTCTCCACATGTCGGAACAGGTGCCCTGGCCTCGGCTGCCGAGCCCAGAGCCGCGAGGAGCGCGTTCTGCCCGCCAGGCTGCGATCCGTTACGGCAGCACAGAGGGACCCGGGCGTCGTGTTGGCAAACTCTGAGAGGAGGCTCCGCACGTTAGATGAACAGTGGCGCTCGCAGCAACGCCTGCGGACGCTGGCGCGGGGGTGGCCAGGCGCAGCCTGATGTGTGCCCTCTGTAATCATCTGTCCCGAGTCGGCCCATTTAGCCACGCTGCGGGCGGGCCTGCCTGTGTCCGTCCTGTGTCCTGGGGTCTGCTTCCTGCAGCCCTGGGGTGCGGCTGACTCCGGTACGGCCTCTCCCTCCCAGTCAGACTTTGTTTGCTTCTCAGACGATGTGTGCTTTCTTTTTCTTTTTTCTTTTTTTTAATGTGTATTTTGTTAGTTGTGGATGGACTCGATGCCTCCATCCTATTTATTTATCTTCCTGTGGCTGAGGATGGACCCGCGCCTCACGAGTACTGGGTGAGCCCAGCCCAGCCAGTGAGCTCTCCTCTGAGTTTTTGAGGTGTGGCCTGGCTGTGTCGTTGCCCAGGCTGCCCTCGAACCCCTGCTCTCAAGCCGTCCTTCTTGGCCCCCTGGGGCAGTGGGACCGCTGAAACGGCTCCACTGAGCCCGGCTCTGCGTCTTCTAAAGAGACTGAGGAGGGGTGTGTGATTGGGTGTCCCTCTGTCACGGCAAGGTGTTGTCAGACAAGGTGACGGTCAAGCGAAGACCCCGAGCCGGTGAGGCTGTGAGCTGCAGAGAGGGTTCCAGGCAGAGGCCCTGTGGTGGGCCGTGCACCCAGCCTGTGCACTTAGCAGGCAGACAGGAGTTAGCAGGAGACGAGAGGGGCTGGGGCAGACAGATGGGCAGCTGAGATGTGTCCAAGTCACGTGGACCTGAGCGGATCCTCCTTCCTTTCCAGGGGTTGGACTCAGGAGTGCTAACCACTGAGCCACATCTCCAGCCCATTTTACTTTACTCTGAGACAGGGTCTCACTCAGTTGCTGAGGCTGGCCTTGAGCATGCGATCCTCCTGCCTCAGCCTCTGGAGTCACTGGGCCTGCAGGCGTGTGCCACTGAGCCCGCTCCTGGTCACTTCCCCCTTGTGCTGGGTGTTCCATGGTGTGGGGGGACTGAGCTTGCTTAGTCACGCACCTGTTGAAGTGCGTTTTGGTTTTCAGCCTTCCAAGTGCGACTGTGGTACACAGAAGTTTTCCTGTGGACCTGGAGTTCTGTTCCTCCAGGACGATGCTCAGGAGTCCACTGCAGGTGGATGTTAAGTGCGTGTTCCGGGTTTTACGGATCCGGCAGGCTGGCTTTTCTGCTTCCCCTTCCAGCGGTGTCCTAGGAGAGACACCTGGGTTCCTCTTCTTGTGCCAGCCTCCTGGACCTCCTCACATGTCCCCAAAGGCCAGTGATGGCAGTACCTTGTCACTGCTGTTGGCCGTCTGCATCTCTTCGCCGATGTCCCCTCGTGTCTTTTGACTGTTGTCCAGCTGGACTTTTATTGCTGGATTTCAGAAGTTCTTCCTGTTGGCTGACCCGGGACCCCGTCGGCTCGTGGGTTGCGGATGCTCCCTGCCTGGGCCTGGCTCCTGTCCTCCTTTCCGCAGAGTCCGCCACGGAGAGAACGCGCTACCTGTTGAAGTCCAGTGTGTCAGGGTCTTGGATGGCTCAGGGTTTTAGGGTCACGTCGAAGGACTCTTCACCAAGCCCTAGAGCCAGACGACTTTTTCTCGGTTGAGTTCTGAAGGTTTTAGGGGCTTCCGAGGGAATCTGATCCGCTCCGCGTCGGTATTTCCTTGAGGTGTGGAGGATGCGAGTCAGGCTTCTCTGCTGCGGGTGTCCAGGTGCTGAGTGTCGGTGTCTAAGACGCTGACTCCTCCACTGAACGGTTTCCTTGGAAGCTTTTCATTCTCCCACTGGAGCCGTAGAACTGAGAGCTGCCGGAGCTTTGCCACCACCTTTTATGTGGTAAAGCTGCAGATTTTGGAGCAGTCGAATCTGGAGACCTGTACCTCACCTGGTACAGGTGAGGCCCAGGTGTCACCGCGGCCTCGGGCCGGGTCTTCAGATACACTGGGTTGCGATGTGCACTAAGCGGTGTGGCTTCCGGGGCATCGCTGGCTTTGAGCTTGTTGGAGACCCTGCACAGGGCCCCTGTTCCCGGGGGCTCGGGCGGTGGAAGCCGGGCTGAGCTCTTTATCAATCTGCTTTACAAGGAGATACTATTCTCGCAGTTGGTATTTTGGCGCAGTCAGTTTATACAGTTTCTCTTTGGAAGCTTTGTTCCTGCAGTTTGATGTGTAAGGGACCTCAGGCGCCTGGAGAACGTGCCCCTCGGCGGTGATCTCGGCAGCATTCATGATCGTTGATCGGATCAACCAAGTTGGAATGGGTTCAGAGTTGATGGCAATGGACTGGTTCTTGCGGCTTCCGTTCTGTGGGTCTCCTAGGAGGAGAATGGGTAGAAATTCAAGTTTTCTCTTTCTTTTTTTTTTTCTTAATTTATTTAATTTTGATTTATTGAACACAAATGGAGTACAGCTATTGTTTCTCTGATTGTGCACAAAGTAGAGTCACACCATCTGTGCATTCACACATGTTCAATGATGGGCAATGATGTCTGTCTCACATTCTGTTATTATTACCCCCCTACCCCGACCCCACCCCTCCCTTCCCTCTATGCTATCTATCCTTCCTCCATTCTTGCCACCCTTCCACCCTGCATTATGTATCATCATTCACTTATCAGTGAATGGATTCAGCCTCTGGATTTTTGGGATTGGCTAATCCTACTTAGCATAACAGTCTCCAACGTCATCCATCTACCTGAAATGCCATGATTTTATTCTTCTTTATGGCTGAGTAATATTCCATTGTGTATATATACCACAGTTTCTTTATCCATTCATCTATTGAAGGGCATCTAGGTTGGTTCCACAATCTAGCTATTGTGAATTGAGCAGCTAAGAACATTGATGTGGCTGCATCACTGTAGTAATCTGATTTTAAGTCCTTTGGGTATAGGCCAAGGAGTGGGATAGCTGGGTCAAATGGTGGATCCATTCCAAGTTTTCTAAGGAATCTCCACACTGCTTTCCAGAGTATAGTTTCTCTGACTTTCGAATCCCGCGTGTACACTGAGATTATCTGCTTCTGTGGTGGCTTAGAATCCTAGGGCGGTGATGAACTTGGACGCCGTTCAGTCCTAACACAGACGCCTGAGCTCTTTCTCACGGGCATCGTCAACTTTGCGTGGTGACAGGGAATCGAAATACGTATTTTGTTTTATTTTTTTCTTCTGAAGTGTGGCTATTTTACAGCATCACATTGGTGTTCTAAAGACTTGTTTCCATTCCCTTAGAGACTTGCTGCCACTTTGTGGTTGGTTGGCTTAGAGACGGGCTGTCAAGGTGGACGCCTGAGTGCTAGTCTGCCGGACACTGCCGCGGTCCCTAGGACGGCCACTTCGTTAGACCCTCGGGGCTCTGTTCTCCTCGCCTGCGACTTGAAGTACACAACCAGGGTGTGGTGCCCTACAGAGCGAGGGCCATGCTGAGCCTGCTGGGTGGTGATGGGCGGGTAGGACCTGCTACTTTGTTAGTAATATTAGTAAGGTGTTTTGTCTTTTTGCGTAACCATTGGAACATGCAGATTTTAATAACATTTCACATGGGGCGTGTTGTGAATTTGGATTATTTGCTTTCTTAGGAGAGCAAGTTGAGTGTCTTAGGATAAATACTGCCTGGAACTTACCAGTTTGGAAGGACGAGTCTGCGACATTCTTTCTGTGATGTTCTTAGGACTGTGGGGCAGGGGATTGAGCCCCAGAAGGTTTTAGAAAGTGGTCTGGGGTCTTCACATCCCTCTTGCAGCCTGCTGTGGGCTGTTTTCTTCCCTGCTCTGGCCAGGCAGGCCCCACCCACCAGGTCTGTCATGGATGACGGTGACGTCCCTGGGCTCTGGGTGGCATGCCCGTGAGCACTGTACTTTGTGGTTCCTCTACTGCAAGTGCCCGTTGCTGGTGTCCTTGGGCCGCCTTCGAGGTCCAGCCAGGTGGCGCTCCTGGTAGGGCACCTTCTGTGTCCACTGTCCCCCTCCTGGCACCGGTCAGTCAGTCGCCTTTGGCTTTGGGTCTCCAGCAGCTCAGGCGTGGCAGTTCAGTGGGCGAATGTGACCCCCTGCTGGTTAACACGACATTGAGGGGACGCAGTTAATGCTTTTGATGAGCACTTGCTAACTTTAAATTACCCAGGAGTCAGTTTGGCATCCGCATGACATCATCAGAACGTGCAAAGTGGAGAGAGTGAGTTTATTTTCCCTTCAGTGAAAAAGTGTCCCCGAGTAATTGGTAGAAGTTTAATTGGAGAATACCTGGACCCTGCTTCCAGCCATGCTGTCCACCATGTGAGCAACCAGGCGCTTTGCCCGCTTTCCTGGGTGGCTCCTTCGTCAGTGAGTGGGACAGACTCTGCAGAAGCAGCAGGGGCTTGATGGCCGGTGGGGTGCATCTCAGTAGTGGAGCCCTTGCCTGGCATGCCCGAGGCCCTGGGTTCATTCCTAGCACAGGGAAGAGGGAAAAATAAAGATCTGATGACGATGTCTGTCCTCCATTCCAGGTGGGGAGCTTGCCCTGTGCTCTCTGCACCTCTGCTCTGTTACCTAGGTTCCTTCTCAGGCCTTTCCAGGTGGTAGAGTTTGTGGGGCTGAATGACAGGATTGCAGATTAACACGGCTGTAGCTGGGGAAACTGGTTCCAGTGTGAGATGTCAGCTGCACAGAGGACCCAGACTATTCCAGCTCCTGTGCAGGGATGGAAGCCAGGGCCTCAGCATGCCCGGTCAGTGCTCCACCACCTACCTGCACCCCACAGCCGTTAGATTTCATGATGATGGTTCTCCTGATTGGTGTTCCTACCCTGCAGTGCTGGGGTTGGACCCAGGCAGACCTCGCCCCAGGCTGCTCCCCAGCTGTTAGGGTTCATGATGATGGTTCTCCTGATTGGTGTTCCTACCCTGCAGTGTTGGGGGTGGACCCAGGCAGACCTCACCCCAGGCTGCTCCCCAGCTGTTAGGTTTCATGATGATGGTTCTCCTGATTGGTGTTCCTACCCTGCAGTGTTGGGGTTGGACCCAGGCAGACCTCACCCCAGGCTGCTCCCCAGCTGTTAGGGTTCATGATGATGGTTCTCCTGATTGATGTTCCTACCCTGCAGTGTTGGGGGTGGACCCAGGCAGACCTCGCCCCAGGCTGCTCCCCAGCTGTTAGGTTTCATGGTGATGGTTCTCCTGATTGGTGTTCCTACCCTGCAGTGTTGGGGTTGGACCCAGGCAGACCTCACCCCAGGCTGCTCCCCAGCTGTTAGGTTTCATGATGATGGTTCTCCTGATTGATGTTCCTACCCTGCAGTGTTGGGGTTGGACCCAGGC
>JAJEJO010050757.1:13384-43349 GCA_020662805.1 Glaucomys volans | reverse complement strand
GCAGACCTCGCCCCAGGCTGCTCCCCAGCTGTTAGGTTTCATGATGAAGGTTCTCCTGATTGGTGTTCCTACCCTGCAGTGCTGGGGTTGGACCCAGGCAGACCTCACCCCAGGCTGCTCCCCAGCTGTTAGGTTTCATGATGATGGTTCTCCTGATTGGTGTTCCTACCCTCCAGTGCTGGGGTTGGACCCAGCAGACCTCCGCCCCAGGCTGCACCCCAGCCTCTGTGCTCCTTTTTCCATATTCTTATTCAGACTACCTCTGTGTTCAGTTCCAGAGTTTACCTGCTGCATGCTGAGGCTTTAATTGATTTCATGTTATGAAACGAAGGAATGAATGACTCCATAAAAACGTGTGTGAGGGACGGTGAGGCCAAGGTTAGTCCACTTGAACGTGTTTCCTTTGTAAAGTAAACTTGTTTCAGGGAAACCCTTTTGATTTTAAAAATATCCTCATTTTACTGTTGTCCAATCCCCTGCATCTGCCTGCGATGCTGGTGTTCACTGCCCCTGGTCCAGGTTGTTTAACTGTCAAACAGGATGTCCTCTGGGTCGCTTGGCTGTGCTCACGTCTCAGAGGAATTTGAAGAGAGTTTTAAAAAGCTGCTTTTGAAGATTGATCCCAAGTCGCGGATCCCAAGTTGCTGACGTGCAGTGACTGGTGTTCAGGCCACAGTCTGGGGAGAGTCCTCGGATGTCGGGTATGATGCACGTCTGACCCAAGAGAGGCGGTCGACTCTCTGAACAATTTTTCTAATTTAGAAGAAGGAACTTGCCCTCATTTCAGAAAGTCTAGAAAATCTGGAAGAATCCCGAAGTCGCAGGGCTCACCGAGGTCACCCGAGGTCACCTGCGTTCACCCGTGCTGTGGAGCGCCCTGTGGGCTTAGAGACATGATTCCTGGACATGTCCACATCATGCACGCCTTCGCCACTCCCTTTAACCAGAGTCGGGGGCACGCTGATCAGAAGCTCCGTCTGCCTCTCTCCCACTGATGCTGAATCAGCAGCGCTGAGGTGTCCGTGACGCATTTTTGCGAACAGTGTTCCTGGTGTGTAGCCTCCAGAGGACCTGGAGGCCGGTCTCTGTGTCTGAGGTCTTTCTCGTCGTCTCTGCTGTGTTCGTGGCGTTTGTGCGGTGTCCAGAGTTCCACCGTTCTGATGCTGCCGAGCGTTCTTCTGAACATTAATCTGTACTCACTCATCCGATACGTTCTTGAGATTGCCCTCCAGAGAATCTGAGCAGGTTCGCTCTCCGTGGTGCTCAGACGCAGAACACTGGCCACTGTCCACTCCCAGTTCCTTACCCGCCTCGTCCTGTCCCGAGCGGTTTATGTGATCAACTTGTTTATTCCTCACAAACACTGACCTCTTTCTGGAGATGAGGACTTTGATGAGCCGCTGTGAGGCTGTGTTCCCTGGCACCCTGACCGCTATCAAATACGATAATTAAAAAATTTTCTAGTCCATTAGATATGAAATGACCTTTCATTGTTGGAAATTGTATTGCTCTAATACTACAAAGATTGTCCTTCTTTTTTTAATCTTCCAGAGAGCAAACATTATTATCTTTTCTATTTTCGAAGGAAATTTATTTTGGAAAATTTCCTAGGGCACATTCTAAATCCTGGTAAGTCAGAAATATCCTTATTGCTAATTTCAGTAGGACATTTTCAGATGCATGACTGAACTCCAAAACTAATGTCAGCTTGTGCTAAACAACATTAAATCCTGGTAAGTGGACACAGTTCTTTAGGAGTCAGTCAGCACGGCCTGGCTGGGCAGTGCCCTTCCCTTAACTACTGAGCCCGCCTGCTCTCTGCACTCCTCCAGCCCTGCTCTAGTGACACGGTGCTCTTAGTATTCCTCTTACCAGGGGCCGGGGTGCGGCTCAGCGGAAGAGCGCTTGCCTAGCATGTGTGAGGGGCTGGGTTCGATTCTCAGCACCACACATAAGTGAATGGATGAAATAAAGGTCCATCAACAACTAAAAAATAAAAAGAAAAATATTCCTCTTACCACGCGTTCAGCTGATATTCAGTGTTATGTAACCGAAACTTTAATGCAAGCTTCATTCAAGGAAACCATAAAGTACAGAAGAAATCGATGAGATCAATGCACGCGATTCGCGAAATAACAGGTCCCCAGCTGGCAGACCCTGAGATGACACGCTCGCTTCAGACTTCCAGGAGGGGCTGGCGCATGGCGTCTCCTTTCTCAGCCTCCAGCTGCCCGCAGGCGTGAGGCGTCTGAGGGGTCTACCCCGCACACGCACATCGGTGCCGTGCAAGTCCAGCTGGGTTTGTGGAATCGTTAAGCCGAATTCTTGTAAGTGACGAGTGTGTCTCAGGGACTTGTGTACAAACCATGGGGTTGGAAGAGAAGCTGAAGTTTAGTTCAGGCTGAGTGGCTCAGCTGAGCACTTTAACTGAGGGTTTGGAGCAGAGTCCATGCAAGTGGATTTAGTTTTCAGAAGCTCACTCGGGCTGTGTGTGGAGGGTGACCTGGGCCAGCAGCCCTGGAGGTGGAGAGCAGAGGTAGGCTGATGGCAGGAGCAGGAGGACAGAGCTCAGGGGACCCGGCTGCTTGCTGCAGTGCGGACTCCTGGGCTCCCTGAGGTACAGCATATGGGCGAGCCCAGGCCCCTGTGCTCTCTGACGATTCCCTCACAAATCTTCCACGTTAGTGTTTGGGAACTGCTGATCCAGAGATTTCGAGGTCCATTTTAGCTCTGGTGCAGGGAGATAAACAAATATAAGACAACTCCAAACATTTGGATGAGTGTGAAGTTTCCACTAAGGGAGAGATAGAACTTGAGTGTGTTTTGGAGAACTTGTTCCAAGAGTTTCTGGAGGAACAGGGACTTGTTCTCAGAACCCTATGGGCATCAGGCAAGGGCCCAATGGCTTTGGATAATTTGTTGTGTAAACTTCTGGGGAGAGGAGATGCTTCCTGGAGCCTCCTGTGGGGCCTCCTCCCTCTGTTGCTGGCCAGGATGAGGTTGTGTGAGCCAGTTATGGGCAGAGATGCTTGGCTGAGCTGCCGAATGCTCCAGGAGACACCCTGGGGGGTCACATCAGGCCAGGCTGTGGTCTGGCAGGGCTGGGGTGGGCAGCCTCCACCATCAGACTCCACGGCTGGTGATTCTCCTGTACTGCCCAGCCACTCTGAGCATCCACCTGCTTCTCCAGAGGCTTCCAGACACAGTGCTTCCTTGGTGGAATTGTGCTTCAGTGGACGGTAGTCCCCATCATTTCCCCGTCATGTCCGTGGGCCCACTTGGTGGCTGTCTTAGTGGACCAAGCTTGCCTGCCCTGGGCTGTGAGGCCTCTGATCTTCGGCCATCCAGCTGAGTTAGACCATGTGCGGAACAGCCTCAGGCCCTCAGCCTGGGGGGGGGGTGTCAAGGGCAGCCATAGGCAGGAGATGCAGGGGCAGTTCCCCAGCCTCGCAGGCAAGCCCAGCCTGAACGGGGCCGCAGTGGGGCCGTGAGGTGCCGACTCTGGAGTGGCATTTCTCCTCCACACCTCACAGCCATCCTGGCCCTGTGCACCCCACGATCTGTCATTTTCCTCATTTCTGCAGAAGAAACCAAAGCCCAGAGAGGTGAGGTGGTATGTCTAAACTCACCCCGCCTGTCAATGGCACGGTCCAGAACTGAATTCACGGCTTCGGGACTTTGAAGTTTGCAATTTACTGAGAACTTTTTAAAACGGTGAAATGTAGCATAAAACACTGAATGCAACGCGTACTCTGTGTGCACACGTGTGTGTGTGCTAACGTGCTGTGAACGCCACTTCCCAGGAAGAATACACAGAGTTGCCAGCACCCTGAAACCCCCCTGCTCCTGCTTGCTCCCTGTTCGTTGCAACCTCCTGGAAGGTTTTTGTGTTGCTCACTGGTTGTGAAGCTACACTCCTTGATTACCCGACTAGAGTGTTTTCCCTGGCACGTCACAGCACCGTGGAGGGAGCGCTCTTTGGAGCAGGCACCAGGGGAATCCATGCTCCCCTTGCCTTGGGCGAGTCGCGTCTCTGAAACAAGAGGGACACAGGCCCAGTGGCTGCAGACCCCTCCCTCCACCACCATCACCTGGAGGGAGCTGGGAACCGGGGCAGGAACACAGGTCCAAGGCAGCCTTGGTCCAAAGCTTTTTCCTTTGCTGATTTAGTATGTGGTTACATAACCCTCAACAAGTTCGGTGAGGGCTTCGCTCATTCTTAATAGCAAGTATTTAGTTTGCTTATGTAAGTCAGTGAATTGCCCTTGCACCCTATTGATTAAAACGTCCTAGCTCTCCAAGGACTCACACGTCTGATTCTTCCAAGACAGACTGTACTTTCCTTTTTAAAAATCCACTGTTGAGGTCTGTGCATGGTAAAGTAGAAGCCAGTGGTTATTAATTTTTTATTGGAATCTTCTGAATAAGTGTTTTCTCTTGGTTGGTTTCAAATGGAATCGTATTCCTGAATCTAATTAGAGGCAGTTCATGTGCTGTGGACTTATTAAGATTCAAGGCACTTTAAAAATTTTTTTTAGCTGGGCTGATATCCGTTTTAATTTCACTTAAATTTGAATTACTCTCAACACCATCTGAGCATGTTGGAGACACTTGGTGATATTAATAATGATGCTGCTGACGGTCTGTCCCTTCTGATTCTTTGGCTCCCGTGAACTTGCTCCTGATTCTGGTCTGTCAGTATGTGGGGCTGTGCTGCTGCCCACCCTCTCTGGTCACTCGTGAGCTGCTCTGTGGTCCTGCTCACAGCCTGGGGCTGACTTCACAGGGCCGGCTCTGCTGTGCCCGGTCCAGCCGTGGCTCTCCTGGGTGTGGCTTCACCTGCAGGGCCTCCCGAGTATGTTCCGTGTCCACACTGCCAGAGGCTGGTGTCTACACTGGGCTTGTAGTCCATTCCTGCATATTTGGATAAAGATTTTCCCATTTTCTAGATTTTTCTGTTGTCTCATTTTGTTTATGTTCTTGAATCTCTCAAGCTGCTGATGTAAGTTGTACAAATATGGGTCTCCTCCCTGTCCTGTCCCTGCTCTGGGCTGCTGGGCAGTGTCCTCCTTCCTGGGCCTCCCCCTGTCCAGTCCCTGCTCTTGGGCTGCTTGGCTTTCTCTCCTCAGGTGAGGGTTTCCTTTCCTCGCTCAGTCTCAGTAGCAGAATTCTCAAGTGCCGTCTCTGCTGGTGAGTTAGTGTCCCCTGGCTGTTTGGCATAGTACAGAAGGTGTTCTTGAATCCCTCTGGAATGTTCTTCAGACAGGCTCCATTTCCTGTGTGACCTGTCCGGTCTTGATGGACAGGGCTTTCTGTAGCTGGTAACTAGCCGTCTGTCCACACTGTAGAAACTCCAGCCTGCAGGCCTGGGCGTGAACGGATATGGGGAGATGCTGGAAGGCAGGAGAAGTGAGCAGGGACGGTGCGTTCCATTTCCAGTTTTACCTCCAGCTTTGGTCTGAAGACAGGCTCAGTCGGGGCCAGACTCCTCAGAGACCTGCAGCCTCTGCCAGATGGAGGAGGACAGAGTGTGGGACCGCCTCAAGGCTGCAGGGTGGGGAGGCTCCCTGGGAAGGAGAAAGTGGGGTCCTGGATTGTGGCACGGCTGCCCCACCAGGTTTCCCAGAGGACAGGTGCCCGGCCGACTGCAAGTGGCCAGCCAGACAGGGGAGCTGAGCCTGAGCTGCCTCGGGAGGCGGTTTGCAGTCACGGCTACGTGTGTGTCACGTGTGTCATCGAGAGGCCCGCTCCGCAAGAGCGCAGCAGTTTCCGCTGCTTCTGATCCACACGGTGGACACGCAGCCTTTCCTCACGAGTTTCCTGAGGGTCTGGGCTTAGTTCACGGTGTCCGTCTGAGGGAGGGAAAGGCGTCTGAAGGACGCAGCCTCACAGAGCCTCAGCCAGAGTGGGGTGGGGGCTCCCAGCCGGGCGCTTCGGCCTCAGCTCCTGCTGCCGGTCACGAGAGCCTGGGCTGTGGAGGTCCCCACGCGTGCCCAGGTCACGGGCTGGCTCCTGGCGCCCTGCGGGCTCTCCAGGGTGGCGCTGGGAGCGGTGTCAGCACTGTGAAGATGCAGGGATGGTCAGCGATGGCCGCGGCTCTCAGCTCCCACTGCACGGAGGATGCTCTCCAGGCACCGGCCGGGTCCCGACTCGGCTCAGTCTGACCCTCAAGGTGTTTTCTGTCCCTTTTTCCTAATGAAGCGTGAGCTTCACTCTCAGCAGGTGGACCTACTGAGCACAGGCGTTGGTAGGAAGCAGCTCTGTTTTTCTGGCTGTTCATGTGCTTTATTTATCTTTGCTCTCCTGTTCTGCAGGGGATGCGTTTTGACACATTGTACACAAATGGAGCACAAGGCCCTTCTCATTCCTCTGGCTGTGCCTGTGCTGAGTCACGCTCTAGTGTGGTCACACACGTGTGTAGGGTAATCATGCCTGTCTCATTCTACCCTCCTTCCCATCCCCACCGCCCACCCTCCCCTCACTCCCCTCTGCACAATCCAAAATTCCTTCATTCTCCCCACCCTTTCCCCCCAACAATGGATCAGCATCCGCTTATCAGAGAAAACATTTGGCCTTTGGCTTTTGGGATTGGCTTCTTTCACTTAGCATGCTGTTCTCTAGTTGTGTTCATTTACCAGCAAATGCTATAATTTCATTGTTCTTTAAGGCTGAGTAATATTCCATTGTTTATATATTGTGTATATATACCACATTTTCCTTATCCATTCATCTGTTGAAGGACACCTAGGTTGGTTCCATAGTTTGGCTATTGTGAGTTGAGCTGCTATAAACATTGATGTGGCTTTGTCAGTCTAATATGCTGATTTTAAGTCCTTTGTGTATAAACCGAGGAGTGGGATGGCTGGGTCAAATGGTGGTTCCAGTCCAAGTTTTCTGAGGAATCTCAATCCAACTTTCCATAGTGGTTGCACCAGTCTGCAGTCCCACCACTAATGTCTGAGTGAACCTTTTCCCCACATCCTCACCAACATTTACTGTGGCTTGTATTCTTGATCAGTGCCATTCTGACTGCAGTGAGGTGGAATCTGAGTAGTTTTGATTTGCCCTCCTCTAATTGCTAGAGGTGGTGAACATCTTTTCATATATTTGTTGATGGATTGTGTTTCTCCTGAGAAGTGTCTGCTCAGTTCCTTAGCCCAGTTCTTGGTTGGTGATTTGGTTTTTGGTGTTGAGCTTTGTGAGTTCTTCACACATCCTGGAGATGAGCGGACGCAGCATTCTTTAGCATTTGCTGTAACGAGTCCTTTCCTGCATTTCATTATGGGACCTCTATTCCTCCTCTGCAGTCTTGGGGAGAAACCCCCTGAATTGTTCCTGTGTTGCTGCTACGTTCTGGGACGTGGGGGCTTGAGTGCCGAGCGCAGGAGTCAGGGCGTAGTAACCCGGGGTGGGCTTGGAACTCCGCTTGCTTTTTCTGACTGAAAGATTTGAACTCCATCCTCGCGACTTCTCTACAGAACCGACCGCGCACACAGCGTTGTTCGCGAATGTCAAGGTATGAATATCTAACGTCTTCTGGTAGCTGCCTCATCTGACGTGGAGATAGAAAAACTGGAGTTTGAGAAGTCAGCCTGTGGAACGGACAGAAAAATAACCTGCCTTTGGATGACCTTGGATGACCTTGGAAGCATTTTGTCTCATTATCACTTGCTCTTGCCTGGGCTTCCGAGTGAGCGTGCTCATTAAGAGGTGCTGCTGTGCCCTCTGCACCCCTGGGTCCTCGCCAGAGGCTGCTGAAGCAGGTGGGAAAGTTGGGGGCTTGTTTCCACGTGAAGGGTGATGAAATTGCTGGCGCTGAGTGGAGCCTCAGGGACCACGAGGCCTTTGCTGATGTGCTGCTGGTGTCACAGGGTGGACGATGCAGCGTCCTCCATGCTAGGCCCGGGAGGCGGTGTCAAAGGCCGGATCCCAGCAAGCACGAGTACTGAGAGTCTCGAGGCTGAGGCCAGGGGCCCGGAAGGCCAGTTGGAGGCTGGGACCCGGGAACCGTGTCTGAACCTGTCCTGCCTCAGGACACATCTGCACTTGCAGTCCACGTCCTGACCACCTGTAAGTCTGTGTTGGCCGCTGGACACAAGCTGCTGCTCATAAAGGGATCTGTGGTCCACGCTCAGATCTGCATCTGCTGGTCACTTGGCCACTGAGGCGATGCAGGGGGAGACCTCAGCGCTGGCCTTAGATGGGGAGGGTCACGTGTGCTGAGATCTCCACCCTGACCGCTGGCCCCGACCTCTCCTCTGTGTGGCCTGGACTTCCTGGACTTGCCTCTGTCCCGACCTGCTTTGTGTGTGCGACCAAAACTTCTGCCTCATCCATGACCTCCTTCCCTGTGTGGTCCCCAACTTCCTTCCCTGTGTGACTCCTGACCTCTGCTGCTGCCCACGACCTCCTTCCGGGTGTGCATCCTTGACCTCTGCCTCCATCCTTGACGTCCTTCCATGTGTAGCCCCAACCTCCTGTGTGCACGTCCCTGTCGGTCCCATGACCTCCTTCCATGCGTAAGTCTGTGACCTCAGCCTGGTCCCATGACCTCCTTCCATGTATGGGTCCTGCTCTCTACCCTCCCCTGTCCTTGACCTCAGCCTGGTCCCTGACCTCCTTCTCTGTGTAAGTCCTTGACCTCGACCTGGTCCCTGACCTCCTTCCGTGTGTAAGTCTATGACCTCAACCTGGTCCCTGACGTCCTTCCGTGTGTACCTCCGACCTAGACCACTGTCTTCAGCCTCCTTCCTGTGCATGTCCACGTCCTTGGCCGCTCTCCTTGTCTGCCTGTATGTCTGAGCTCGCTGCCTGACCCTCAGCAGCCTTCAGGAGTCCGTGCTGTGTGCCCTGGGTTTGCATCTGCTGCCCGCCTGGCCACTCATCTGACGCAGGAGAAGCCTCTTCGCCTTGGCTCTTAGAGGTGTGAGACGGCCACGTGTGCTGAAATCTGCAATTTTCTAAAAGCACGATGGCTGAACTGAGCCCGGGAAGGTGCCTGGCTTTGCCTAATAGAATGTGTCATCACAGGAGCATCGTGGTTGGCCCTTCATGAAGGCCAGTCAGTGTCCCCAGCTGGACTGAGGGTCGTTTCACCAGGGCTCTTCACACTGAAGTGTCATTCGGTCACTACGGAGGAGGTACCTGGTCCATGCCAGGACTGTCCAGACGCAGGGAACCCTTGTTGAATGTGAGACAGGATCTATGCCTGAGGCCATGCTGACCCCAGGGACGCGGTGGATACTGACAGATCACACGTGTGTAACTGCTCTTCAGGAGACACTAGGGAAAGCGGTGGGTTGGTGACCTCTTCTGGAAAGGACCACGCAGCCAGCAGTAGTTTAGACGTAACTTTAGCTTGGGCGTCTGAGACAGGAACATGGCAAAGTGAAGGCCACCTGGACCAGTAGGGAGACACTGTCTCAGAAGAGAGCAGGCTGGTGTCAGGGTTTGGATACGTGACGCCCCAGAGCTCGTGTGTGAGAGTGCAGGTGAATGGCTGGGTGGAGAGCCTTAGCCTACTGGGTGGGTCAGCAGGCTGGGGCTGCGGGCGCGGAGGGTGGGATGGAGGGTGGGACCCAGGCCCATCACCCGGGCTTGCCTGCAGTGCTCATGTTTTGTCCTTGGTGAGCAGAGTCTCTGTGTCCTGGCTTTGGCGTCCTGAGCGGCTTCCCTCTGCCTCGCCCTTCTGCTGTGAGGTTCTGCCTCTCCTCCGGCCTGAGCGGCCTGAGTCGGCTATGTACGGACTGAGCCTTCTGAACCATGATCCCCGCTCAGCTTTCCTCCCTCCTTTACGTTCTCTGTCAGGTCTTTTGATGGCACATGAGAGCCTCCCTGAAGAGCTGGGGTACAGCTCAGTGGGGAGCGTGCTGGGTTCGAGCCCCAGCGCGGGCCTTCCCTTCCCTGCCGCAGCCCTCGGCTTGGTCCTGCAGCGAGGACAGCCTGGCTGCCTGCCCGTCAAACCCTGCCTGCCACATCGTTGGGGGCGCGCACAGCCAGCGCCGAGGGGCTGCAGTCTGCAGGCCTGGGTTTAGAGAGCAAGGCAAGGTGAACTGGAGAAGACGACCCACCTGAGAAGGTGCCCTCCGCCTTGGTGCAGAATCCAGGATACCGTGGATTCACACCTGCTGTCTCCCTCGGAGTGAGGCGCTCTTGCCAGGGGCTCCCGGGGTCTGTGTGGATGGTGTGCTTGCTTGGGAAGCTGGACCTATGGATTTGAGTCAGGTGAGATGTTTTTGCAGCTGGGAGGAACCCCGAGCTGTGCGCCTGCCCGCCTGCATGTCCCTGGACCCTCCCCAGCCCGAGTGGGTTTTGAGGCTGGCTGTCCAGTAAGCAGGCTGCCTGGTGGTGTGTGGGGAGCTGGGGCCACAGCGTCTGCACGTGGCTGTCCAGCATGAGTGCCAGGCTGGGGGCTCCTCCTGCAGCAGACGAGGCTCCGTCTGTCCATCCCTGCTGCAGGTGAGACTGGTGGGTCAGTTCTGCCCCAGGCGTTCTGGTGGTAGAGGTGCTGCCTTCCTGGAAAGCGGCTGGATGTCTGGCTTGTGCCCACTGTGTCACAGTGTGGGCTCTGCTGCCCAGGTCATCCCCGTGTGCAAACCTGGATGACATTGCAGTGGGTGCTTTTTTGGGAAGATAAAACAGCAAACCAGCCTCTCCCTCCCTCCCTCCCTCCCTCCCTCCGCGCTGGGCCAGCCCCTCTGGTGGTGGGTAGCCCAGTGCTTCCCCAGCTTTGCCTGCCTCTGTGGCCCTGTCCCAGGAGGGACGTTCGGCAGCAGGGTTCTGGAAGAGCGTCAGGGAGGGCTGGCGGCTGCTCACACAGCAGTGAGGTGGGAGGGCTCCCGGTGCCCAGCTGCACAGGAGGCCGACTGCCCGTGCCTCCTGTTCTCTGAGCTGCTGTCCGTCTCCTTGTCTCTGTGGGGTAGAGGTCTGCACACCTCCTGAAGGGCCAGGGAGGAGGTCCTTGAGGCTCTGAGGCCACGTGTCTCCAGCTCTGCCTCTGCAGAGAGCAGCCACACGCCTCACAGGCAGGCCTGCTGTGCGCCCAGGGCCTCAGCTCCGAAGGGTCGATTGGGGCAGTATATCCAGCCGGTTGCCATCCCTCCCCCCCTGTCACTGAGTGTGTAATGAGGGTGCAGAGGCGGAGGCCGCTGTCTGGGGACAGGAGCCGTGCGTCAGTGCCGACTGTCCTTCAGCTTGGGAGCCGGGCCTGCGGGGCCTGTTTTCCTTCCTTGCCGCTTGGCCTGGATGCTCGGCCTGGATGCCAGACTTCCCATCTGTCTCCGTCCATCGGCCACTTAGCATATAACTAGCTCGAGAAGGGCTCATCAAACGAGTGGACGTTTCGTGTGATGCCTTCCTGCAGAACCGCGTTTGAATCTCTCATCTGCACAGTGACGCTCACTAAATGCGTGGAGGATTAACAGCTATCCTTTTATTCTCGTGGTTTTCCAGAGCAAGGAGATTCACATTGTCCCTGTCTAATGTCCTTGGCCGTCAGCATCTCATCTCTCTAGGTGACGTCTCCACTGGAGCCTGCAGTCCAGGTGACCTCTCTGGCGCTGGCCTTGGTCTTGATTGAGGACTTCACTTTCTCACAGAGACACACACAGTGCCGTGGGGTCAGAATCCGCCCTGAGCTGCTTTAGGTGTGTGTGGGGTTGATTCAGGAGTGGTCTCCACGCCCTGTCCTGCCCTCTGTGGGCCTGTGCTTGTGTCTTTGTCCCCGTCCCTCACATGGGCCTCCCAGGCCCTAGGACCTTCCTGAGGGGTGGGGACACCTTCTGTTATTTATCGGGGGCTCCTTTCCAGGGCAGCTGAGTGTGTGCTGCTGGGCCTGTCGGGGTTCATAGGGGGCTAATGTGCTGAGTGGGGGCGCGCTCAGTTCCCGCCGGGCCGAGGAGACAGGTCAGCTCCCTGGAGTGCCCCATCAGCCCTGCCTGGAAGGGGCAGGAAGCTCACCGGGGCTGGCTGTTGGCCCCCCAGTTGGACACCTGGGCGCAGCCGGCTGGCGACGGTGCTGCCCTCTCACCGTGTTCCTGCACCTCTTTCTTTGGGCTCTTGCTGAGCTTCATCCTGTAGGGAAGGCCAGCGATGGACTGCAGCAGAGTGCCCACCCGAGCCCTGCCCTCCCGCCCCCAGTGACTCCGCCCAGTCCCTTCCGACCAGGGTGGGCTGACGAGGGTCAGCTCTCACCGTCCAGTCCCTCCACCTCTGGACCCTCCTGCACTAGGCTTTGGGGGCTCCTCGTGTCCAGACCAGACCATGCACCCTCTTCCATCCTGTTGACCATAAATCCATTTTCACGAAATTGTCCATATTCGTTGCGTTAACTAAGAAGTAAGTTTTATTAGCGAAGACGCAGGATGTGCAGGTCACAGTCCCCTGCGTGTCCCAGAGGAGGAAGTGTCACGTGGCCACTCTGATGCTCAGCATGGCAAAGGTGCAGATTGAGGGCTGGGGTGGTGGCTCGGGGGTGGGGTGCGGGCCTCGCATGCACGAGCACTGGGTTCCACCCTCAGCACCACGTGACAGAATAGGTAAAGATACATAAAAAAAAGATGTGGCTGGATGAAGTCGACTCTCCTGAAGCCCCCACCCCACCCGGGCCCTTGAGCAGGCACGCTGTCCTTAGGGACAGCCTCTGGACGTCCTGGTGGCCCAGGTGATGTCTGTGGGGTGGGCTGGACTCGCAGAGGTGAGTGTGGTGTGCACGGGGCTGCGCCAGGCCTTCCCGGGCCTGCGTGGCGGTGCCTCTGCCCTGGTCTTCCCCTGGGGACCCTCTGCTGCCTTCCCCTGCATGCCGACCTTCGTCCTGTTTGAGTCCTCCTCCTCCTCGTCGTCTCTGCGTCCTTGCCTTCTTTCTCTGTGAGAGAGACGCCCAGATGGGTCACTGTAGCAGGAGGGCATTGAGGGGTTCTCCGGGGGCCGACTGGCGTTCACGCTGAATGATGGAAGAAGGCTGGATAGAGCCCGGTGCTCTGATCGCTGGCATGTCAGTGATTCAGTGTAGTACGAGGCCAGTTTGGGCAAGAATCCGAGGCTTCGTTCCTAGGGAAATGCTGTTTAGACCAGCGGGTTCCTGAGAGCCTTCACTTCCTCTGAGCCGGAGTGGCAAACCTGTGTCTGACGCTAGATCTTTCTCCCATCAACCTGCAGCTGATCCACGGCAAGGTCTCCTTCACCACCCGGAGTCCCCAGCCCTCCATTCCACTGGCCTTCCCCGGCTCTGGACAGGTTCTGGTCTTACCTCCCAGGCCCTGCTTCAGCAGCCGAGGCTTTCCAGGTGCCCCCACCCCAGCCTGCAGTTTAATCCCCACTGGGAGGTGTTAAGAGGTGGGGCCAGGGGGCCTCCAGGAAGGGATTAATCACCGAAGGGACTAATCCACTCCTGGATTAGTGGACTCTCAGGTTATCTCAAGCGGCTCTGCTATGAAACGTGTTTGGATGTGTCACTTGAAGGCCCCCGCGGCTTGTGAAGCCCTGAACATCAGGCCTCTGCAGAGTCCCCCCCAGCAAGAAGGCCCCACCTGCAGGATGTAGCCCCCAATCTTGATCTTCCCCGTTTCCAGAACAATAAGCATAAACTTCTTTGCTTTATACGCTGCCTCGTAGCAGGTATTCTGTTACGACAACAGAGGACTGACCAGGACAAGCTCCCCCCAGGAACAGGCAGAAGCCACCTCAGTCCTTTGGTGCCTCCCTCTGCGCATGTGGCAGAGGGAGCAGTCGGGTTCAGGAGCGGGTTCTCCCTGGGCTTCTGCTTTACTGCAGAGAGTTTTATGTTTCTCTGCTGCTTAAAAAGTGCAGCTTTTCTGCCGAACTCAGGATAAAAAGGCCGAGGCAGCGTCTTTGAGAATCCAGCTTTGACCTGGTGGAGCGCATCCTGCACACCCTCCCGAGCCCCCTGTCCCCCACCCAGTCTCTTGTTGACACACTCCTGTTCCTTCCTGCAGTGAAATCCACGTGCGGTGCCTCCTCCTCCGGCCGGGGCTCTCGGGGCTGGGGACCCACCTGTGTGCTGGGAGGCGATCCCACCAGCCTCACTGACGTCGCGGGCTCCGCTCACTCGGGATCGGGATCTGGCTCTCCCCGGCCGGCCGAGCTCTTTGGAGCCTTCGTAAATGAAGTTTGTCGTGAAATGCCTGCTGCCCACCCAGGTTGTCCTGTGGGGAGAATGGAGGGCACCTGTCCAGGTTCCGAGACTTCCTGACACTCAAAAACGACCGCTGGTGTTTGGTCTGGTTTAAAAAGTGGAAGACTTGTTAAGGAACCTGGGAAGACTGAGTTATAAAAGTCCTGTTCTGATCCAGTTTCTGAGTCCAGAGCTCAGCTCTGGCTCCTTCTCCAGAGGGCGGATGATTTCATTTGTCCTCGTGCTGAGAAGCAGATGCTGACCCCTTGCTGCTGGGCTCAGGCTGAGATGTGGTGCATCAGAAATGCCCCGTAGAGGGAGCGAAAGCGGCCTGGGCTGCGGGTCTGGTCCTGGTCTGATATTCTGCACAGAGCTCAGGCCGGGTCCTCTCGATGGGGAAGCTGAAGGTCTCCTCCTTCCCGGGAACCTTCCCTAATTAAGCCTCACGCCTCTGGGTGCCCTTTCCAGGTGCCACGTCATGGTGATTGTTCTGGATCTGTGCTCTGCTTTGTCTCCCACACGTGGGGATGGAAGGCAGGCAGTATTTTGGGAGCAGGGGTGGCAGCGTGCCTCTTGCCCGTGGTGGTGGTTCCAGGATTCAGACTCAGAAGGAGACAGCAGCTGTCCCAGGGGAGTTCAGGCGGGGGCCTTGGATACCAGTCCTGACGCTACTTAACCAGCGGAGGGACGGTGGACCTCCCACTCTCCTGCCTCACCTGTGAGAGGGACCCTCGGCTCCAGGGAGGGAGAGCAGTCCGCTCCGCACAGGGGTGTTTCAAGTGCTCACCGAGCGCGAGGCTTTGGGGTCTCTCTCACTGTGACTTGCTCTTCTCTTTCCGTGATTGTTGAGTGATTCAAGTATAAAGATTCCACAATTAGAGTTTAAAAATACCTCCCCACATGCGATGACAATGAGCAGCAGGCCTCGTGGGTACTCTTCTTGTCATCCCTTGGGCGCTCACCTACGGTTTTTATTCTAGTGATTGTCGGGTCTGCTTTTTACACGCTTCCTCCTCCATTTTATTTCTGCATTAAAAATACAGCATTTCCCGAGTGCTTGTTTGGGGCTCCTTCCTGTTGCCTGGAGTGTGTTGGCTCCTTAATCCCCACAGTGACCGGGAGGACCAGCCCTGGTGTCCTTTGGCTTCTCTCATCCGCACGTGGGTGGGATCCCTCTGTTCCTCTACTGGACTGTGAGAATTTTGCCCAGTGCTAATTAGTTGGTTAATTAATTTCTTTGTAGCCTACAAAGCGGAGCAGCTTGGGTGGAGAGGGGTCGGAGCTTTGCAGTTGATGAAAGCTCGATTCATTTTCAAAGGCCCCTTCCGTCCTCCTCCCTCTGACCTTGCCCTTGGCAACCCTGGCAGTGGCTTCCGCTTCGCCAGGTGTCAGCCTGCTGGAGAGACGGCCGGGCTGGTGTGAACACATTCCGGCCCTCTGCCTCCCGCCGTCAGGGTTCCCTGCGCTTCTGCAGGATGGCCGTCCCGGTGGCTCCTCCACCAGGGTCTCCTGAGCCCTGGGGTTTACTCCTTGGTGCAGGCCGGGCAGGGGTGGTCTTTTCATTAGCACCGGCGTCTGTTTGAAGGCTGGCGTCTCCTGAGCAGCGTGACCAGGTGGAGCTGTGGGTGCTTGCTGGCACACAGGTCGCATGGTAAGTCCTCACGCTCAGCCCGCTGCAGCCCCTGGGCACCCGCTCCGCTCCAGGCCCGCGGCTGAGGAGGCGCCTTTCCCTCTGGGTTCACGCGGCTCCTTGTTTGTACTCCAGCCCCTGCGAGGGTGCGAGGCGGCCTTCTGTAGCCAATGTGGCTCTGCCCCTGCCTCCCTCTTCCTGCCGCAGGACCCAGGCCTCAGGGGAGGCAACGCCCTGCCTGCAGCAGGTGGAGAGGCGGGCGCACGGCTCCGACCTGGCTTCACAACTTCCTCCGACCTGGTTTAGGTGGGATGATATTCACTGCGGAATAAGAAGTGAGTTCATTGTTTTCAAAAATTAAAAACCTTAGGCTAAGTTAGAACTTCTCCAGCCCCCCCGCCCCTCTCCTTGGCATTGGCCTGGTGGGCGTCACCCCCACGTGACATCGGTCCTCGGAGGACAGGCTGCCCTGTGCCGTCCTGTGTCTGGGGCAGGTGCACGCCCGCCCGGGCTCCTGGTTCCCTGCAGGAATGCCGGGTGCTCCCCACAGTGTGCCTGGGGAGTGGGCAGCACAGGAGGGTCAGACCCTCAGCCCTGCTGGAGCGCGTTCTTCCCCCGGCCTCAGGCTCAGGACACCGGGGACTTGCAGGTGTGGCAGCGCAGGTGACCTCCTCGGGACCTCACTGCGTCCACGTCGGCTCCCGATCACCATAGCCAGCAGGAGGGGCTCTGGAGGCGTGCAGCGCTGGGAGTGAGGGGCAGCTGGTGGCTGGGGGGCCATACGGTGCCACCATAGATGTTTCAGGTGCTTCTTAGGTGCTCCTGGGCTTGCGATGGGGTCGCATATGATAAACCTGTCTTAAACTCAGAATATCAAAAGTCAAACCCAGCCGGGTGCAGTGGTGCATTGATGTGATCCCAGGAGCTCTGGAGGCTGAGGCAGGAGGATTGAGAGTTCAAAGCCAGCCTCAGCAAGGGCGAGGCACTAAGCAACTCAGCAAGACTGTCTCTAAATAAAATAGAAAAAAGGGCTGGGGTTGTGACTCAGTGGTTGAGCGACCCTGAGTTCAATCCCTCATAACAAAAAAATAAGGAAAGAAAAGAAAAAAATAAAGTCAACTATCAACCATCATGGCCTAGCGCAGCTCACCTGGAGCGGGTCCTAACGGACGCTGGGCTGTGGTTGGGCCTGTGTTACAATGAAGTGACTGTCCCCTGTGATGTACTGAATGTACTGCGAGCAGAATCAGTAGGCCCTACAGGCCTGGGTCCCCATCCTGAGGAGGAGGAAGGGTCAGGCGGGCGCCGTAACTGTCCTGAGGGGGGTTGTTCACCTAGCAGTCGCCCCTCTCATGGAGACACTGCCTCATCTCCAGAGTGAGCCCCTGTCCTGAATGGGCTGGTGTAGGGACCACGCTTTGCTGGGACGGACCCCCGAGGGGCCGCTCCCAGGGGGATGTGGGTGTTGGAGTTTTCATGCCCTGGAGGTCCTGGGAAGCGGGCGCAGGCCTTGGTGTGGGTGGGCGTGAGTGCGAAGCCTGCTTCCTCCCCCAGCAGCGCCTGCGTGGCCTCCCGCCCCTCCAGGGCCTCCCCTTCCTTTTGGCAGATTGTACCCCCCTGCTTGCATCCTGGTTTCCTGGCTCCCGCCCCTCGTGGGCCCTTGGGGACGCCTGTGTGCTCCTGCCTTCTGGAGCCGGGCGGTTCTGCAGAGGGTGGGCTGAGGGGCCTGGAGGCGGAGGGGCTGGTCCCTGGGGGCGCCCGCAGCCTTGCTTTCTGTTCTCTGCTGGCTCCGCCCTCGGGTGCTATTTCTTCCTCTCCAGGCCTCTATTTTAAAGCCTCGTTGGAGGGCGGTGCCTCCGCGTCCTGGTTCTCCGCAGCCCTGCTTTCTGGGCTGAGTCACTGTCTTTCCTCTCCTGCTCGCCACGCTGCCCGCTTCTTCCTTCTCCTGCCTCTGTGCCCCCTCGCTCCCCAAGGCCCTCGCCTCTGTGAGCTGCTTTTCTTCTCTGCTGTCTTCCCCCTTCCCTCCCAGTCGAGGAAGTCTTGATCCAGCAAGGAGGCAGAGGCCGGGGCAGTGGCACGGTGGTCGTGCTTGTCCGGGGGGCTGGCCCAGTCGCCCAGCTGGCTGGAGAACAGGTTCCCTTTTTAAGATGGTCCCTTGGCCAAATTCCCGTGTGGGAAGGGGGAGGACGGGTTCCGCCTGCCTCTGGTGCCTGTGTGATCCCTGGGGAAGTCGTCCGTCTTACTCAGGTGTCCTTTTTCTAGAAGGGGGATAGAACCTCATCTGAGCCCCATCCACAGCCCTGTTTTATTTTGAGACAGGGCCTCACTAAGTTGCTGAGGATGGTCTCAAACTCTCAATCCTCCTGCCTCAGCCTCCCGGCTGCTGGAAACACAGGTGTGCGCCCTGTGCCTGGCGTCTTCCTCAGGCTTCCTGCTTGGAGGAGGAGTTTGGATCCCAGTGTTCCTCTCATCTTGAACCCCAGGATGTGAAAGACACAGCCGGGAACTTCCAGAGTAGGGTCCCAAGTGCCCCTCATGAAGGTGGACCCTGCCATCCCCCTCCTCGGATCTCCCAGGACGCCTGCCTCGAGTCTGCCTCCTCTCCTGGCCTGGCGCAGGGTCCCCATGCGTGTGCCGCCAGCATTTCCAGCAGGGTTTGGAGACGGGAGCACTGCTGACCCGCACTCAGTCTGCGTCACCAGGGCCTGTGGGGCATATGGGGCGTGGGCAGGAGCCGGCTGTGATGGGCAGCCCTCAGCGTCCTGTGGCCTGCCCTGTGCCTGTGACCTTCCCCGGGAGCCCTCCACCTGCAAGGGGCTTTGCTAGGGAGGACAGGCTGCGCTCTGTGGGTGGCTGGCCTCTGCCACTGCCAGGGCCCCAGAAGCTCAGGGGCTGAGGGTCCAGAGGTTATTGGGGCAGTGGAGACGGCGTGCCACCCGGGGAGCTGGGCCGCAGCTGGGTTTCACAGGCTTTCATAGGAACTCTGATGCCATTCCTTGACCATCACATCGGTGGGCTGGAACTCTTGGCCCAGGTGACCAGGGACTGTGAGCGGGAATCTTGTGATAAGCAGTTCATCAGTCTCTGCCCCACAGCAGAGGCTTAGGAGCATGGGGAAGTGGCACCGGGAAGTGGCCTCTGTCATCCACAGCGGTTTCTCAAGGTAGCTGCCCCTCGACCCAGCGTAGAAATGTGAGGGTTTAAAGGAGCCTGGAGCAGCGCTCCGACAGTGACCGAAGCTGTGAGGTCGCCTCGCCCTCCACGTGGGTCTGGCTCTGCATTCTCGAGCCCTGGGCTGGGCGTCCTGCGCTGGACCCTCCGCCTCCTTGCCTGTTTCCACGCCTGGGAGAGGGGGTCTTGCCTGCACGGGAGGAACGGGTCCTGCTGTTGGCCTGAGTTATTGCAGCTTCCTGCTGCGACTTTGCTCACCGCCTCCACTGATTTCAGGGAAGGCAGGAAGTGCCCAGGAGGAGGGAAACTGGGAATGGTGTGGATGCTCCCTGATGACCCCTGCAGGAAGGACAGAGAATATGTCCCTTTCATGGTCGATAGACGAAGCTTCCCGTAATGTGCAGGATGCGTGATGCTCAGTTAGTAGCAGCTCAGGTTAATGTCAGCGTTCTCAGTTGACCCTTCACCTCCAGCGCACTTTACCTGTCCTTTTGCTTGGTGGATTTCCTCTCGCCTCCTGCCCCTGAAGACGCAGAGGTGAACATGGTTGCTCCCCTCTGGACGGGGCAGAGTCTTACGAGTCAGTTGGCTTAGTGGAGTTCAGACCGTCGGCGACACGCTCCAGGTTTTCCCCTGAGCGCTGGGTGGTGGCTGTTCTTTGCTCTGAGGAGCGTGGGTGGGCTGTGGGCCCTGGCTGTGGCCCTGGGCCTCTGTCTTGGTTTTAATTAGGAGCCGCAGACGGAGCTGGCTCCCGTTAGAGCCCGTGTGGGAGCGGTCAGTGTGTATCATGCCTCCGTGAAGCTGGGCTCCGGATCAATTGCAATTAGTTCGCAGCAGATTGCATTAACGTATCCAAAATTAATACGGCGAGTGTTCTAATGAAAAGGAATTGACCACGGCCACACGGTGGCTGTTTTTATTCTCCTCAAATGTGCTCTTCAAACTGTGCTTTCTTCTTCTTGGCTTAATGGCTTTAAATTGGTATGTCAACACAGACTTGATCCATTGATCCTTCCCATTCGCCTTTTAAGTCTGGTCCCAGGGAATAGCACCTGGGTAACATTGGTGCTTTCCGTCATCAGAGGGCTTTTACTAAATGCCTCGGACTTGCGTTTTCCTTGGAATGTTGGGTGGCGCTGCCGAGACCCTCAGGCCTGCGGATGTGTTCATATAGGACGTTCCTGCTTTCCTGAGATCAGTGTTGCACCGAGGCTGCGGAGTCGGAAGAGAGATTCCCCGTAAGGTACGGTCCGGGGGTGACGTGCCTGGCCGTGGACACTGCTTCTCCAGCAGTTTATTTTTATCCCAGGATTAGTCTGGAGAAGGCAGTCGACCTCAGCACTGAAGACACCGTTTCTAGTGTTTGTAAGGGTGGAAGAGCTGTCCACGGGCCTGAGGGAGTCAAATTTGAGTTTTTTATAAGTGTGCATCTAATTTATGTATTTTTTTCAGATCGTAAGGACTAATTCCTACTTTCTGTTTTAGAGGCGGCAGTTCCTGGGGGTGAAAGATTGTCAGCCCCTGGGGACAAAAGGCAGGCTCCGCTCCTTTGGCACCTTTGGCATCAACTGGCGTCTTTGAGATATTTCCCGTAGGCCAAGTACCTTCGCATTCTTCCCAGATGCGTTAGTCAGCGTCACGCAGCTGTGACCAAAATACCTGCAGGAGCAACCAGGGGAGGAGGGTTATTTTGGTTCCTAGTTCAGTCCATGATTAGCTGAGTCCATAGCTCAGGGCCTGAGGTGAGGCAGCGCATCGTGGTGGAAGGGCTGGCGGAGTGAAGCGGCTCAGCTGCTGGCAGCTGGGAAGGAGAGAGAGGCAAGGCGAAGGCGGAGGCGGACGCGGAGGTGGAGGCAGGGGCAGGGGCAGGGGCAGGGGCAGGGGGAGGCAGGGGCAGAGGCAGAGGCAGTGGGAGGGGTGGAGGCAGAGGCAGAGGCAGAGGGAGGCTCGCAGGGAAGGAGGGAGGTAGGGAGGGAGGGGCAAGGACGAGGTGAGGTCCCCAGGGAGAGGCCGCAGTGACCTGCTTCCCCAGTCATACCCGCTGCCCAGTTTCCCCGTGGCAGCCCATTTAGGTCTTTGATCCGTCCTTGGATGACCACTGAGGACGTCAGGGCTCTCAGGTTCAGGCTTTCACCCTGAGCGTGGCTGCACTAACATGTGAGTTTTGGGGACATTCCAGATCCAGGCCATGACCTAAAGGTGCCCGAGTTGATGACGCTGTCCCTTAAGGGAACCAGCCTATCCTGAGGCCCTGGAGCCTCTCTGGTCCCCCTTGTCTGAAGGAACCCCCGAGTCCACCTAGCTTGGCGGGTTCCCAGGAACACGGCATTAGGACGTTCTCGAGACCTTGGAGGTGAATGGCCCACGCGTTGGTGTGGCCCTGCCGCGTGCTCTGCCCGGTGCTGGACCTGCTGGGTGGCCGTGGTGGGCACTGCTGGACATGTGCCAGGTGGTTTCCCGGGCGGTGTCCAGCTCCCTCCTGCCCGCCACACAGCTGTGGGCTTGGGTGTGCAGCTGGGTGCTGGCCTGGCGACCAGCTCTCCCAGGTGCCTCCACCTCGGGATTCGCGGACAGGAATGAGTGTTAGCTGTTCATTTTTTTCCAGTTATATTATCATTTAAAAAATGGGGTTTATAGATTTGGTCGGGAGTGCTGCTCACGTTATTGGGTAAAACAGAGACGGGGGCACGGCCCACCATCCTTCTGCACTTCGTGTTCGATGTGATCTCGCCTGCTGGAGATGTACTTCTTGCAAAGCGAGCCTGTCGCACGCAGGTGGGACCCCGGAGCCCGTCACTGGGCTCACCACCCTCCCAGGCGTCTTTCAGCCACTGTGCTCTCCGTGGGTGGGAGGAGGGGATGATCTCATTGGATTCGAGTTGATTGTGTCTAGGCTTCGTTAGAAACTGAGATGAGGAAATATGGTGCTCTGTGCCCCGGGGGGGCCTCAGAGAATCAGGACAGTCTCCCCGAGGTTCTCACAGGGACCCTGGGTGTGCATACAGTGGCTACGACGGTGCTCGGGCACCCAGGCAGGAGTGCGAGAGGCACAGGGGTGTAAGAGTCTTCAGTGTTCCTTAATGATGACTTAGGAAACCTGCAGCCCTGAGAACCAGGTTTCAGCAGTGTGGGGTCCCGGCCCCCAGCCAGCCCCGCACCTGATTGTCATGCTGCATGGGGACCAGGAGGTCTGTCCTGGCACCTTCCTGATGGCTTGGCATGTGGCCCTGCCTCCGTTTCCCCATTTAAAATGTGCATTCATACTGTGTGAGCGTATGTGTGAGCGTGTGTGTGAGCGTGTGTGTTAACGTCTTTGTTAGGATGACACTCACGAGGAACATCTGGGACTTGTGTGTCTTTGCCCTGTGACTGGTGGCTTGCCCTCACCGCTCTCCTGTTCCTCCAGGGGCTCCCGGGGACCGGCAGACGCTGGCTGAACCTGCAGGAGTACCAGAGCAAGAAGCTGATGTCGGACAACGGCGTGCGCGTGCAGAGGTTCTTCGTGGCGAGCTCGGCCGGCGAAGCCCTGGAGGCGGCCAGGCGTCTGAGTAAGCCCTGCACTGCCCGGGCCGGAGCTCAGGATGGTGGCCAGGTGGTGGGCCCTGTGGTCAGGGGCAGGCGCGGGGGCTCTTGGAGGGCAGGGCACTCTGTCAGGAGGTGGTGGCTCTGAGCTTGAGGTGCAGCACGGGGGTCCCTCTGGAGGTGTCTGCGCCCCTCCCTGGTCTCCCCGTGGCCCAGTGGCTGGAGAAGCAGGCTGGAGGGTGTGGAGACGCCCACTGCAGAGGCCCTTCAGGCCTCCCTGCAGGAGGTGGGAAGAGCCTCCCCCAGCTGTCTCCCTTCGTGTCCACCTCCCAGCTGGGGACTGGCCTGAGCGTCTCCCCAGCACCGGCCTGCGTGGCTGGGGGCTCACCAGCTCCCAGCGTGGACTGTGACACCCAGAACGAGGTCTCGCCATGCGCTGCTCACTGACCACTGGACGGAACAGGCTCTCATTGTCCGTCCAGTGACTCCCGTACGATGAAACGCGTGGGCCACAGACGTACTTCCTGAATTTCCAATGGTCATGTTGAAAAGCAGAACGACGTGGGTGAAGTTAACTTCAGTGATGCATTCATTCACCCCGCTATGTCCAGATGGCACCGTGTCAAGGAGCGTTAAGGAGCGGGTGGGCGGGTGCAGTGCTGCACACCGAAATCCCAGCTACTCAGGAGGCTGAGGAAGGAGGATGGCGAGGTCAAGGCCGGCCTGGGCACCTTGGTGGGATAGGAGTCGGGGGCTGCAGCTGCAGGGTGCCCACCCCTGGCCCCCATCCTCAGCACTACAGGAGAAGGGGATTATCAGCGGGTGTTTGTGTTTGACCCAATCTCTCCATGGGTGGCTTCGCTTTCCCCCGGCAGCACGTCCCCCTCTCACTGCTCCTTGGTGGTGGCGTGTGGCCCGTGCCTGTCATTTGGCCAGGGCGGGTCTGGGTGCTGGAGGGGCCTGTGCATCCTTTGCCTGTTCCCTGCCAGAAGCAGAGTGGACAATGCCGACTGCCTGGCCCAGGCACCGGGGCTGCGTTTGAGCGAGCAGACCCGGGCGGGTTCCGTGACCCGTAGCCTGCTCACTGTTCTCCAAGATGCCCGCATGCCCCCTCTGTCCTGTGTCCTGTGGGCTGAAACGCGTGTCTCCCTTCCTTGAACAGATGGGGAGCTGGCCGTGTGGGTCTAGCGGTGCAAGGCAGGTGGGCCCTTCCTCTAGAACACTCTAGATAGTCATTGGTAGTTTTTAGATGCTAATGCAAAAATGGGGAGCAACTTGTACCTCAGGAAGTGAAGACTGGTTTCAATTTCAAAAGCTCAGTTTAGTCCTTGTGGTGAAGAGCTGCAGTGACCTCGGCCCTCTGCCCCCAGCCCCATGAGAGCCCCCGTGGGCAGGACAGGTGCCTGCAGGCAGGATCCTCTCTGTTTGGCCCCCTGTGGTTTGGGGATTGGGAAATGGTAGCAAAGCAGTGTGAACCTCAGCCGGGCCTTTGGGCTTCATTTCCCCTTTATTTTCTTGACTGTGGGGAGGTGCTCATATTCCAGGCCTCAGGGTCGCTTTGAGGGACTTGGGAGCCGCCACTTGCTCCAGCAGCCTGGTGGGCTCAGGGGCTGCATGGCTGAGACAGCAGCCGTTTCAGATCTCCGTGGGGATGTGGGCTCGGGAGCTGATTAGCTTCCTCGTGTGGGTTTGTCTCAGGTGATTCATGCAGCCATCACTTCATGATTGGGGACCTAGGCCATGCTTGTAAGATAGGGTTTGTGCTGGAGGAGTTAGCAGTGTGGCGTGTCCCTGCTGGGACTGGGGCAGGAGAGGGGAACTGGGGCCAGTTAAAATCAAACAGCGAGACCTTCCGGAACGCTCACTTGGGGTCTTGGGGCGTGGTTTCAAGAAATTCAGACTGGATGCAGGAATCAGGGACGCTGGGCGGGTGTGCCCTCACCCGGCACACCTGGTGTCCCAAGGGCCCGGGGCTGGCTCAGGGCCTCGCTGTGACCCTGCTCAGGGCTGCACAGGAAGTGGGGAGCCGATCCAAGCACCTCCTTGGATGAGTGAGCCAGCCTTGGAACCCGGCAGCTGCGTTGGCCAAGATTTCTTCTGGTTTCTGTTGTTGGTAGTTTGGGTTTGTAGGAAATTCATGAGGAGCTGCGACCAGTCTCTACAGGTCGGAAGTGCAATGTGTAGGACACAAGAAGGAAGTGTCCTACCCACACCCGCCTGCAGAGGGGAGGCAAGAAGGGTCTGGCAGGACCCCAGGGTTTGTGCTCTGTCACGACGGGATTGCCCAGAGACCGCAGTGCGGAGGAGCTTACCCAGGAGATTTGAGGCTGGGAGCTGGACCTCACGCCTCTTCTGCTCATCCTGGAATCCGGGTTTCCACTGATAATAGATGTCAGTTGGAAGCGCTCAGTGTGCCTCCCACAGTGACCTTGCTGTCCTCACTGGGGCATCCATTCCGGGTGGTTCATGATGCAGCTCCACACCTCAGAGACACCCGATGGTCTGTGTTCTGTCAATCACCTCTTAGGAGAGTTCGTATTTTAACTGCAGAGGGTTGCAAATGACTGAAATGTGTTTGACTTACCCTTTACTTTGTTTTTTTGGCTGTGTTTGGAAATAAAATGAACTTCATGAAATACTTGAAGATAAGTGTTGCGATCAGGCACATCTAATGTCCGGTGTGCTCTGTGTGGCTTGCCCTGGGCCTTTTGTCTGAACCACGGTCCTGGCTGGCCATTGGCCCCAATGACCTCGTCACCTTGGTTGCCCGGAACCTTCCCTTCCTCTTCTCTCCATCTGTGACGCCCTGAGGCAGCTCCAGATCCTCTGCCCTGCCTCAGGAGAGTCTTGTCCACCATCTGCCAAGGTCTGCCTTTGTTGGCTGGTGCAGCATTGTTATTTTGTAGGCAAGGAATCCGTCAAGAGGAGGTTAAGAACTTGCCAAGTTGTGGAGCTGGTAATCAGCAGAGGTGGGATTTGGATCCAGCCAGATTAGATTTGGTGTCCTCCCCATCTCTCTTCCTCTTTGCTAACTCGATGATGATGTTCTTTGGGGAGTGTTTTGTGTGGCTCAGCATTTTTAAGATGGAAAATGCATATTAATAAAATTAGAAGATTCGATTAGAACTGGATGTGGCAGGTTCTAAGGTGCAATTTATAGAAACTGTGTGATCTGCAGATATTTTCTTAATGATCCATTCTGTTGCATCTCTGGGCAGTAGGGCCATTTGCTGTGAGTTGTGGAGAGCTTGTTAACGTGAGCATTTGTTTAAAAAGGGCAGCGCGCAGCATTTTTTCCTGAAACACAATGGATGATGATAAGACATCGACTGAGAGCTTCATTTTCTTGCACGGAAAATGGAGTTAGGTCTGATTGAGAGTAAGTTTGGCTTGGTGAATTAAGATTTCCGCGTGCTCATGGCATCCATTTCTGTAGCACTTCATAGGGGGCCTTCACACTCTGGCTGTAAGCGGAGGATCGTCTCCTTGCAGGCCGTTATCTTAGGCTTATTACTTGTACACTTTCCTCTCTTGGATTAAAATTAATGAATACCATTGACAGCTAATTACAGCGCACCTACTGTGCGAGTGACTGATCTTTATGTTGCCTTTCAGTCCTCTTTACAGATGAGCAAAGGGTTGTGTTTCTAACTCTCCTGAGGCCTGTCTTCAAAGAGGGTTTGCAGGCAAGCATTGCAAAACTTACCTTGACCTCTCAGTTTCTGGAGTTTCTATAACTTATTAATTATTCCCTACATGTTGATAGGAGGCTCCCAACACTTGATTAAGCACGAAAAGTGTATTTCAAAATCTCCATGTTTTGTTTTTGTCAAGAAAGAAAATTGAAATATGAATGGAGAAATTAATCTTCTTTGAGCTAATGACACGCACCCTAAAAAGGAGATAAGGAGCTTTTATCGAACGTGGCTGGCTTGGATTGCTTTCAGCTCGAACACGTTTCCATTTGTCAATATGATAACTTACTCTTCTGATTTCGTGTGGTCGGGTTCTGCAGCCTGGTGGAATGGCTGCACCACTGAGGAGCCGCTGCCCGTGGCTGATGATTGACAGTACTGTGAACCCTGCCGGCAACTGAATGCCTGGCCAGCCGCCTTGACTGATGGGGCTTTGTCTCGTTTCGTGGCTGGGATCTTGCAGAAAAATCTTGAGTCCTTTGTGCTGAGATGATGTTCCTTTTTGTCTTTCGGTGACAGGCAGTGATAACACTGGTTTCTGGGAATTAAACCTGCGTGTTCCCAGCATGCCTGTGGCCCGTCATTTTGCCTCTGAAATGGGTCATGCAGAGGTGCTGCTCAGAGAGTGGAGGGCGTGGCCTCTCAGAGGTGGAAGCAGCGTCCACTCCCTGGGAACGCCAGGCAGCTGGCCCTGGGTGTGAGGTGACTGGCCCTGGCTGCTCTTGGTCCCTTTGGCTCTTTCTGTTTCTGAGCCTGGTTCTCCTGCCTCTTTGGTGGTGATGGGAGCTTCTGCTGCTTGAGCTCAGAACTTGGCTCATACAGGTGGGGCGGACGTCTCAGGTCCTGAGACGCAGCTCGAGGCCCGCCAGGCGTTACCGTTATCAGGAGACCTCCATCGCTGCGTGTGCTGCCTGAGCTGTATTTGTAAGGAGGATTCCATTCGACAAGTTGTGGCCTTTCTGATACTTCCTACTATGTGATATTTGCAAGGAGAGCCTCCTTTTATAGAATATTCTTTTTCATTGTTCCTGAGTCTGTAAGGATAAGTGGGCTTCTCAGTCTTCTTCCTATAATTTTTCTGAGCTGGGATATCTTGTCACTAATTGCCTGGTGGTGCTCCCTGCATAGGAGCGGCAGGTGAGCTGTGAGTGAGGGCCAGACCAAGGTGGATGGGCAGGCTGGGGTGCAGCTTCCTCTCGGTTCCCTTGGAAACCAGAGGACCAGCGCTGTGAAAGGTCACATCTCATCTTCGGCGCTGGTGCTGTAGCAACACGGGATGCGTCTGCTCACCTTCTAAGCAATGATAGCGGCAGCTCTTGGCCTCCACTTTTTTCATCCATTCATTCATTTTTTAAGCAATATTAACTTCTAGGTACATATTTAAATAGCATAATTAAAATAGAATGAGTTTCTTTATAAATTTGGAAAAGCACTAGGCATACAGCTTTCTAAGGATTTTTTTGAAATTCTACATTGTAGCATGCGGGTCATGCATTAAAGCCGTCTATACTGTGGGCTGGCTGGATTATTTCCTATCATGACTGCTTCTGGGCTTGCTCTTTGCTCTGCACTGGCACAGCTGGCTTCCCCGACACACACCCTGGCCCAGTCTCAACTCTCAGCGGCCCGTGTAACAGAGGGCTTCTTGCCTACGGCAGAGTCCTGTGGGCTGTTCTTGCCCTACGTAGGGATCATGCTGCCTGCACCATTTCACCCACTCCTGACTCAAAGAGGAGCTGAGGAGTGTGCCTCTTCAGCCACCAGAGGTTCCCCAGGGGACACACACCTTCAGCCACACAGGGTCCCCAGGGGACACACACCTTCAGCCACACAGAGGGTCCCCAGGGGACGCACACCTTCAGCTACACAGAGGGTCCCCAGGGGACACACACCTTCAGCCACACAGAGGGTCCCCCAGGGGACACACACCTTCAGCTACACAGAGGGTCCCCAGGGGACGCACGCCTTCAGACACACAGGGTCCCCAGAGGATGCACACCCTCCATCCATGCACAGGGGTCCCCAGGGGACGCACATCCTCCAGCCACGCAGAGGACCCTGGAGAACGCACTTGGCGACTTGGGTGACCACGTCACCCAGCTCAGTCTACTGGCTGAAGTTGCAGGGGTTGCAGCTGCAAGACTGGAGGCGGAGCTTCAGCCCTGTACACTGAAGAGGAAGAGGAAGCTGGCTTGGTGGTCGTGGGTAGTTTCTTCCTCGGGGTATTTAGAGTCTGGAGAAGGTCCGTGTGTGCTTGCAGGTGTGGCATGAACATGGGGTGCCCACACTGCGCTCCCCAGCTCTGGTTTGACCGTCCCAAGCCACAGCTATGACACCGGGCGTCCTAATACAGCCTTTGGGCAGATTCCAAGGAGATTCCGATGAGCGAAAAGGTGAAGTGGCAGGTGCAGGTGAGGAACTCGCCAGGCCCCTTCCTCCAAACCTCAGGACCGGTGTTCTGAGCCTGTGTGGAAGGAGCATGGTAACAGCCGTCAAAGACATCAACAGCCGTGAAAATACGACCTCCCGTGCTCCTGCAGCGACCCCCGCGAGGTGAGCCCCGTTGGTCTCACGGCTTGGCAGATGACTCGATGCTGAGCGTGCCCTTACCTGGTATGGCCGCCAGGGTTTTTGAGGAAGATGATGGTGTGAATTCCAAGTTGTGTGATTTTGAAAGAAAGTGAAAATCGCGCTGTGTTTGTCCTGCAGCAGGGGGCATCGCCTGCGGATTCATGCCGTGGGGACGCTCCCTGGCTCCCAGGTGCAGTGACATCCCTGACAATGCCCACCAGACCCTCATGGACGGGCCAGGGCTGCACTTCAGTTTCTAGGTCGTCCACAAAGAAGTCAGGAAACGAGTTTAGAAGATGTGAGAGGTGGCATGGCTTGCTCTACCTGAGGAATCGGGTCAGATGAGCAAACCTCCCCCAACGATTGGTTTTCTCTCTTTCATGCAATGTAGGATCAGGCTACAGGATTTGGGCGTCTCTTCACTAAAATTAAATGTGAACCAAGTGTTAGAAGTTTTCTTTGTCGTCTCATTTTTTTGCTTAACGTAGGGGTCACTTCTGATGAGGAAAAGGAAAGCCATGGATATCAGGATGCAGCTGCGCTGAAGGTGTCTGATGCACGGGGTCACACCTCAGTGTCCTCGGGTGCTCATTGTACACCAAAGAGAGACTGTGTGGGTTTGCATCTTCTCTGTAAGCCACCCATCCATCTATGTTTAAGGGTGAGGATCCTTGCTCCCCTTACACTCCTGCTGAGTCCTCGTGGGGCGGCCACATGTGCAGGTGTTACGGTTTGGATGTGAGGGGTCCCCCAAAAGCTCTCATGCAAGAAAGTTCAGAGGAGAATGACTGGGTGAGAGAGCCTTGACCCAATCACTGACTCGAGGTGCCAAGACAGCTGGTGGCAAACTTTTCCTGGGTGTCTTTGAGCTGAGATGCTCACCCCTTGGCTTGCATGGGACAGAGTCCACTCTGTCGCAAGGGGACTCTTACATCTGTCCCTCTTACTCTCCCAGGGCTCTCCATTCAAACAGGAAAGCTTGTGTGTCTCCACTCCAAGAGTGACATTCAGGGATGACTCCTTACCAGCAAGGGGATGAGCAGGCTCCCAGCTTTAGGGAAGGAACACATTGCAGCTTAAATCCTACCTGTTCATACATGCGGAGGGTGAAGGATGAGCAGGAGAACAGGGACCTTCCTGACAGGGTGTGTGCTAGGAGGCGGAACATGCAGACACCCGGTGCATGCTCTGTGTGCTCCTGTTCCTGCTCTGCCCTGTGCCCTGACTGCACTGGGGGTTCCCTGC
>JAJEJO010050757.1:1905-12984 GCA_020662805.1 Glaucomys volans | reverse complement strand
CCTGACTGCACTGGGGGTTCCCTGCATGGACCTGAGGACAGGCACCTGGTGCATGCTCTGTGTGCTCCTGTTCCTGCTCTGCCCTGTGCCCTGACTGCACTGGGGGTTCCCTGCATGGACCTGAGGACAGACACCTGGTGCATGCTCTGTGTGCTCCTGCTCCTGCTCTGCCCTGTCTCCTGACTGCACTGGGGGTTCCCTGCATGGACCTGAGGACAGACACCTGGTGCATGCTCTGTGTGCTCCTGCTCCTGCTCTGCCCTGTGCCCTGACTGCACTGGGGGTTCCCTGCATGGGCCTGATCACATGTGCACATAGAGTCATAATGTCTGATTCATTCCCCTCTCCTTCCTACTCCCATACCCCCTGCCCTCCCTTGACTCCCCTCTGCCTAGTCCAAAGTACCTCTATTCCCCCTCCTTACTGTGAATTAGCATCTGCATATTAGAGAAAATAGTCAGCCTTTGGTCTTTGAGATTGGTTGATTTCACTTAGCATGATGTTCTCCAGTTCCATTGATTTACCTACCAATGCCATAATTTCATTCTTCTCTAAGGCTGAGTAATATTCCTATGCTGATTTTAAGTCCTTTGGATATAGGCCAAGGAATGGGACAGCTGGGTCAAATGGTGGTTCCATCCAAGTTTTCTGAGGAATCTCCACACTGCTTTCCAGAGTGGCTGCACCAATTTGCACTCCCACCAGCAATGTACAAGTGTGCCTTTTCCCCCACATCCTCGTCAGCACTTGTTGTTGCTTGTATTCTTGATAATTGCCATTCTGACTGGAGTGAGGCAAGTCTCAGTGTCGTTTTGATTTATATTTCTCTAATTACCAAGGATGTTGACGTTTTTCCAGCTACTTCTTCTATGTCTCCTTCTGTGTTTCCTCTGTGAAGTGACTCTTCAGTTCTTTAGCCCATTTATCGATTGGGTTGTCTTTTGGTGTTGTTTCTTGAGTTCTTTATGTATCCTGGAGATCAGTGCTCTATGTGAGGGGCATGTGGTAACGATTTCCTCCCACTCTGTAGGCTCTCTCTTCACGTTATTGATTGCTTCCTTTGCTGAGAAGCAGCATTTTAGTTTGATTCCGTCCCATTTATTGATTCTCGATTCTTCTTCTTGCACTCTAAGAGTCTTGTTAAGGAAGTCGGTTCCTAAGCCGACAAGGGTGGTGATTTGGGCCTGCTTTTTCTGTTAGGCACAGGGTCTCTGTTCTGGTGCATGGATCTTTGATTCTCTTGAGGTGAGTTCTGTGCAGGGTGAGAGAGAGGTTTCCTTTCATTTTGCTGCGTATGGACTTCAGTTTTCCCAGCACCATTTATTGAACAAGCTCTTTTCTCCAGTGAATGTTCTGGCACTTTGTCCAGCATGGGATACCTGTGTTTGTGTGGGTTTGTCTCTGTGTCCTCCATTCTGTACCATTGGTCCACCTGTCTGTTTTGTGCCGGGACCCTGCTGGTTTTGTTACTATGGGAACTCCTGCTTTCTGTGGGATGGGAGGACGGGCTGATGGACAGGCAGCCTTGGGGATCTCAAGCAGCCCCACCCACGTACTTCCTGCTCAGTTTGTTCCAGCAACTGATCAGAGGTCACTGAGCGCACAGCCCTGCACCCCACGAGTGTTGTGCGCTTTCCTGGGAGACGGGTCTGTCCTCGGGGGGCTCCGCAGTAGCAGAGGTGCTTCTCTGTTAGTGCAGCTCTAAATCGTCCTGGAAGGTTCTGTTTTGTGATTTTGTTCTTTGGTAAAGAAAATCTGGGGTTGGGTGCAGCACTGTGGTGGCGCGCTGGCCTGAATGTGACAGATCCTCGTTCCGTCCCAGCACCGCATGACAAATGCATAAGTAATTTCCCTCTTCGTGTCTGAGGTCTCAGGCTGTGGAGCCCATTTCCCTCGGGGGCATCGTGGGACGGAGAAACGGCGTAACAGCTACTTCACACTCTGAAACGAGGCCCTGGAACATGGCGGGGGCCCGTGGGGAGGAACAGGGTGGACATACTTCGGAGGAGAGCGTCTTGCTGGATGTGCTGGAGGATCTCGCCTGTTCTTCACTCGGGTGGGGGTTAGAGACAGGAACGCCCTCGGATGAGGACTCAGCCTCAGGGCCTGGGTCAGGGTCCCACCATGGCACACAGGCCGGCCCTCGCGTGGCCCGGCCAGGGGCGGAAGCACTGGCGGAGACCCACATACCTCGAACGCGGTTTTACCAGTGCCTACCTGAGTCCAGCTCCGTCTGTCCAGCACACACAGGTGTGGCACAGACAGAAGGACAGCCGCAGGGAAGCCTGCTTGGTCTCTGCTCTGACCTGGGTGGACTTGGAGCAGCCTGCAGGGCTGCCCTCCCAGTACCCCCCTGGGGTCCTTTCCACCCAGTTGTCTGCAGCGTGGGCACCTCGTGCCCCTGTCTGCCAGACCCGCCTGCCTCTTCTGCCCGTGGCCTCCCCTGAGCCTGGTAAAACAGGGGTGCCATGTTCACCTGCTGGGAGGAAGGCCAGGCCTCAAGAAGAGGCCCACAGTGGACACTCAGGCAGACTTGGGGGATGGGGCAAGGCCGGGCATCTACAGGCTCCAGGCCATCCCCAGGGCCTGGATGGTGGCATCTGTTCCCAGGGCAAGCAGGAGGGCGTGCCCAGGGTACAGGTCAGATGCAGGTGCCGTGTTTTATCTGGTGGAGGCACACGATTGGTTGGTTTGGTGCAAGGCCAAGTGCGTCCCTCGTCAGCGTGCGTCCCTGTGCAGGTGCTGACTGTATGCGTGGAATAAGGCACCTTAGGTGGGGTCAGGAGAGGAGCCTGCGCGCCCCTCACAGTGTGGTCCCAGGAACGTCAAGGCAATGAGGGAACCAGAGGTGGGTGAGGGGAGGATGCCGGAGGCTCAGGGAACGTGGGGCAGCTGTGCTGGTGCCCTCGGGGCCACAGGTGATCCTGCGGATGGTGGGGAGGTCCAGGGGCTCTGGGGTTGTTGCAGCGGGTCACTGTGGACCTTAACCATGGAGGGATGGCAGACTCCCTGGCCGGGCTCACCCGACAGTGAACCTGCAGTGGCCTGCTCGGCTCCCAGTCACTTTGCCGGCACTTGGTGGACCTCCCCGCCCTGCAGACCCGTCTCTCACTGCAGCCGAGTGTCAGAGGCATGTTTTGTGGCCATTCGAGGGCCTAAACATCGACGCTCCTGGCAAGTAATGTGGAGAAAGTGGCCGTATATTTAACCACCGAGTTTCGTGTCTTTTGCTAAAAATATGAAGCCCAGAGAGCCGAGCATAAATCCAGGCCGGCCCGGTGCCGCCGAGCCTCTGCCTGCGTGGGCCAGATGTCTTCATCTGCGCAGGATTTATAGCCATGTGAATAACGTGTCGGAGACTAACAAATCAAAATCTCATTTCAGATGTGTGACACTAATGTGGTGCTGACTTATTGTTTCCCGGGTTGGGTTTCTGATAAAGTCACCGGAGCAACTCCCTGGAAGGAGCGGCGGGAGGGAGACGCCAGGTGTCAGGCATGCAGCGTGTGCACCTCCCCATCCACACGAATTCACTGATAAATTCTTAATCCAGAAGCAGCAGAACCGAGCACTCTAGTTGGGAGCACCCACCATGCCACAGGTTCTGACGGCCGAGGACTTAGATGTCACAGGGTACTTGAGAGAAAACGAGAGGGACTGATTTCAGATCTTATTTATTATAATGATGTTTTTATACTGGTGGAGACATTTACTCAATAGCAACCAGATGTGTAACAGAACCGGCTGCATGAAATTTTCATTTTTATGCACACTCTTGGAGATCTTAGACAGGCTTTGTCGTGTGTTATGGAAAGTGGAATGGCCCTTTCTAGTCTGAACAGCTGTGTCGAACAGGCTGATAGCATCGTTCCCCGTCTCCAAGTGACCATCTGTTTTTATGGGACTTGACAGGTAATTTATTAATTTTAAGAGGTTTGTTTTAGTGAAATCCTGGCAGTTCTGCATGCAGCAGCGTTTTGGGAAAACACTGCAAAGCTTGGGATTTCAAGCCTCTTTAGTCCTGAGCTCATCTTTAGGCACCTTTTTCTTGTGCGTTTTGCAATGGACAAAACCCCTTGCCCGAGACTGAGGCAGCGGAGACCAGACTGGGGGTCGGTGGCATCTCCGGCAGTCATTCACTCTTGGGCCAACTTGGGCTTGGGCCAACTTTAGGAATGTTGACTAAACAATTCATCTCTCCTTCTTTCTTCCAATACCAGCTCAGGATGTTTCTGTTGTCTTTTTTGTATGAAAATTAAATGTAAAATAGGTTTACTATTTATTTCTGACTTTATCAGAAACCCAACCTGGGAAACAATAAGTCCAGCACCACTGGACATCTGTCCAGCTGTCCCTGCCCTTCCCAGGTCCGTCTGGATCCTCACAGGTCTTGCAGAGGCTGCGGCTGTCCTCTCATGCATTCGTCACTTTTGAGGCTTCTCTGTACCAGGCTGGTGCAGAGGGAAGGCAGCGCCGGGTTGTGCCCGCTGCCACGGCGTGGGGCTTCTTCACGACGCGCTGACTGGCCTCAGTACTGTACTGCTCCCAGTCTGCCCAGCATGCAGGCCGGCCCTGCTTCCCTCCAGGAGGGCCAGGTAGCAGGGAGCAGCCCATCCGTTTGCGCTTGGGAAGCTGGGATGTTTTTAGCAGAGTGGTGTGCCGGTGAACCGTGGGCCCATCCCTCTGTCCCGCAGTCCCTGGTGCTGAGAGGAGGCTGGACCATTTTCAGCCAAGCTCCCAACCTGTGAAATGGGAGTACATTTCCTTCCCCCCTTCCTGGGAATGGCCTTAGGAGAATGACTGAGGGGCTGTGGGCCGGGTGGCAGTGGCTGAGGGGGACTCTGCAGGATTCCAGACTCGCCCAGATACTCGCAGTTTAATTACTGTCCACAGTGGCTCTGCCTTGGCGCTGACCCGGAGGGGGCAGCGGGAGAACCGTGCGCTGTGGACCCTGGGCCCGCAGACCCGGGCAGAGCTGGTTCAGATCCTCGCGAGCCACCAGGACTGACGACCCCAGGCGGGTCACTTCCGTTCCCGAGCCTCATGAATCAGACCTGCAGACTATCACGTTGTGCTGCCTTCAAGACAAAAACAACCCATAGAATGTTCCAGAGCATTCGACAAGAGCACACAGAAAGCAGGAGAGACCAGAGGCATTCTTACTTACCTAAGTATTCATTGAAAAACAAACAGATGGCCCACAGGGTCACGGACATCAGGCCAACTGGGAAGGGTAGAGTAATTGGCTGCCTGAGGACTGAAATTGGCATATTGGACTTTGCTGCGAAGCTGCTTGTTTCTGATTTCTGGGGATCAATGAATCTCATTAGTGCCTCCTTCCCTTTCTCCTACCTCCCTGCCTCCCTCCCTCCCTCCTTCCGTCCCTCCTTTACTCCTTCCTCCCCTCCTCCTTCCTCCCTCCTCTTCCTTACTCCTTTGTGGAAAGAGACCCATCCAGCAGTGCAAGTTTCAGCGTCTTGTGGGGAGCTGCCTGGTGTGCCTGGTTCTGTGCTGTGGTGGGGACAGCGCTTCTCTTGCTCATCGGCAGCTGCAGCCAAAGTCCTTGGGAGTTGCAAGTCGGCTGTGCCATTCTTGTTACTTCAGAGGGAGAAACAGTGTTTCTTTTGGAACCACATTGCAACTACTCATAGCATGGGTGGTCTTGATCAGGGCAGGGGGTTCTTTCCTAATTTAGGGTGTGGGTTGTTTGACGTTGTCATTATTTTACAAATGTTGGGGGACATCGGTCTTGGAAATGATTGACATGAAGCAGGACTCTGGTGGACAGGATGAGAGTGGCCCCGGAGGCAGGCTCTCCGTGTGCTGGGCTCTGTGCCTCCTCCTGTGCCAGCTCTTACCTTCCAGCACCCGTTGGTGGGCTGGAAACAGGAGAAGGGTCCCTGTGCCGCCTGCTGGCTGGCTCTCAAAGCCTTCGACTCTCCCAGTCTGCACAACGGGACTGCGTTCGCCATGCGGCCCCGACTCCAGAACGAAAGGAAATGGGAGCATTGCGTGTCCCCTTCACACGGCCTCAGCCCGCAGCTGTGAGGATCCGAGAGCTGCCAGTACCAGTGAGCTGGGGAGGATTTTGGTCCCAAGTGAGAACTTCGGGTCCAGCCAGTAGCTTGATTTTAGGCTGTTGAGATTTTGGAGCCAAGAGTCTGGTCACATGGAGCTGAACTCTGGCCTGCAAGCTTTGTGAGGGAAGGGGTCAGTTTGAGTGTGCATGAGGGGTTCAGTTTGTGGCGCTTTTCTTTCCTTTGGTGCTGGGGATTGAACCCAGTTCTGCCACTGAACTGCACCCCCAGCCCTTTTTAATTTTTTCTTTTGAGGCAGGATCTCCCTGAGTTGCTGGGGATGGCCTCAAGCTTGCCTTCCTCCTGCCTCAGCCTCTGGAGCCTCTGCGACTGCGGGCAAGGGCCACTGTGCCTGCCAAGTTTGTGGCGATTTATCACAACGGCAACAGAAAGGAACAAAGATTGGTCCCCAAGGGTGTAGTGGTGAATTTCCATGTTCAGAAACTGCCAAGGAGCGATGGTGTTTTAAAAGTCCCCCTTGCTGTGCTGAAATCCCCTCGAGGTGCTGAGGGCAGACGCAGGGCCTAGTGAGGGGGCAGGGCCAGCCGTGTTCCTGCAGAGATGGGGCTCTGCAGCTTGGAATCAGGACAGCGTGGACGGCGAGGCTTCTGGGGCAGGTGTGGCCCTCTGCTGGACGCCATGGGGTGGGAGGCCATGCAGCGTCCAGCCTTGCTGGACATACACCCAGGTCTGCCCGTTGGTCTCAGCTGGGCTCTTTCAGAACTGCATGTAAGAGAGCCCGTCACCACCCGGGACAGCCTCGTCCCTGGGACAGGACAACCAGAGGCATGAGTAAATGGAGGGAGTGGCTTTGAGGGAGAATTGCAGTGTGTGACATGACGGAGGGTGGCTTTGGGGTGGGTGTCACTGCACAGATGCGTGGCTTCAAAGTGCAGGTATTGTGACACGTCACCTGCTGTGGCGTTCCTCCAGGACTGGTGGCCGCGAGGGCCAAGACGTTCAGAGGGCAGGCTGGGATTGGTCTGACCCCAGGTACAAGCCAGGTTCCTTATTTGGCTTCTCAGCTTGGGTACTGTGAACTAAGTTCTCCGGTTTTCGAGAGGTGATTGATGGCTCCTCCGCCATTCCAGGTAGCCGTGTCTCTAATACCTAATTCCACCAGATCGGTGAGGTCGTTGCACTGAGTCCTGTGAGCTCCCCCTGCCTGGCAGCGTTAGTGCTGGCCTCTCCTTTGGCAGGTAACCCCCAGGACCCTCCCTGACCTTCTGCTTTCCCTTGGGTGCCCCAGACAGTTCGCACGGCAGACGCTGTTTTATCTTGGCTTCTCTGCACCTCTAACTCGACTTTGAGCTCAGGTTCGAGGCTCACCACTTACCCTTGCAGCCCTGGCACAAAAATCTCCCCACAGGAAAGAGGTGAGTGGATTTAGATGAATTCAGAGTCACAGCCATGAGTGTTTGCACATGGTCCTTAAAGAAAAAAAATCCTGAATGTTTAATACCTTGGAGCAGCTCAGTGGTCATCGATTGATCTTCTGACCCTCTTCACCAACAGCTGTGGCAGTAGGGTATGGCATGGGGACCAGGGTGTGTGCCCACGTCTGGCCAGGGCTGTTGCAGAGCCAAGGAAACAGCTGGGAACTCAGAGGAACGCTGGCCTTGTGGGGAGGTCAGTAGTTCTGGCTGTTTGTTTGGAGTTTTCTCCTGAGAAAAGATGACTCTGAGAACATCTAAGGAAAGTATCAGCCACACTGCGCCCCTGCCTTAGTGACACCCTGCAGTCCACAGGGATGGGACTGGCATTCATGGGGAAGGGGGCTGGCGCCCAGCTATTTAAAGACATGCAGTCCTCAGGTCGTTAGGATGCCAGGCGCAGGGTGCTGTGGAGGGGAGAGCCCTGGTTTCAGGGCTCACGCTCAACCAGGTGCAGGTCATGATTTCAGGGGTCTTGCCCGCCTTCCACTCACACCCCTGGAGTTCTGCAAACAATTCAATTTTATTTGACATTTACTGTGTTACACTTGACATTTCCAAATGCAGCAGGTATTTTTTCCATCCAGACAACTCAATTGTGAAATTATGATTGACACGCTATAATTCCCACTCAGCGGGGTTCAGAACTGACCAGTGATTTCGGAAGATGGAGCAGTTCCAAATTTTGTGACCCCTGGATCACATTCTCCCACTGGAGGCAGAGATCGTGGTCACTCGGAGGCTGGTCTCTGCTGGTGGCCTGGGGCCTCAGCTTCCTGTCTGTCCCCAGTGGCTCTGCCGTGCGTGTGCCCAGTGCTCTGAGCTGAACCGTGGCCCCTGGGAGCTGGGTCTCCTTACCTTGTCCTGCTCTTTCCCTCAGTTAGCTCATAGACAACGGGCCAGCAAGCAAAGCGACCCTGTTGCCAAACTTGCCCAAAACATAGTGAGCAAAGGGTCCCATGGGACTGTCTCCCCGAGAAGGAGCCGAAGGAGCCGAGGCTGTCGGGCTGTCGGGGGCCCTCTGAGTGTGGGTGTAGACGTTTGCACACAGCCAGAAACCCTGGCTGCTGACCCGCCTACCAACTCTGTTCCCCAGGCCTCAGGACTGGACCCTGCAGCACAGGCGGGCGGGATCACCTCCAGCCCCTCGGTGTCCTCTCACGCCCTGAGTGTCCCTGTTGCCCACAGCACAGCCTCGTTTACCCCTATCGCAGCCCTGTGGGGCGGGACTTCTAAGACCGCTTCCCAGTTGCAGTCGAGCGAGCAGCGGTTCTGCACTGACACATGCTGGACCCTTCTGTTTGACTGCAAGGCCCTGGGCTTAGAGAGTGCAGCAAGCAGGAGACCTGGGGTCCTGGACAGGGCCTGGGGCCTCCTCCAGCTCAGGCCTCCCCAGGGTCTGCCAGGCTGTGACCTGTGCAGCCTGGGCATCGGGCAGAGGTGTTGCGGTGGGTCTGTGCAGGGTGAGCCGATAGAGGCAGTCCCTTACGGAGGCATTAGGATATTTTCTTATGGCAAAGTGGAATTAGGTGTGAAGATGGACCCATCTGAAGTCCTCCGCAGACCGGGGTTTGCTGGGGACTGTGCCCCGCCGTGGTTCCTCATGTCCCTCTCCCCTTGCTCTTTCACCCCTGGTTTTGGGGTCTCGTGCAGTGGTCCTGGCAGAGCCGGAGACTGAGCTCTTCTATGGTGGTCTTCCTGTTCGTCATCGGCGCCCTTTGCTGTGTGGCTCAGCGTCTCTGTTCTGCTCGGATGCAGTTCCGTGTGTTTGAAACCTGCCAACCTCCTCTTGGAGGAAACCTGGTCAGGTTGACAGTTGACCTGGGCTGCTGGCCAAGCCCTGTCCAGGTCCTCCTCTCACGGCCCTGGTGTGCTGGAGAGCAGGTGGGTGCTACAGTGAGGGAGGGTTCCCAGGGTGGGGTGTCCCTGTGCACCCAGTGGCCTTCCTCAGGAGGAGAGGCCGGGGCCGTGGCCCAGTGACGTGTGTTGGAACCCCAGGTTGTGTTGCCTGCACTGAGTGCCGCGGGGCTTTTTTAGGTTCTGGGGATGAGACCCCTACTCTGAGGGGCAGGGCGTTAACTACGATTACTGTGTTAGTCTTCTCCAATTTCAAGCTTTATCTCAGAAAAACAAAGTTTTCCAGCTAATTAAATTAGTGTAGGGAAGGTGTTCCTCACTTAAGTTAATGCCACTCGACGTTCTAAATTCCTCTACTCCTAAACGCCTAATTGCCTCATTTTGCCGTGATTTAGAACTTGTGAACTTAGACCCCGTAACTTACTGAAAACTCGGTCATAAATGGATCTCTTAACGAGCAAGGAAAATTTTCATTTGAGAGAAACAATTTTCAGTTTTATTCCGACTGCAGATTCTGATATTACAGGTAACATGCTGAAATTTCTGACAGCTTTCTCTTTCAGGAAATTTTAGGATCTCATGATGTGAATTTTAGCTTTTGGAAAATATTATAAAATTCTAGAAGATGTTTTGGGTGAGAGCCAGGTCCAGCCAGGCCAGGGTCCTCAGGACCCTCCCAGAGTCAGGGACAGCCCACGGTGCCAGGGTGGCCACAGCCTCCCCTCTGGCCACGCCCAGCTGCACTGGACTCTGTCTCAGGCCTCCTCCCAGTATCTGGCAGACTTAGACCAGAGAGAGGTGCAGGAAGAGCCTGCAGGTGGGTCCCTCGCCTGCCCAGCCCACCCATGGTCACCCTCCTGGTCCCCTCATGCACACAGTAGGGCTTCATAAGGCCCCTCTGAAGTTGTCCCACCGCCCATGGCCACACAGCCAGCTCTGCCAGGTGCCTCCCGTCACCTTGGCAACCTGCCATGGGTGTTCCTTGCCTCCCTGCAGCCTCACCGCCGGATCTCCTGTCCAGGCTTCACAGATTCCAGCTCAGATAGAGAGCAGCCGTCGGTGCCTTCTAGGCAGTCAGCGAAAGGCTCTGTGAAACCCCGTCCTTCATGGTCTTGTGGAAGTTCCTGTGGGACAACAGATCCTTTCCTCGGGCACATGCTCATTCCTGATGACGGCTACCATGTCCTTATGCCTCGGTCACAGAAAGAGCCTTCGTGTGTGGGGGTGGTACCGGGATTGAACCCAGGGGCACTGACCACCGAGCCACATCCCCAGCCCTGTTTTGTATTTGATTTAGAGACAGGGTCTCACGGAGCTGCTTAGCGCCTCACTTTTGCTAAGTCTGGCTTTGAACTCGAGAGCCTCCTACCTCAGCCTCCTGAGCTGCTGGGATTACAGGATAGCTCTCCGGATATGGCAGAAACAGCTTCTTAATTTACATATAGTGTATCATTATGATTGATCATATTATTGAATTTGTATACTTCATTCATTATATAACTTACAATCACACGCTATAGCCAGGGGTACACTTGTGGTTTTGAAGTGGTAGGAGTTAAAAATATCACTTGACCAAATCAGAGATGACAGAGGGAGAAAGATTTGTTTAAAAAAGAAAAGACCATTGCTGTTCCTCACCCCTGTCCCCAGCTGCTCTATCCTCCTCTGCAGCTGCTCCATGACATTCCCTCCCTGCACTTCACCCCTGCCCC